>WEIU01009843.1:597226-620645 GCA_013389925.1 Aegithalos caudatus | reverse complement strand
CCTCCCCGCCCCAAATATCTGCTCCTACAAGGTCTGCCTGGCCCCCACACCGCCCCCCACAATAAAGCCATCTCCCAAATTTGTGGTCTCTGCTCCCCAGCATCTCCCTCTACCTACGTGAAGAGTTCTGCTCCTACCAGACCCCTTTCTTCCACCCACTCTTCAAGCTCTGCTTCCAGGGGTGCTGCTGGTGGGGTGGCCCACAGCTCTCCCATTTCTGGGGTGTAGATGACACCTCTCCCCCCAGCCACAGCTGGCCCAGCAGCAGCATTCAGCCCCACCACGGACACAGTCCTATCTGTGTGTCTTCCCTGCCTCTCACAAAGCATGCTTCACCTCCCTTTCCCTTTGCCATAGGGACTATCTGTGCTGTGGGGAGAGGTTGCTCTGCTCAAGGATCTGCAGCTGAAGCAAGCAAGACCCCAAGATGAGAGTGAGGCAGGATGTCAAGGGGGTGTAGGACAGGAGAGGGGCACAGATCCACCCCTCATACAAACCAAAAGGGTCTCCCAGTGTGCGCTAAGGGACATGCTGGGGCTGTTATAAGAACAGGGAGGTTCAGCAGGTACTTGAGCACAAGGAAGAGGTGACCAGTCCCTCCTGCTTGGCCCTGGTCCTGAGCTTCCCAAACACCGATGGAGGGACACAGCCAACTGGCTGGGGAGGGATCCCAGCAGGGCCACAGCAGTCCCAGCTTAGGGCCGTGCTGAGAAATTCAAGCGCCACCAGACGGACTCTTTGCTTGCCTTGGCTGTGCCCCCCACCCGGCAAAGTGCCCGTGGGCAGCCACAGGCCACCCGCAGATCCAACCTGTCTCTGGCCACCCACCTCCCGAGCCCAGTTCTGGGTCACTGCCACCACCCTGTCCCTGTCCCAAGCTGCTGCAGATGAGAGCTGATGCTGATCTGCTCTCCCCATGGTGGAGAACGACTCGGTGGAAAGAAGGAAAGCTGAGCTGGTCTGGCAAGGGAAAGGCAAGTTAACCCCCCCTCACTCGGTTTTAGTGGGGAAATCTGCACAAATCCAGTGTTATCCTGGTGGTTTGGGGCCGGGGCACTGCCCAGCTGCTGGCAGTGCCTGCACAGCCTGGCACAGCCCTCCCTGGCCACCCGGTCGCTGTGCTGAGACCGCGCCAACTCGCTTCACCCAGGGCGAGCAGTGACAGCTCCCTGCTGAGCAGGGCTGGACCGGGCAGCTTTGCAGCCTCGTTGGCTTTGCCTGCTGGAATGAGCAGAGGAGGAGGGCTAGTGCCCCTGCAGGGAGGAGGGGCTGTCACCAATCTCCTGGTGACACTTGGCCAACTTACTGCTTCCAGTCTTTGCTGTTCCCTTCCAGCTGCCTGGGCTGGACTGGAGCGGCCTGGATGGAGATGGCTGTCCTGGAAGCCATGTGTCCCCAGGCACTCATTAGGGGCAGGGGACACCGTGGATGTGAAGGGGATGAGTATGGCAGCTCAGGGCTCTTTGTTGGGTGGAAAAAGTTGGATGACAGCAATGGGACTGGGGGTGGCACCACAGCATAGTGTGCAGGAGGGAAACTGAGGCACAGTGGCTGCACCCAGGGGCAGGTGGGAGGTCCTGTCCAGCTCTTTGGAGAGCAGTGCCCGGGTGGAGCAGGCACAGCACTTCCCGGGAGGGCAGCAGAGCTGATGGCAACCAAGATTAAGGCTGAAAATACGCCAGTGGCTTTGTTGCTGGTGACAATGGCCCACAGTATTTTTAGCTGTTGTGGCCTCAGCGACAGAACAGCTTCTCCGGTCCAGCTGCTGCCCTATCCCGCCCTCAGTGTCGCCGGGCCCCCGTGCCCCCCCCAGGGCTGCTTCCCGGTGCTGTGGAAACCGTAACGTTAGAAACTAAACACAAACACCTCACCCGCTGCCACCCCCGGCTGAGTCATGGCACTGCCTGCTCCCCTCGCCCCAGCTCCCCCTCCCTCCTGCCCACCCCCAGCCCCAAAAGCAGTAGCTGATGCCCCCCAAGCCAGCCCCACTCTCATTTATGGGGTATTGCCTCTCCCAGGGCAAAGCTTGGGGTTGGCTTCACTTTCTCCCATCTCAGGACTTCAAGAGATTGGGATTTATGGAGAAAACTGCAAGGTGGCATCACTGTCCCCAACCCCATGACACCGGGATGGCCCCATTGCAGAGAGTCAGACCCTGAGCGGTGCCCAGCTTGCCAGCATGACCCCAGCCCTTATCCCCAGACCTCAGGGATGAAAAGTCAGACAGGAACAGAGAGAGACAGAAGGAGCTGCTTTGCACTCTGTGTCAAGGGCCAGGCTGGGGTGCTGTGCCTGGCCTCCTTGTCCCACTGAAGGAGAAAGGGGCATAGGAGCAGTTTTGGGGTCACAGTGGTGGTGGGATGTGGGGGAACAAGGCAGCTCTGCTTGCGCCTCAGGGGAGCTGTCAGCACCTGACTCCTGCCAGACCCAGCATATTGATACTCTCACCTTAGGGTGAACAAGGGACGAGTGGGACCCCATCCAACCTCCCATGGGTGATGGGGTGTCCCACTGCTGTGCTGTCCCAACCCCCATGGGAATTTTGGGCTGCTTTTTGTGGAGCTGGGATACTGCTGTAGTGTACATGGGACTCTAGCCCCACAGTCAAGGCCACACACACTGCCATGGCTGCTCTCCTTCCATGACCCACATCTCAAGACCCTCAGCACCCACGGGTGTTCAAGGGCCAGGAGAGCAGCTGTACCACCTCTTTCCTAAAATAAGGTTGTGGCCAGCAGGGAGGCTGGGGTGGGCGGCCGCGGCTGTGACTATGTTAGGATGTTCTGGGGCTGAGGGCAGATCACATCACAGGGACGAATTAATTAACACTCGGCAGTTTTGGATGATGTCCCAGGCTTTTTTTTTTTTTCTATTTTCATTTTAGCAAACTCCCAAGTCAGCTTGGCGCCTGCTGGGTCCCAAGTCTGGTGGCTGGGGGGTGGGAGCACCCTATAGCTGCCTAAGTACCTGCAGGTGCTGGGGTGGCATCATGGGCACCCCACTGGCTTGATGCCTCCCTGCCTCCAAATTTTAGGCCCTCTCACTGACCCTGGTCAAAAGCACTTTTCAGGGCCTGATGGAGCCCCTCTTTCCTGCTGTGGCTTTTCTTAACTCCCCATCCTGCCTGCAAGAGGCTCACACAGGCTCCTTGTTCCTGGCTTGCAGCTCTGAAAATTATCTGGGAAAGGGATTTTTAAATTAAAGTTGTAAACACCCTCAAATAGTACTTTTATTACCCCAAAATGGTGTGGGGATGAAGGATCAGGGCTGTGGGCTACATGTGTGGGGGGGCTGGCCCCAGGTGAAGGGGTCTGGGGGGTGTCAGTGTGTCCAGCTGTGTGCGTGTGTCCAGCTGTGTGAGCACACACGTGTCTGGCTGGGTGTGAGCAGTACAGCTGCTACATAGTGTAGGGGTCTGGGGGTGCTTGCATTGAACAGGTCAGGGCTGTGCTGGGGCAGGGATGTCCCTGCTGGGGCACATGGCATTGCTCAAGCTCAGTCCCCAGCCTCATTTCCTGCTGACGAAACCGGTGCTTCTCCCCGTCAGGCCTCTACCTCCCCAGTGAAAGAAAGGGTGGGGAGGCTGAAAACGTGCCCGTGCCTCCTGAGCAGGCGGCCAGGGAGAAGCCCCATGCCAGCCAGCCTTACCCAGCCCCCCCCACCTTTAAATTTAGCTCTTCCCTCTCCAGCTGTGCGAGCCAGGCTGGCGGCCAAAACCTTTGCAGCTGTACACACCCCTTGGAGAGCAGCGGCCTGCCTTGGCGGGCCTCAGAGCCCCAGGAGTGCCCTGTCCTCACTCCCCATGGACCGAGATGTCTCACACCTCTGGTCACCTCAGCCTATGCCATAAGTGGGAAGGGTTCATAGGCCCAATGTCCTCCCAGGGAATTTGGGGCAGAGCTGAAAAGGACTCCCCAGGCTCAAGGAGGGAGATCCCTGCTAGCAGTAAAAGCCAATCCAGCTCTGCTACTCCAGAGGAGCAGGGAATCCAGCAGGCATGGCCTGTGCTCACCCTCTCAGTGCTGCCGGCCCGGATGGAACTCAGAGGGCGCAGCAACACTCACCTGCACGCACACGCATCACGTCCCTGTGTGTGTGTGCTCAGACACGGCACACACGTGTGGCACAGGTGTCCAACCCAGCCTCACGCTCGCCCCATGGCTGTGAGAGCACCTGTGGGCTCACCTGGGCACCCATGGCTCAGCTGGGCACCCACCTGTGAGTGCCTGCAGCCACGCTGGGCCAGTGCACGTGCGGCCATGGGGGTGTGTGTTAACACGTGGGGCCGTGCGTACATGAGTGTGCTCGTGCACGTGTGTGCACACACACACGCGTTCTGGGCAGTGGGGTGCACACACGTGTGTGCACAGCGCATGGGGCCTCACTGGGAGTGCGTGTGGGTGGGCAGCACGCATGTGGGCTGGCGTGTGCTGTGCCCAGGCACCACCAGATGGTGCCCTGCCTCCGTGTCACCTTTTGGGGACACAAACCTGCTCCCTGTGCAGGGACATAGTGGGGGGGGTGGGTCATGAGGGGACACCGCCCTCTGTGCCAGGCAGAGCCCCCCACCATAGCCAGGGGAGAGTGACAGCCACGGTGACACCTGCCTGTGCCAACGCTTTCTTGGAGAAGATCAAGGGGGTGGATCACCACCTTGGTGGCATTGCAAAAGGGGGCTTTGCTGCAAGGGGTGGGCTGGCAGCAGGGAAGCAGGCAGAGCTTGGGGACACTGCAGGGTCTGTGTATGATTTGGGTGGGTGGGCAGCTCCCCCTCCCCTTTTGTGTCCACACATTTTTGGATGTCAATGGCCCCCCCACCTTCAGCGACCATAAACCTGCCCACAATGGGAGATGCTAGACTCACACCTGCAGGCATGGCAATTTATGAGGTTGAGACCTGAACAAACTCACCACATGCAGACGCGGCAGAGATGAGAGGGAAGACTAAAGAGGGAGAGAGCCGCAATTTCTGGTCCATCCTTCTCCCAGCTCCATGGGCTTCTATCCCCACACCCTCTGCCCGTCTGGCCCATGTGCACGGGTCACTTCCAAGCTCCCCACCAGTTTCCTGTGGGTGCTGTGTGCCCCGGGGAGCTGCCATCGGGCCGTGCAGCAGGCTCGGGAGCCTCCCCGGCCCCGCAGCTCCTCCAAACCGGCTCTACCTGCCGAGGAGCCCAGACCTGTTGGGGAACCCCTGCAGGTTGTACATCCCCTCCCCGCCGCCTGCCTCTGCCCCAGGAGCGGCCCCATTCCCAGAGGCAAAGGGACCAGGCACAGCTGTACCGTGCGTCCTGCTGACACGCGGCTGGGACAGGCTCTCGCTGCCCGGAGGCACCAGCCGTGGGATGCCAGTGTTTGTTTGGCCGTGTCACCCCTTCACACAAAGAGCCCGGCACAAAATCGCCCTGTGCCCGGACTCACCGCGTGTTCCTCCCGCCGCAGCACGGCTCTGCCCGGGAGATCCCGGGACACGCACGGCCGGCAGTCCCGATACCGGCGGCACCCTGTCGACGGCTGAGCTGGGCTGTGCCGAGCAGAACTGAGCCGTCCCGACGCTCGGGCACTGGGCGCGCACCCCCGACTCCCCCCAAANCCTGCTCCTCCTCTTCCCCCGATCCCGCCCCCCGGCCGCCATTTCACAGCGCCGGCCTCACCCGCGCCCGCTCCACATCATGGAGGACCGGCGGAGGCAGGAACAAAGAGCCCCAGTCCACCTCTGCCCCGCGCCGGACACGCGTGTTCCGCGGTCCCCTCCAGCCCCACGGGCATCCCCCGCCCCGCGGGCACCCCGCGCTGTGCCCGGGCTGTGTCTGACGAGGGGCGTTGTTCCAGACCTATCCCGAATCCACGTGTGATGAGTTTGTGGCGGCCTCAGCCCCTGCCGTGTACCGGGGCTCAGCCAGCCTGCAGTGGTCCCCAAGGCACCTGTGCAAGGCAGGCTCGGAGAGGGGCTGTGTGTGCACCCGTGTGTGCGGGTGTGACCACAAATGCACATGAGTGGGGCACTGGTGTGACAGTCTGTGCATATGTGATGGGGCACATGGGAAGGAACATGGCACATGAGATGGGCATGTGGGTGGGTGATGATGTGACAGTCAACACAGGTGGCCGTGTGCTCGGGTGTGACAGCACAGCTGTGTCTGCACACGTGGCACCGTGTGTGCTGGCATGGCTGTGAGTGTGCCAGGCTGTGGGGGTGTGACAGCATCTGTAAGTGTGCACACGTGTGCACATCAGCACTGGAGGGGTGTACATGGAAGCCTGTGTGTGGCTCGGGGGGTGTGAGTGTGCATGTGGGGGCACACACCTGTGGCACCCATGTTGCACATCCAGGCTGTGTCCGCCGTCTCTTCCCTCGGTGTGAGGGCACAGGGGTGAGTCTGGGGGAAACCAGAGGGGACTGCAGTGCATGGCAGGGGGCACAGCCCTAACCACAGGCAGGCTAGGCTGGACCCCCCCCATGGGCACTAGCATCAGGGTCCCCAGACAGAGTGGTTCTGCTTTTCTTCCTCTTCCTCTTCGCAACAGTTCAGTCCCAGCCGTGCCCCAATCACTGGTCACACTGTAACCAGTGTTAGGGCTGGGAGGAGAGCCTGGGGTCCCTGCTGCACTATCCTGCTCCCAGTACCCCTGGGTATGGCCCCAGATGCCCCAGGGAGAGGAAATGGAGGGAACAGTAGCACTGGAAGGCATGTGTGGCTAGGGATGCAGGAGGCAGCTCGGATGTTGCTCCCTGGCCCTGCCCGGCCCTCCTTGCCGCGGACTCCATGCAAGGGCCTCATTCTGTTCTCTGAAGCCCATGGCATTCCTGACTCCTTCCCTCGTATTCCACCTGGTTTTTATTCTGTCCCTTTCAGGTTTATCTTCTCTTGTCAATGACAGCCCCGTCTCCTCCACATCCCACTACATACCAGTTGTTCCCAGCTCACCCTGGCTTTGGGCACCATTCATTCTTTAAGCCGGTGCAACCAAAACATCACCCCTTGCACAGGGCTTGTATTGCCCCTCCCACTCCTCCCCAGCTCCATATCCTTCCAAGGAGAAACCAATCCAAGCAGCAGTGCAGGGCACAGCTCACCTGCAAATGGGCTGGGACCAGCCTAGTGCCATCCTCAGCCCTACAGCCCCCACTTTTGCATGCGTGAGCCCCCAGCCCCTGTTGTGCCCTACTGCTCAACTCCATGGTGCTTTTGCTGGGTGCCAGTCAGAGCTGTCGATCCATAAATCCACCTTCATCAGCTGAGGGTACAAAACACCAGGGCAGAGGACACGGCAGCTGCACTGGTGCCATGCTGCCCTGCATGAGCTGTGCACAGTGAGCAGTACCCTGATCACGGCTCCCATCCCTCCCTGGCGCCTTCCAGCCACCAGCATCAAGGCACTCTGTCGGCATTAAATATTCAGTTCTGTTCTCCATCCCCTCCCTGCGAAGGAGTTCAGCATGGCAATGAACCCGCTGGCCTTCCCATGCCCTGTGCCACTGGGATGCGTCTGGGAGGCTGCTGTGTGCCTGGGAGCACAAGAGAGGAGAGCCACCTCCCCCAGCACATGCTTGGGTGGTGGCCCTGGGGACCAGGGTCACCTTCCCCCCTCACCAGCTGCTCTCCTGTGCAATTGCATTGCCTGCTGCAATACAGGCTTCAGCTCTCCCTGCATCTCTGCCACTGGTTTGGATCTGTCCAGGAGAAGTTCCCTCTTCTCTACTTTCAAGCCTCTCCACCCCTCAAGTACCAGCTGGCCTGTTCACCCAGTGGCCTGTTGAGCACAGATTAATAGCCATCAGGCCCCAAACAAGGTCACTTGAGGGCAATGGGAGCTCCCTGCATGCCGCAGCCGGAGCAGGCTGGGAGGCGGGTGGCTGTCCATGTGGAAATCCCATGGGATGGTCAGCAGGCACAGGCAGCAGAGCTCATGGGGGTCTGCAAAGAGAGAAATATGGTTGGGGGGAGGCAGCCCTGAGTGCTAGATGAGTGCTGGGGCTTGAGGGTCCTTCTGTGAAGCAGAGTAACAGCAAACCCTGACCCAGAGCCAAGGCTGGAGAAGAGAAACAGAGCAGGTGACAGAGACGCGTGAGCACCCCAGCACTGGGAGTCCGAGCCAGCATCCCGAGCTGTGAGGGAGGGAAAGCTCACCAAAAGCTGCAATCCCAGTATCCACCAGGGCCACTGGGAGCCCAGGGCAACTGGGAGGCAGGACAGAGTAAGGGCAGTGGGAAGAAACAGCTGTCACAGCATGGCAGGGACTGTGTTCTGCTGCATGGGTATCACAGGGCAGGACAATGGCAAGGCAGGAGGGATATTTTTCAGAGAGAAATAAATATTATAGTTGGGGAAAGAGAAGTGAAATCTGGTTGTGGAGAGGCTGGGAAGTGCCACACCACATCCCAGCACCGTAGCTGTCTACAGTCCCCTGGGAGGGGGTTAGGCAAAGGACTCGTTTTCTTTTCACCTTCAGGTCCATTTGCAGGCTTCCCTCTGTGACCGCGAAGACCAGGAATGTGCAGCGTGTGGTGGAAATGAGAGCTCGAATCCTGCTCACAAGCACAAAGCATTCAGGGGACCAGGACACCAGGTCACAGGAACGTCCCCACGCTTACTGCAAGGCAGAAATTCCCTGTCCGCAGCCGGGAGGGGAAAACATCCAGAGCAGCAGCGTCCTGGGGTGCACAGTCGGGAAAATCCGGGACCCCCTACAAGGGCTGGGAGAACCGGATGCAGGGCACGGCTGAATGAGCCCAGTCCCAGCCTGGCGGCTCGCGGGTGCCCCAGGAAGGGAGGCGAGCCACCCCTGCCATTCCTGCAGCGTGGCATCATCGCTGCGCACGATGCCGCTGGAGTAATTGCCGCTGGAGTAATTGCCGCCGGGCCGGGTGCCAGGCAGCGCCCGCCCTCAGCCCCCCGGCACAGGAGATAACTCAATCTGCCCCTCCTGCCTTCTCCACGCAACGGGGGGGGGCACTGCGCTCCCCTCTGCTCGCCCCAGGGGACCCCCCCAGGGTGTGTGAGCTGGGAGGGAGGCGATGTGGGGCACTGGGGCGGCCTCCTGGCGCTCGAAGGCCGTTCCTTGCATCCCCCCTGCTCTAATTTGAGGCATCTGCTTGGCAAAGCCCGAGGGCTTCCCGTCGCAAAGGCCACCGGAGCATTTTAATAGCGTGCTTTTGCCTGGCTTCCTTCCTGGGAATAAACCACGTCCTGGTGATACAGAGCATAAAAAAGCCAGCGTTAACGGCCAGCGGCCGAAGCTGGGAGCGGGCAGAGCTGCCCCCAGCCCCAGCCCCAGCCCCGGCTCAGCCCGTCCTGCCGGCGCTGGGGGGACACGACCTGCCAGAGCCCTGCCACGGCCCGTCCCCGCTGCCGTTGCAAAACAGGATGCAATAAAACCCCATTTGGAGCCCGAGTGACAGTAGGGAAGGGCAGAGGCATGGCCTGCGTGTGCTGGGTGGCTGCTGCGGGCAGCACGCCTGCACTGGGGAGCCGCGTGTTTGGGGGGCGTCTCCCCCTGCCCCGCAGCCCTTGCTTGCCCAGGAGTGGATGCCACTGCCCCAGAGAAGTCACATCCAAGGAAGGTGAGCTTGACTCCCATCGAGTGCCTCTGTGCTCCCCCCAGAGCACTGCCTGCGTCCTGGGACAGAAAGGGACACTTGTCCCAGGCCGTGTCCAGGAGTCACACGTTCACCAAGCAGCGAAGGTGCTTTGAGTCCCCAGACTCACCAGAATCTGGGAGGGTTTTGTCCTTGGCCTGCTCAACCTGAAGCTCTTCTTAAATGGTGTTTTAATAATTTAACTACATTTTAGACTGAGCAAAGTGAAGGAAGAGCATCCCACGGGGCATTGTGAGTTACCCACTCATTGTCCCCAGCCCGTGGGCAGCTCCAGCAGTACAGGCTGGAGCCCCCATCGCCCCAGACACCCCACTGCTGAGAGAGCACGGAAACACAGAGATAACACCAAGGCCAGAGGGGAAGTTTCTGGAAAACTGTGTCAGATAAGTCACTGTAACCCCTGTGTTCTCAATCTAAATACTGACGAGTGGATTCTGCAGGGAGTTTTGGGCAGTTGTGGCTTTTTTGGAGAGAAAATGGAGTGGGGGAGCTGTGGGATGAGCACATTTGATGTCACCTTGCTGCTTCTGGGTTGGTGGAACTTGGCTTCTCTTGGGTGTGTGGAGTGCAGGCTGTGGCTGACAGGGTTCAGTGGTCAGCCTGTGGCATAGGCACAGCACTCAGAGCCCCACAGCTGTGGAATGAGTCTGTCAGGGCTCATCCCAGGTGAGGGGACTGGCAGTCATGCCCTGGTCCCCAGGGAGCTCCCACAGCAGCACAGCTCAGGTGTGAACCCAGATCAAAGCCCTTCCTGCAGGTGGGGTGTGCTGGGTGCACCGTGTGTGGCTTCTCCCCTGTGTAATAAGGGATTGAGCTGTGGAGCAGCCCAGCTGTGTGATAAAGAAAGGGAAAGCTTCTCTCTCCCTCCCCCAGCTGCACATTTTGCCAGCCCCATTGACCTCAGCATGTTTGCAAGTTGCTGCCCCTCTGTCCACAGGGATGGGAACGTGGTCAAAGTTTATTAGAAGGACACCAGCTCTGTATGTGTGTGTGTGTGTGTGTAGGCAAAGCATGACCTTTGTTTTCTTGGGAAGCTGTGCTGAAAGGCAAAGCCAGGAGGGGAGGAAGCAAACAGGCAGGAAGGGGGGATGCAGTAGGTATATTTTCAGCTGTGCTCTGCCTCCCTGCAGCATGGGAAGGCAGCTGGGAACGAGGGCACAGGGACAAATGGCAGAAGCAGGAGCCAGGGCCCAGAGAGCAGCAGACAGGATCAGCCTTTGCACCATACTGGAGGAGCAAATAGTCACCCTGTCCCACTGGAGCAATGTTTTGCCAGTCTGTGTGATAGGCACCTGGCCTCTGTCACCCAAAGGTGCTTTCAGGATCATTACAGGGTATTTCTCCTGCAGAGAACAGCCTGGGGGGCTGTGCACATCCTATCCTGCTGGGATTTCCATCTTCCTGGCACAAGGGCATTTACCCCCTGTTGCTTCCCTTGTGCCAGAGGAAATCTGCCTGTCAGGGCACTTCCAGCAGGCACTGGGGCAGAGCGTATGGTGATGGGGACCTTCAGCTGCTGTGACTAATTTCTTCCCTATGCCAGGCCAGGCTTGTTCCCTCTCACCACACCAGAGACTGCTCTGAGGACTGAGCTCTGCTCCTCTGTGTTAGGCAGGTGACATCCCACTTACCTGTGGCTTGGTCTGCAGGAAGGAGGCATACTGCTGATCTGGCCACACTGCTGTGCTTGGTGGTGGCTGTCACTCAGACCTGTCACTCCCCATGTCCCTCCTGTGGAGTGAGGAAGTGGCAGAAGCTGGGATGTGCTTTGCCACGGGTACTGGCCTCTCTTGCTCACACACAAACATTCCTCCTTTTGTGTCTGACAGGAGACTGCTGTCTCCAGCCTGGCCACGTGAAACCACAGGGTCCACGGAACCTGATTCCCAGGGGACAGTCACTGCCTGTGCCCATTGCTTGAGTCACCAGGGTGCGAAGAGCAGGGCAGAGTGTGGCTGTGATGGTACCTGCGGGATGTGTGGCCTGTGGTGTTTCTCTGGCACACCTGGGCAGGCAAGGACATCATCCTCTGCTGCTGCCAAGAGGGCTGTGACAAAGGACAGTGTGCAAGAGGACTGTCAGGGACAGAGCAGAGGGAACCAGCCCCACCCTCCTGGGGGATGGCAGTGTCCCCAAACCCACTGCTAACCCCCAGTAGCCCAGGCATGTGCCAAAAGGAAGATACCAGGATGACTTTCAGGAGACCATACCAGGGCCACATCCTTAGACATTTAATGCTTGCAGCCACAGTGCCACTTTTCCAGGGCAAAGGCAAGTCCCCTCCATCTGGGCCCTGCAGCGGTCCCACTGTCCCTGGAGGCTTTTATGAAGCCATACATGGAAGGACCCTGGGAACAGAGATTGAGCTTAGAACAGCCAGTATCGGTCCTTTCCCAAAACTGCTCCTACTCTGTCCCACCACCAGCCCCCCCAGTCACCACTGCACATTGCTCCCAGCCCCTTCCCAGAACAGCTGTAGGTCCTGGCTGTGCTGACAGAGGTTGCAGAATCTGTGTGAAGACCACGAGGCTGTGCCATTCCTGGGGGGGAGAAAGCCTGGGAGCAGGGAGACGCTCAGTGCCCAGCCCTGCCCAGATAGGGGTCAAGGACATCCAGTGCCCAGGTGCCAGAGCAATGCCATGTTGGAAGGATCCCAGCCAAGGCTCTCATCAGGCAACACCACAGCACCTTGGAGGCAGGGAAGTCAGCCCTGGGGACTCAGAGGAGAGAGGAGAAATTCAGACTCCTCTGCCCTCAGACTGGCTTCCTGGCTCCCCTAAATTTGCATAACAGCCCCTCAGCTGTTCCCTGGGGCCAATGGGACCCCGGTAGCAGCCGGGCCCCCTGCGGCAGCCGCAGGTTCCTGCGGTCAGCCCCAGCTCTCGCTCTTGCAAATGCAAACAACTGCGCCAACGGCTCTGTCCCTGCACGTGGGGCTGGCGAGTGCCCGCCCTTGGTCCCCAGCCAGGGCTGTCCCCATCCCAAGTGCCGCGGGGGACTGCAACCCCAGCCGGAGTGCCCTGCGCTGTGTGGCTGCTCCAGGCAGCAATTATTGGAGCAGCATCCCTCTAACAACAGGGGTGAGGAATGGTGTCTCTGTGGGTGGCTGTGACCGATGGCTTCTCCATGCTCTGCTCATGCAAGGTTGGTGGCTTTGGCACAGAAGGGTGGCGATGGCATCCAAGGTCACCAATGGTTCACTGGGTGACTTCCCACGGAGCTAAGGTCGAGGCTCCTCACACTTCCCAGTCAAGCCCGATGTTTCCCCAGCACTCCTGCAAACCCACCAAGGAGCAAAGAGCAAGCCCAGGTGGGGTAGCTAAACACCACATGCCTGAACCCAGTCCCCAGTCTCCCAGCTCCAGCGTGAGCCTCCAGTGTATCCCCTCCCAGCCCAGGGGCCAGGGAGTCAGGGACAAGGATGGGAAATGACAGCCCAGATCCAGTGCCTGTGGTGCTGTTACCTGGCTCCAGCCACCACTGCTCACTCCAGGAGGGAACCTTTCTGCTTCCAAGGACATGGCACAACTTTGGGACTGCAGCAGAGCTTTGGCCAAAATGCAGAGGTGGGGAAGGGCTGAGCTGGGGGCTGGAGGGGTGCAGGCAGGTCCCACCTCAGCAGGGCTGGCTGGGGACAGAGCAGGGATGCAGTTGCTGCCTGGGGCCGCTTCTCATGGTACTACTTGGTGACAAGGCAGCTACAGGGACATCCTAGGCCTGTTTGGCATCCCCCTAAGGCTGGTAGCTGAGCTGTAAGACTATTTAGGGCCAAATTTCAAAGGGTTTGGGAAGGGTCTGCCCATAGGCACTGCAAAGAGAGTCTGGAGTTGCCCACAGAGCACCCAGTGCGGAGCAGCAGCAAGCTGTAGTGCTGATCCCACACCCTCGAGAGATCGTACAGACTCCCCGGAGGCAGTCTGTGCTCACCCCACCCTCAGCAGCAGTAACGCTGAGCTGTCCCCAACGAGCCCCGACATATCCACCAGTGGGCAGCACCCGGCTCCAGCAGCCCTGTCACCTCAGCCTGCTCCAGTGCCACCAGCACAACACCCTCACCCCCACCATCCCGAACGAGCGGGGGCGATGGAGGGAAGAAGGAAGGAGGGTACAGAAAAAAAAATTAAAAAGAAAAAGTAAATAAATAATAAAAGCCGACAAACCCAGACCCGGCAAAACGGCGAGCGGGACAAGCCGGGCACGTTTATTGGGGTAGAAGGGGGGAGGATTAAATACCTGCCGAGGGGGATACTCGGGTCCCGAGGCTGTCGGTGCAGCGCGGTNACATCCCGGCACGGCACGGCACATCCCGGCACGGCACATCCCGGCACGGCGCATTCCGGTACGGCGCATCCCGGCAAGGTACATCCCGGCACGGCGCATCCCGGCACGGCACATCCCGCTCCGGCCCCGCCGGGCTCCAGCGCACAAAGGGCTCCGCTTTTAAAGCGGCTGCCGAAGCCCCCCAGCCCCGCAGGGCCCGGATTGGCGGGGCGGGCAGCTCTGCGGGGGGAGCCGCGCAGCGGGGGGAGAGGAATAAAACAAAAAAAGAAGGAGAAAAAGAAGAGCAAATAACGGAGACGAAAGTGCAATCTAGCCGCAAACGTCGGATAAAGCATCGCCGGGGATGCCCCGGCTCCTCCCGCCCGTGGGGATGGAGGCGCTCAGAGGAGTCCCGGGTGCTGCGCGGAGAGGCCGGGTGGGAAAGGCTGGAAACCGCAAACCTCTGGAGAAGAAAATCAAACTTGTAAATGCCGGGCCTGGCGAGACGGGGTGAGAGGGTGTTTCACGAGTGTTGTGGGCGACTCCCTGCTCCAACCCCTTTGCCGGTGCTCGGCCTCTGTCCAGCCGCCGGCCTTCGCCTCGGGGCTGCCCCGACGCCCCTTCCCCGCCTTTCCCCCCGGTTCTATCCCATGGTTGTAGCTGGTTTGCGCTTGGTTGTGTTTTTTAGGGAGGAGGGTGTGTTGTCCGGAGAGCTGTGCTTTTCCAGCTCGTCGGCAGGGGGTATGCTTGTACCGAATAATCCAGCTCTTTTGTCCGGGATGCTGGCCCCCATCCCCATCCCATCCCATCCCATCGCCATTCCCGTCCTGCTCGGGGCTGCAGATAGGCAGGGCCCCCACCAGCTGCCAGACCCCGAGGCTGGCAGAGAATCTGCGTTTGCTGACACCAGCACTGGCACGGTGGCGCTGCTGTTGGGTGCACCCCGTGGGGTGATGGGTGAGAGAACAACTCTCTTCACCCTATCCCACCTGTTGGAAGGTGTTTCCAGCCCTACCAAGGCTGCTATAAAGGGCCCTGGCAGGAGGGGGATATTCTGGGACTTAGTGGCTCTGATGGAGCACGTTTAATGTTTAGGGTGGCAGGACAGCGCCCTGGTATGGCCAGGGATGCTCACAGTAGTGTGTCACACCTTTTCAGTAGCTGCATGTTTGGCCCAGGGTTATCTTGTCTTCACAGGCTCTGAGCATGTGATTCACACAGCTGCAGACAGAAAAACCTTGCTAAATCCCAACCTGATGGGAAAAATTTCCAGCCTCATCATGCTTCAGCCTTGACACCTTGTTGTCCCTCTCATGAGTCCAAAGTGTTCCTGACCAGTTTTCTTTTAATAATTTCTGGGGTTTATATGTGAAGCATCACCCCTCAGTGCTGGGAACACCTGTCAGGAGCAACTGGGAATTGTGCAGGTGGAGGTTCATGCAGGGCAGCTCCAAGGCCATGCTCAGACAGCATGGATGATCTGGGGATGGCTGTGGGAAGGGGGGGACTCAGTGGGGAAGTGAGGGGTGCTGTCACAGGCAGGAGGGTGAGGGCTTGTGGGAACACCAATCCAAATCCCCTCGTTTGTTGTGAATTTCTGCTTGCACTGGGCTTTGTTCACAGAGCAGGGGGCGAATGCCTCACCAAGGCCCCCAGCCCATCCTCTTTGCTCCACTGCCAAGCTCCAGGCCCTGGGCAGCAACATGTCAGGACAGAGAGCCATGAGCAGTTCAGTAATGACCTCCCTTGTTGTTAATTGGAAAGCCAAATTAACTCAGTGACTCCACTCTCAATACCGTGCTGTGTGGCTGCCGTCTCATGTCCTCAGGAGGAATTTCCCCCGGCAATGCCAACGGATATGGAGTTGGATGCTATGGCCTTTTCCTCTCTCCACACATCTTCTGTTGGAATTGTCTCACTCTTCCTGGGCACTGGTATCTTCTGGCAGTGGGGAGGGGAAAACTGAGGCACAGAAGTCAGGCTGGCACCTGTGTCAAGACTGCTCACCTACCAAAGAAAAAGTTATAATTCAAAGCTGGGATCCAGGAGGTCTCAGTGCTGCTCTTGCCCTCCAGCTCCTGTACTGGTTCCCCAAGAGCTTATCCCAAACTGTGAGGGACCCACACCAAGGGCAAGCTGGCTCCTGAGGCTGTTCTTAGAAGGGCAGACCCAGCTGTGGAAAGTCCAACTTGAAGATCCATGGGTATATGCAAAAAACAAACAAACAAACAAACAAAACTAAAACACACACACACACACNAAAAAAAAAAGGCTGCATCATACACAGGCTGCATCCAGGCTCAGTTTCTTTGATTTCTCTTTTCTTTTCTTATATGGAACCTGACCTGACTCTGGATTTCTGCTGTTCCTTTGCAGGTAGGTAAAGCCATTGAGAGATTGTGATCAGGCTGGCTTTGCAATTAACCCCAGAGCTGAACAGTCTGGGTTAGCAGTGCTTGGGGCTCCTCAACAGACAGTGCTAATGATGACACAGCATTGTTAAAATCCAGACTTTAATGGGATCACTGTGTATTTAAACCCACGCAGCCCCTTCACAGTGCCCACGTGTGGAACCAGACCTGCTCAGAAGTGCATCTGAGTTGTGGCTGCACAGGTCTCCAGGATGCCAGCACTGGCATAAGTGGGATAAGGCATGGTGGGTACTGGGTGTTTGAAGGGTCCTGGGCTCTGCTTGGATAGGGATGAGGCAGGGAAGGATGGCATGTTGCTTTGGGATGCCTTGTCCATCCCCAGGACTCACCTTGCTGCTTAAATCTTCCCAAGGCTGTTGGAAGTCACTGCTCAGCTCCGGCCATGCACATTAAGTTCACCCTTAGCCATGCATGGCCCAAAATGGGCTGGATCCCAAAGGAGACATATGCCACCAAATCCAGCTGCCTTTTTTCTCTTGGAGATAAATCTCCCACTACAGCCCAAGCAACACCCTAAACACAAAACAAACACAAATATTGAGCAGGGAAAGTTTGGCTGCTCAAACTTTTTGCCTGGAGCTGGCTGGAGCATCCTAGCAAAGCAAATGCTCCTGCTAGTGTTTGTTCCAGTTTTCCTGTGTAACCCCCTATTTCATTAAACAGGGTCCTGGCGAGTTTGCTTTGGAGCAGCCCTGAGGGGCCAGGCTGGCTGCAAGAGGGAGATGTGGAGCCAGAAAGGCCTGACCCCACCCCAGCCCTTATTGCTTATTTCAGCAAGAAGCATAACAGCATCACGATCCTGGTGACATCGAGGGACTATTTGTCATTGGGAGAAATGCACTGGCAGGCAGCAGGAGGAGAGCCAAAGGCTACAGCAAGGCATGAGGCAGGCAGGCTCCAGCATCCCGGCCCCACATGCTGCCAGTGCTCGGGATCCTGCCTTCGCTGCCCTTGTGGGCTTGGGCATGTGCCTGGCAAGGCTCTGCCTGCACACAGGGCTACACACAGACACACAGGAACACACACACACACACACACACACATACACACGTGCCCTGCCTCCATCAGGACACCACAGGTGAATCCCAGAGTCTGGCTGCTTGTCCCCAGCTGAGAGCAGGAGCTAAACCAGAGCTGTTGGACCATGGGAATGCGGTGACGCAGCAAGGAGCTGGGCTGGCATCGTGTTTGGGACAGGCTTCTCTATAGTACCAGCTCAGCTCTTCCTCTGCCTGCACTGATGTCTTCCCAGGGACTGCAGCTCCACAGATGTTGCACTGATGGAGTGGGATTCCTCCCCTTCAACACACTGCAGCCAGGTGCTTGTTCAGGCAGCCCTGGCTTGCAATAAATTTGAAGCAAGGATTCAAAGCTGAATAGCTCTTCTGAAATCCTCCCTAAAGTATGGGAGAAAGAATCAGGTCTGCTCAGGGATTTTCAGTCAGACCCTGGACCAGCATCCAACTCCACCCACTGTTCTAAGGGATTACAAGGCTGAGGCAGCCAGGAAATCAGTTTCAAGATGGTCTTTCATGTCCCATGCACTCCTGGGACTCAGTTCAAGAAGCCATGACAAAAATTCAATAGAAAGGGGGTGGTTTGAAGTTTGTGGTGGGAGATAAGCAAAAGCTGGAGCCCAGGAGGGAGCCTGGCCACCAGCTCTGGTTCTGTTCATCCCTAATGCAGCCCCTCTGGGATGAGATTTCTTCTCTACTCTAAACCTGACAGCTGTCTTGCAGATCACTTAGCAACAAGCATGTGTGAAACATTTGTCACATTGCAGGTGAGCATCCAGGTCTAGACACGAGGTCCAGTCACTGCTCCTGCTTGTTCCCTGGCATCACTCTCCTCCAGAGAAGGAGGAGTTGTTTTTGAAGCAGTGTGGATGAGGACACTCACCAGCCTCCCCATAATGTGCACACGTGTTCCTGTGCCTTCAGCAGCTTCTCCCGGGCTTTCCTCCTGCTCCACTTAATTAGGCACCGAGGGAGAAGGGCAGTAACCAACAATTAGGTGAGCTGGAGAAGTGCCCTGGTTTTCTGGCCTCGCTGCTCTGAGCACCTTGGGAACTACTTTCCCTCAAGACAGGGGAAGGAGAGGGAGGGAGCCAAGGCTCTCAGAAAGATGCAGCAAAGCAGCATCAGCTCGGAAGAGAAGGCAGTGGGTTAAATAGGGCAGGGATGAGGCAGGAGAGTTCCTGGGAAGGAGTGAGGCAATGGGTTTCGATCCTGGCTCTGAATCAGTGGGGTTTTGGGATTGTCATTGGGCATCTGAATGGAGGAAATATCCTTATGCAACATTTATTACATGGGAAGTGCTCAGGAGTGACAGGTCACTGTGACTGCCTAAACTTGGCTCTATGGTCCCTGGTCACTGGCATGGTCAGTTTATGTGGCTGTGATGTCCCAAGAACTGGCTCTCATCCCTGGAGCTTGTGAGGTTTGTCTATTCATAATTGTTGTGTGATCACAGTGGCATCCCTGGGGAGGGATTACATCCTCTGCCGACTGTGTGCCTGGCCCAGTTGGAAACAGTTCCCAGCAGCCTCTGCCTCTCTTTATGTTGTCAATTCAAGGCCTTGGAGCTAATCTCCAGTGTGGCCAAGAGATCAAGTCTTGGCCCTGCTGGTAATGGTGTGATCCCAAAACATTTCAGGAACAGAGAACTTGAGTTGCTGAGCCAGATACTGAGCTCCTGGAGAAGACAAAAGGGGATGGGGGATCCGACTGCATCCAGGTGAGTCTATGATTTAGTGAAGGCTGTGTGGGTGATAGAGATGACACTGCCCCAAAGCAACCTGGAGATGCAGTGGGAACCAGGTGAAGTGCAGCAGTCTAAGGCTTTGGGAGCATCCAGCTGCTCTCCTCACTGGCTGGGAGCTACCCAAGAGGTGCTGCAGGTGCTCCAGGAATGGGCTACTGCAGAAGAGGAGGAGAATACTTGGATCCCTGGTACCTGCATCCCACTGAAAGTCTAAGAGATCAGAGACTTTCTTGATCCTGGTCTCTCTGAATGGTTCAGTGTTGGCCTTGCCAAGGCCAGAGCTGTCTCTGCATCTTACCAAGAAATTCCTGCCAAGATGTTATTTGGCCAAAGTCCTGGAGGCAGGATAAATCAGTCTGGATTCGCAAATACCAGGCATGTGTGCTCAGACACACCCCACAAAGAGCAGCCATTCCTTATCTGCACCCACCTCTGCCAATCCCCCTTTGCTCAAGGTTGTCTCAGCCCTTACTCCTGCTCCTGGCTTGGCTCCCTTAGCTTCAGATTCCATTAGGCTCCATGGCATCCCCTCAGGGGGCTTTTCAGAAGGGTTGTGCCCCATTTCCACTCAACTGGGGAGCTCTGGCAAGTGACACAGCATGCAATAAAAATCACTCATTTGTCCCTATAACAAATGGCCTGGCAGTGGCAAGGAACTGCTCTCCCATCCACAAATCACATGCAGCTCCTCATGGGCTGACTCTACCTTCTCTTTCTCCTGACCTGATCGTGCATCCCCAGGTCCATATTCCCTCCAGCTGAGGTCACTGGATGTGAGACTCCCATCCCTGCTGGTGTGGATGGAAGAGTTACTGATTGCTGCTGTTGAGCAGCACAGGGAAACCCCTGGCAGGATGGAAAATCCTGTACCTGCCAAATTTTTCCCTGGAAATGCCATAGGAAATGATCCATGGAGCTGGTCCCGTGCCTGGCTATCACTGTTGGCACCTCTGACTCCACTCATCTGCTGGGCTGAGTCCCAGCTGTCCGTGAGTGATGCCACCAGCAAATGAGTGACAAGGGGCACAGGTCCAGCCCTGCAGAGTGACAGAGGCGCTGGGGGAAGGCTGAGGGAGAGGAGAGGAGTCTGGCCGGGGGAGACGCATCGATCGCCTGTTATCTGATACATTATTCATTACCAACCTGGGCTGCAGCTCAGGAGAAAGTGGTGAGCACGCACTTCTCCTTGGGAAACGTGCCCGTGAGAGAAGAATAGCCCTGGGCTCCAGCTCGTCAAACACCCTGCTAAGCAGTCATGACACACCAGCCTCCTTTTGGCTTTTAGTGCCCACATCCACTCATGGCACCAAAGACTCGCCAGTGAGTCCCAGCACCCACTGTCACATTGTACCAGGGAGTGTTTCTGTCCAGGACTGGTCTCTCTTTTCATTGCTGGGACACCCCAGTCCTTGTCACAAACACGTGCAACTCTACCTTGACCAGCGAGTTAAGGATGTCCTGCTTCCTAGCCTGGAGATGAGCACAGCATTCAGCAAAAAGGGGGGTGGGCCCCACCATACTTCCCCAGGGTGACATAATGGTGACAGAGAGGAAGGCAGGGGCATATGATAAGGACATGGCTTCACATAGGGTGTCATTCAGTGTAGAAGTCCCAGCCTGGATGGGTGCAGTCCCAGGGCTAATCACATCTGGAAGACTTTGGAGAGGACACTAAGGAAGGGACCTTCCTCCCAAAATGTCCAAGCAACCAACCAATGTACCTGGAGAATCCATCCCTGGCCAGCTGGGATTTCTCTGGGAACCTGATGCTGTTCCTATGAGGTGCAACATTCACATGGACTTCAGCCCAGCTGTCTGGGGGAGCTGTGGGCAGGGCAGCAAGGCACAGTGGTGTGACAGCAGCATCACCTGTGGGACCTGCTCCCCACCACTGCAGGAGTCCCATGGGAAGCAAGGCAGTTGTGTGTTCCATGGGACAATCCACTCACTGTGGCACTTGGCATGATGCCACCACACTGTGGAGGGACTGTGGCTGGGAAGAGAGCTGGAATGGGGTGTGTCAGGCTGGAAGTGCATTTGGGCTAGGGAGGGGTTCAAATGGGGAAAAATTGGGTTGTGAGGCATTAAGGACAGGCACACTACGTTTCAAGAGGTGCTCTTAGAGATGCCTGGCTCTGGGTTGTACACCCTTCTGCCCACAGCAGCAGGTCCGTGAGGTGCGGAGGGGCTCATACCCACCCCTCCAACCCCACCAGCATCCTCTGTGATGCTGCTTCTCTTCCTGAACACATTTCTTCCCCTTCCCTGCACTCCGGGATGTGCCTTGCCTCTCTGGAGGCTGCAAGTAAAATAGCCAGGCCTGGGACAGTGGCTTTCTTCCTGGAAATAGCACTGCTGTAATTCCCAGCAGATCCAAGGTCGGTTCCATATGGCTGTGGGCTCCCTGCTGCCCGGCTCACAGCCCAGCCCGGCTGCCTCACCGCTTCCCCCTGGTGCAATATGGCACCTCAAAGCCCAGCGCCAGCACTCGGGGATTAACTCGCGCTTTTTTTCCCTCTTGTTATTGCTTTATTAGCTAAACCTAACGAGCAGCATTTGTGCTGGCCCTTGAGGGCAGGTGGCCAGGATTTATGACTGCAGCGCTGCCGGGTGACCTGGAGTAGAAACGGGCATTCAGTGCCAGGGAAAAGAGACCAGCACCCGCATCCCTGGGGATGCCGGGCGGGTCGGGACGGCTGCGCTGCCCGGCGACTTTTGCCGATGCCGTGTTTGCACCGAGGCACAGCTCCCGCGGTCCGGGGGGATTTGCTGGCATCGCTGTCGCCGGAGCTGGCAAGGACGCTGTGCCATGCTGAGAGAGCGCCCGCATTGCGAGAGTCACAGCTGGCACGGGCACGGCGTGGCTCCGAAGGGGCATTTCAGGCATTTCACTGCTCAGACGGCCGCTGCGCATGAAAAGGGCATTGTAGGGGAGCGTGTGTGGCTGGGGAGCAGCTGGCGTTGGCAAAGCATTGCCGCGTCTTAAAGGGACACAAAGACCACCGCCTCCTTCCCCAAAGGGCATTTTGGAGCTGGGGTGGGGTGTAGGGGAAAGGGCAGGAGATTGCTGCGGGGGGCATGGGCATCACTTTGCGGCTGTGAGCACAAAGGGGACAGACACACAAATCTTGGCTGCGATTTGGGGCAGATGTGTCCCTGCTCCAAGCACCCAGTGTGTGGCACGAACAGAGGAGTTGCTGCCCTGTACCACTTCACACCAGGTGCCATGGGGTGCTGCACCCCCGGAGTGATAACCCCAGATCTGCCCAGAGGATGAGGACTTACTAAAAACCCCTTTGCTTCCCCTCTTCTAAGCCAGTCATGGTCCCTTGGAGAATCAGGGCACCTGCCCCCATAGCTGCCCCCATCCCTGTTGTGCCCGCACTGTGAACACCTCTCCCATGCCCTGCCCAGGGGTGCAGCATTCCCCCGTACCTGTCTGCCTAGGCCTGGTTCACACCAAGAGATCACAGAAGTTTCGTCCTGAAACTGGTTTTTGAACGGGCTCGGCTCACCCAGCGTGAAGAGCAGGACTGGCAACGCTTTATTTCAGGCGGCGGCATAAATCAGCCCATGGCTGGTGTCGGGCTCTGCCAGACGTTCCCCTGGGGAAGCGGAGGCAGCCGCAGGGGATGTTTCTTCAAGCCCGGGTTTGGAGCTTGGGGCCTGAGTACAAATCCACGGCCACGTTCGGGTTCAAAAAAGGGACCCGGGACACACAAGGGACATGCAGGACCCTCCGGCTGGAGAAGAGAGCAGCCAGCTGGATGCTGTGATGTTTCAGCTCACGACTGCCAGCTTTGCTGGAGCAGTTTGCCAGAACAGGGTGCATAAAGCGGCTTGGGAATGCTTGGAAGGAGGCACGATTTCCTCTGAGAAAGGACCAGAAAGAGACAGGGACTGCAGGAGAGTCGGGAGGCAGCGGGGTGCAGGGGAAGGAGCCACAAAGACAAAAAGCACTTGGAAAAGTCCTCGGCAGCCAAACGTACGAGCCCAGACACGCCGCAAAGCACCTCTCACTTGGGAGCCGCTGCTTGAAAAGATCCTTTGAGGAAAAGCTGGGGAGCACGAACACGAACGAGTTTCTCCTCCTTCCCCCGGAGGGAAATCTCCCGCTCCATAGCAGGGTGCTGCACCCTACATGGAGGAGGACAGCAGCTGGGGGGCTTGTCACAGCATCCGCGGTTGGGAATGGGGGGCTGGGGGTGAGCATGAGAAGTGGGATCCAGACTTTCCAAGTGTAGGGAAGGGGGGATTCTGCCTTGCTGCCTACCCTGCTGTCGAGACGGGGCTGCCGAGAGCGGGGCGAGAGGCCCGAGGTGGCCGCCTCGCCCCCTCCGCGCCCGCCCGTCCCGGCAGTGCC
>WEIU01009843.1:577385-597133 GCA_013389925.1 Aegithalos caudatus | reverse complement strand
CAAGGACAGGGGACAGGGACAGGGACAGGGACAGGGGACAGGGACAGGGGACAGGGACAGGGACAGGGGACAGGGACAGGGGAGCCGGTTCCCAAAGCCTAGAGCAAACCGCACTGCCTCCCGAAACCGGAGCCCTGCCACTGCCCCGCAGAGGGTGAGATGGTGTGCATACCTGCATCCCTGCATCCCTGCATCCCTGCCCCATGAAGGACGAGGTAGTTTGCAGCTTGCATCCCTGCCCTTGGCAGATCCTGCCCCTGCCACTCCAGCCTTTATATTTCCTAAGGATCCTCGAGAGCTGGATGAGGCTCAGAGTGGCACTTCAAGGATGTTCTGTGGAGGGAACAGCTGTGATGTCTACATGGATGAAGAGACAACAAGGGGAGATGATGGAAGGTTAAACTGCTGTCCCAGGTGTCAGGGAAAAGGTGAGGAAGGGTGACAGTTCCTGCTGCCTCCAACAGAAAAGCAATTGGGGCAGCAAATGAAGACTGAAGGTGGAGAAGCAAAATGGGTGGTGTAGGTTACTCAAGGACTCCTTGCAGGACTCCCCACTGCAGGAAGAAAAATCCATGGAACTCTATTAGATGCAAAAGCTCAGACCTCCCTGTGCTGACAATGGCCAGAGATGAGAGGACTGTGGTCCATCCTGTGGTTCCTGCTCCTGCACTGCTGCCTGCACATCTCAGAGACATCCAGGCTGGTAACCAGGGGGTAGTGGTGGAGACAGACCTCTGGGCTGTCCTAGTTCCCTTCTTGCTCAGTCTGGAACAAGAAAAAATAAAAGCTAATATGTTTTTTGTTTTGTTTTGTTTTGTTCCTAAAAGAGAGCAGCCCCTCCTACCCAGGAATACCTGTCCCATCTGGCTTCCAAGTTGCTCATTTTCATTGCATGAGCAAAGGACCAAGAAATAGACCATAAAAATAACTGCCTACAGCTGAACCTCTCTGGGAAGCTGGGATACGCAAGGAGGTGGATTTAGGGGAGGCCAGTGACATAGGATCTAGGCTATAAACCACCTCCTTCTGCTGCAGGGACAGAGGCTGCGTTTGTGCAGAGGAATGATCAGTGCTGTAATTCAGATGTTCCTGCAGTTGTAGAGTGTGTCAGCACTGGGAAGTCCCCAAAGCTCATCATCAGATTAAGAATTAGCTGCAGATTGTAGTGGGATGGATTGGCATCATGGCATGGTACCCTCTGGCAGTCCCTCAGAGCTGCTCCTGGTGCTGTCTGATGCCATCGGTCCCTGCTGCCTACGGGAAGGAAACACTGGGGAGGAACTAAAACAAGCAGATGAGGAGCTGGCACAGTGCCCTCAGACTCTGTCCTGATCCCGATGGTCTGAGCCCTGAGCTGATTACCAGCAGCTTCATCTCTCCTCTAATGCCACAGCTTGGTGCCCGTGCAGGGCTGCCCGGGGGGAGCTGGTACACCTGGCTACCAGCTTTTATGGATGCTGTTGTTTCCAGCCTGGCTTTGCTGGCTCTGCGTTGTGTTTCTCACCTCCCTCAGCAATGAAGTGCATGGGCAGGGAGAGAGAAAGCTTCGTGCTAAGCCACCCTCACCTGAGTGCCCAGGCAGCCTGGCAAGCCTTTGGCTGGCAGCCTGAAGGCCAGGAGTTACCAACATTGCTCGGGAGTGAGAAAGGTCTCCTGGGGACAGCACTGGGGTGACAGAGGACACCATGGGAAAAGCCACTTTTCAGGAGGCAGCACTTGGGAGGACAAGGACTGGTGTCACAGAAAGGGAGCAGCACACTCAAATGCAGGTTGTGTGCCCCCCAAACAAGAGCCCTCTCACCTCTGTGACCCTCTTCATCCACCTGTCCCCCTCCAAGGGCTGGGACACAGAAAATATTCATTCCGTTTTTCCTTACACTACTGCTGGCAGAAAATTTTTCCATACAGGAAACTTTTGCAAAAATCCTTGGGGACACACTGGAGGGCTGTTAGACCCCAAAGCAGAAGGGATCCCATAGAAGGACAAGC
Source organism: Aegithalos caudatus (assembly GCA_013389925.1). NCBI lineage: Eukaryota > Metazoa > Chordata > Aves > Passeriformes > Aegithalidae > Aegithalos > Aegithalos caudatus. The sequence goes on along the minus strand of WEIU01009843.1, from coordinate 595,144 downwards.
AGACTGTCCCACATGTGGGCTCTGGAGCCCCAAACTGCCATCTGTGTTTGCAGAAGACAACCCTTGGCTCTGGCTGCCAGCCTTTCCTGACAAGCCAAGGCACACTGAGCCTAGCCAGGCTGGAATCTAAATCACAACAGCTTCCCAACTGCCTGCACACAAGGGAGGAGTGGAGGATGCTGCTTTGCATCTCCCTGAGCTGCAAGGAGATGCTCTGGGCTTTTCCTCTCCCTAGTCCTTATCACCCCAGCTGACTGCCTGTTGCTCCAGGTGAGAGCCCATCACCTTGGCCTCTTGGCTGCAGGGCTATGAGGTTCCCACATGTCCTTTGCCAGCTGAGTGATTTCTCTTGGAAATGACACCTTTTCCTGTCCCTTTTCTTGCCCCACAGTCTGGCCAGGTGGTGTTAAACACCACACACACTTCCTGCTCCCTGTGCCTCAAGATGCCCAGGGCATCTTGTCCAGCAAGAAGACACACTGGGGACCTCATGGATTTGAGACCCTCTGGGAACTCAGACAAGTGGTGCCACAGGCATTTGGAGAAGAAAGATTATACTTTATAGGAGAATTAAAGTCTGGGGCTGACAGCTAAAAACTAAGCAGGTATGCTTAAATAGCCCAGGAGCTATAGGACATGCTGTGGTTTCTCCTGGAAGAAAGGATGTAGTTGTGAGGCCAGGTGGAATGTTGCAGTCAGCTGGTAAGTCTTTGTTGATGTTAACACACAGCAGAATGGTAAACAACCTATTGGATTGTTCAGAGGGTGAAGATCATCCTGAAGGTCTGGCACATCCTTTAGTTAAAAAAAAAAAAAAAAAAAACCAAAACAAACAAACACCACCAAAGAATGAAGGTTGCAGAAACTGTAGGTAATAATCTGACATGAAAGGAATCACATAGGACATGAAATAACGTGACTTCGGACCTCATTATGACAGATACAGATGAATTAATTGCTGGGCTCAAGGCAGGGATTGTCCTGATTGGTTGACCTGATTCTGCTTGTTCTGGGCAAGAAACAGCTGTTCTGGTTCCTGTAAGTGTGGTGCTGCACAGGGTTAATTTTTCCAAAGGTGAAAGTAGAAGAGGAATTCAGATTGGGAGGAATAATTTAGAAACAATGTGAGAAAATATTGTGAGCTCTTCAGAAAGAGTTTTTCATAGGTGGCAGGTCACAGTGCCAACAGAGAGGAAATGGGTTTGGCTACAAGCCCATTCTGATTCAGTGGCAAATTGGAAACCAAAGAGCTACAGATGACAACTGGAAGTGAAGGAGGACTGACTAAAAATCAGTCAATAAAATGGAAATTCAGTATATTAATTACAAATTAAAAAAAAAAAAAAATCCACACCGGGTCAGGGTGAGGACAACAGAAGAGAAGTACAAGGAGATGGAAAAGAAAAGAAGTGACAACATTGATACAGTCTCCACCTAACATCATGGAGATGGTAAAACTGACAGTGATATATGAAAGCTGATGTGCTCAGTAAGTAATTCCAGGAGCGAATATACTTGTATCAGATCAGATGTCATATAGACCACTGGAATCCTAGGGCTTAGAGATACTAGAGCACATACAGGAGTAAATTCACAAGCCCAGAAGAGTCTTTGGAGAGCTGGCAGAGGTGTCCTGCCCTACTAATCCTTATTTGCAAGAAGATCAGAGAAATGCTAATGTTTTGCCAGAATTTCTAAAAAAGGCAAATGAGATGACTGGATAAATCAGACCTGTTAACCCAGCATCATGCAAAAGAGTGGAAGAGAATCTGAGCATTAACCAACATGGAGCTAACAGAATATCAATAATTAATTGCTGATTTTTTTGTGCCAACGATGTTTGGGTTTGGGTGGGCAAAGGTCACTGCATGACCACAACATTGTTCTTCTGAACATTTGGACGGAGAACTCTGAGATACAATAGGATAAAGTATTTCCTACAGGAGTAAGCCACAGGTGAGCCTCAGGAATAGATGACCTCTGTTGATACACAGGAATCTTCCCCACCAAAAGGTGGATGCTCCTGAATCCTTCTCATGGCTGATAACTCTGGCGCATGGCCGAAGGATGAGTAGTGAGATAAGGACATCACAGTCCTGCTCAGTGGTTTGTTACTTTGGTGAACCCAACTCATTCAAACAAAACATCTTAGCAAGTAAAATGCAAAAGGGAAGGAGCAAACTGGACTTCAATTAGCAAGTGGGAGGATGGAAATGATCAGAGCAAACAACTCAACCAGAGCTCCTACTGTGATACAGGAGTGCAAGGAGTAGTACAGATTTTGGATGTTTGAATGGAGAGTAATGACATGGCTGATGCAAGTCCTGCCTATGATTTTCAGTTCAGTTCAGTTCTGTTCTGTTTTGTTTTGTTTTGATTTGTCTTGTTTTGTCTTGTTTTGTTTTGTTATTAATGGAGGTGAAATATGAAGAAGAGGCAGAAAAGAATCACTGCAAGGAAGCCCAAGCATGGGAGAGAATGAGAGCACACATGCCTAGTCTGGTTATCTAAATGAAACAAAGATTAGGAGGTGTATGAGTGCTTTCCTAAGGCCACGGGAAAGCTAATTTCAGTTGTTGTAGACAACACGGAACATTTACAGAGGAGAAACCAACGAGACAAACTCCTCAGCCTGCTGCCGACATGAGGGGTGCATTTTAACAAAGTTAAATCTCCAGCCTTTTCTCATCGTGTTCCCAATCTCCCTGGCTTGGCAGAGGAAAGATCCACCACAGGTGTTGGAGACCTCACCCTGGGAAACAAAACCCTCAGACACGCCCTTTGATCCCCTACAGCAATCCAAACGTACATATTCATCTCAACATACTCCAAACAGGTATCCCACAGCACATACCTAGGATACCTAGCTCTGCTGGCTAACTTCACACTCCTATCAGTTCCACATTAGTCGAAGCATTAGGGCCACTTTGCCTATCGTTATCGGTGCTTGATCTCACAAGTGTCTTAAGGAAGGTGGTGCTCATACAGCCTGACTTTGTTAACATCTTATGAGGATAGGCAGTGCTAAAATATCCTTATTGCTCCTTCTACACCCATTTTAATCTAGCACCTTTGCACATGGAGAGATTTATCATTTTATTGCTCCATTAACAAAATTGTCCACCATTGTCTTCATCTGAGGTCCCATGACCCTTTTCTTTGTGCTGACAAAACCCTTAACTAGGAGTTAAAGTTTTTTAAATTTAAACTCTCTCAGGAGCTTAATTAGCTCAATTTCAATGCTAAATGCTTTAATATAGGCAACAAACCAAAGGACAAATTCCAAAGCCAGGGTAAACCCACATGAGAAATGATCAGTCTTCCTCCACAAGAAGCATGATTAATCACCAGAACCAGAACCAACCAGAGATAATGAGAGACTCTATAGGTTTATCTTCAGATCAAGACTTGTTTCCCTCCCAGAAGAGGTGTTTATTTTGGCATCCATTGAAGCAGTAAGTGGGCAAAATACAATGGCCTGCAGTGTAAAGGAAGCCACATGGGAGGGGTGGCCATTTTTTCTGGTCTGATCCTTCCAAAGGCACCACACCTCCACCTGCTTCACCAAGACCTGGAGGTGATCAAATTGGCTCCCTGATATCAAGGCTGGGGAGACAGCTCATCCAGCCTGCTCTCCTCTCTGCCTTCAAGGGATCCCTTGATATGCAGTATAAAGCAGTGAAGGGCAGAGAGCCAAAGTGTGGCTAACCCCAGCCCAGAGTCACCAAAGGCCTGGAAGCCTCTCTGATACATAAATCTTTGACACGTGTCTGGAACTGCCAACAACCCAAAAGACCAAACAGAGCCTTCCTTGGAGGTCACAACTTGGAGAACTTGTTCCCAATCAAAATCCTCAACCCCAGCCCGAGGCTGATCATGGTGCTCAAGGAAAGCCCCATTAGATTGATGCTGTTCTGGTGCCTTATGGCAGTTATGCCACTGTCCTCTCAGATGTGACCCAAGAGGTTGTCTTGAGATATCTTATTAACTGAGAGGTACCTTTTGACACAGAGAACCTCCTTTTCCTTATTACTTGGTGGAATGTCACTAACCTGATGAGATGGGTAAAAGGTGGGGGGATGAACTGTGCACTGAAGGTGGTTCTCCTTCCTGCTTGATGATAGCAGGCATCCCAGTAACGGATGGGTGTCTTAGGGGTAGTAAAATCTCATCTTCTGTTGTCACCTTGATGCATACCTCATCAAGTTTTGCTCCAGGTGGCAGACTTCATCTTGCCCTTCTGGACATGGCCACATCTCTGGCATCTCCTCCATTTCCCATCACCATTTCTAGCTGCCCGAGCAGCACAGCACCCTGGCCATGAAGACTTCTGCTCTGAGGAGACAGCAAAGAGCGCACAACTTTGTCATATTTATCTCCACTGACCCATGCCAAGTATGTCCTTATGCTTTCCATACAGCATCTCTGGGTTGGAGACCACAGAGGCTGACAAGGGTAAATGCTTTGCCCTCAAGGCTGCTCTGGAAATGATTGTTGAATCTTTCAAATGGATGCAAGCCCTTGACTTCCAACAGGATGGACTTCTGATACCTTTAGAGAGATGAGTTCAAGCTCTCCTTGTCTTTGGGTGCTCCATGGTGTGAGACTGTGGTAGAGCCTGAAAGCCAAAGTTAGGACTGTTGCTTGTTCCATGGACTCAAAACATTTGGGGGCTATCATAATGCCTCTTCTGGGACCTCTTCAGGAGGCAGTCCAAATGGTGCAACCAACTTCCTCAAGAGGGACAGGCTGCTCCCAATCTCCCTGAACCCCTCTCTCTGGGGTCATTCATTTCCTGCTGCACGTGCACAGAGCAAGGGGCATTGCTGGGAAACATGGGCAGATGTGGACTATCAAAACATGACTCCATTGACTTGCCACTCCCGGGGAGCACATGGGAATGAAACCAGAGCCATTACACTTTGGGGAAGATCTCCCACATCCCACTTGGCTGCCAGGAAGGAGAACCTGGATGGGAGCAGGAGTGCAAGGTGGGGGTGGGTCAGTCTGTAGTGCTTGGGAGCAGAGCTGCCCCATGCGCTTGGAGCGGCAGCCCCACACACTTAATGAGCACCAAATGTGCATAAAGGGAAGCCTTTGTCAGGCAATAGCGGCAACTACCACTGCGGAAACAGTCAGAAAAGCTTTTCCCCTTAAAGTTTACTACTTTTACTACTAGCCTGGCCTGGAAGCCTTTATTGCTGCCGGCAAAGCCCGGACTTTGCTCTCGAGCCAGCCAATGAGAAGCATCAGAAAACCTGCATGCATGTATATAAGGCTGGTGCACCTTTGTGTGCATTCCTCGGTGTGTGGGTGCCTGCCTGTGTGCGCATGCCAAGGGCTCTGAGCGTGGGCTCGGCTGGGGCGGGAGCTCACCTCGCCCTCCTGGGTGCTGCTGTGGGGAGCCAGGCGGGGGGCAGCCAGCGGCTCCAGGCACCCTCCGCTGCTGGGAGGCTCAGGGGGGAAGTTCAGCAGTTCTGCAAACAGAGGCCTCTCTCAGAAATACCAAGAGCCACTTCAGGGGTAGGTTTGCAAGGGAGCTCAGGGCCCCTTTGCAGAACTGGAAGGAAGCAAGTGGCTTCTACAGGGAGCCTGTCACCTCAAGGCTCTTTGGAGGGTCTGCCCCCACTGTGCCACACGCCTGCTTGTGCAACTCAGAAACACTGCTGCAGCTTTTTGGAGAGCCCTGGTGAATGTGTACATGGATGCAGATCCTGCAGGTGCAGAGTGGGGCAGGGTTGGTGCTTGAACTACCACTGGCAAGGCCCCAGCAGAAACCATGCTCTTAGTTTCCACTGAGCCCCAGCCAGGATCGGGGGCTTCCAACAACAGGGAGGTGTGAAAGGTGCTGAGGCCGTCTGGAGGGGACATGATCTTTGCTGATGTGGGTGCCAAAGCACCCCAGCTCCAGAGAAGCTGCCAGGAGCCATGGAAGCCAGAGTATTGTGATGTCCTCCTCCATATTCTGCTATCAGACCCCTGCCAGCAGCAGGGCAGGTATCTGGTGACTCCTGGCTGAAGAGTCACTCCTGCAGCTTGAGACCTCAGCTAAGCCATGTATCCCGTGTTCTTGGTGGGAGACCTAAAGCTGGAGTATCCTGTGGTCTGCACCATCCGATGGGCACTTCTGCACCACCGGACTGCTGTCCTCGGGGTGCTTCTCCCAGGACTGACATCAACCTGCTTGTGCCCATTGCAGGTGGAGGCACTCAGCCATATTTCATCTGCTAGTCCAGGATGGCAAGAGAAAGCTGAATCCTGGCCTCCTCTGCTGCTCCTGGCCCTCCCATGGGCTGCAATGTCTGGGTGCTGTGGCAGGCATGCCTGCCGCACCATGCGGCGTTTCTGCAGGCGAGGAAGCCTTTGAGAGGCCAGGATAATGGCTAATAGTGCTGTTTTCCTCTGCTCTGCTTTCCTTCAAGTGAATTACCAGGGTCTTGCTGGGAATTATCCTGCCATTACCCAGTGCTCTGGGGAGCTGCCAGTGATTTACTTAACAGCAAACAACACAAAGAGCCGGACACGGCGGGAGCTACACAACCGAACAAGCTGGGGAACGTGCAAGTGGAAGAAAAATGCTGTAACAGCAGCCAGGGTGCAGAGATCCAGCCAGGGCTGCCAGCCACAGATGGGCACAAGGATGTCCCCAGGATCTGCCCTCAGTTTGCTCGTGGAGCTCTTCCCAGCAAGGGTAAATGCAGGCCATGGAAATGTCAAAGGATGGAGGCCCCATGGTTCTGTGCCTCACTGGCCAGGGGGAAGCGCACGGCTGTGGCACAGAGGAAAATCCAGTTTGCCCTGCTCCTGGAGAGATATTGGACTCAGAGATGGTAGGAAGGCTGTGAGTGGGTTGGCAGCAGAGCGAGGACTGACCCCCTGCTCTACACCAAGACCCACCAGTGTCTGCATAAGGGGTGCAACAGAGACAAAGGGTCTTTTGCATCTTCCAGATTTTGTCCTTGTCACCCTTTATTATCCCATGGGTGAGCAGGGCCCTCAGACACCCATGGCCTGGCTCACCCCAGCCACACTGCTGCCTGTGATAGCCTCAGCTCCAGCAGATCACCACAATGCTAGGCTGCCCCAGGCTGCTCCTGCTTTCCTCCAGGAACTGCCCTCTGCACACAAATGGGTGCAGACACCCTCATAGACACGTGCCTCCCATATGTGTCCCCAGCATTTGTGCTGCACCCTCCCCACAGGCTCTCATGTTTGCCATGTGTTGCCTCTCCTCGCAAAGGCTGCCCCTGCACAGCCGCCACGTGGCCCCCCAATCCCCCCAAGCCCCCACACAAAACCCCTTGTACTCCTGCCCGGTCCACAGCTCCACACACACACACACACACTCTCCTCTTGACACTTCACAGGCGCCGGGCGAAGGAGGGGCGAAGGAGGGGCTCCTCGAGTGCTAGAAAGTTGTTCCTACTCTGCGCTGGGAGAAACCACATTACTCACGAGTCCCTTTTTAGCGCGGCGATGTGTTTCCCCCTTCCCTCTCCAGTCCATTAGCTACTATGGAAACAACATGTCATTGCCCGGAGGTGGAGTTCAGCCACAGCCAAAACAGCCGCGGATAAATTCCAGCACCCAAATTCACATCCTGGGGCAAAGCCCGTGCAGTTCAGCTGGGGAACAGGAGCAGAGTCCTGGCTGTGCTAAAGGAGCAGATCTCAGTCAGGGCATGCTTGCTGCAGGATGTGTGGGGTGCAGAAAGCACTGGTGGGGACCCCATTGTTCCAACCAGAGTGGATATGGCATCGCTGGGGAAGGCCAGGGTGACTTACACTTCCAGAGCCTGACCAAGGGCATGTGAGTGGAGATAAACAACAAATCCACAGGGCCTTGGCTGCATCAGGTCTTCTGCATCCTGCAGCACCCACTGCCCAGCCTGTGACAGTTCTCAGCTGTGAATTTTGGGTGTCCAGCCTGAGTGGTTCATGTGTTTCACCCAGGCCCTCACTGTGGAGCAGAAGAAGCTGGAGTCCCCATTGCACCAGGGTGGCCAAAGTGCTTGAGCTGAGCTGCTGCAGGTGAGCAAGAGAGGGGAGCACTGTGGGATGTCCTCCTCAAACTCTGTCCCCATACCCTGAGTCACCTGGGGAGAACTATCAGTGTCCCAAAGCCTGCCTGGGTCTGTGTGGGGAGGTACACACAAGGTGGGGCAGAAACTGTAGGGACCCAAGGGAGTCACAGTTTAACGGTGGCTGTTCCTTATAATATCCCCTGAGGACCCTGGATGGGGAGGAGGGCAATCAGGGATGGTGGTGTGTCCTGCCTGGAGGCATTCATAGCAAGGTGAGTCCTGGCTCCAGTCTTCCCTGGCAGATGGGAAATACTGGAGATAGGAAGCAAAGCCCTAAATATGAATAATTTTCCTCAGGGGCAGCCAGCAGTCCATGATGGAGCTGTGACATCCAACACCAGTGCTGCCCAGTTGTCTGCTGCTGTCTGTGGGCACCCTCCCAGCCTGGATTGCCCAGGAGCTGCCATGTCCCACTCTGGTGGCTTTGCTACCCTGCAGTGCCAGTGTCTGGGGACAGCAGTGCCACATAAGGTAGGCAGTAACTACCCCAGCACTTCCAACAGCTCACCCAGCTCTGGCCTAGCTTGGACACTCCCTCCCTTCCCCAGCTTCTTCAGGAGATAGAGCAGGAAAACCTGTTAGTCCCCAGGGCAGCCTTGGAGTGATCCACTGGCTTTCGAGTTGGAGCAGTGACCTGTGTAAGTGCCTGCCTGGATCAGGGCCAGTGAGAGCAAACTCTGGCCATGAAACTCCATCAGAGGAGGGCGGGAGACCAGAGGCAAGCAGAGACGCCTTTCCAAAGCAGGCAGAGGAACTGCCTGTCAGCAAGGCTTCTCTGCAAAGAGGTGAGCACCATCTCTGAAAAACAACAGAACAAATATTGTGAGGAAGAAAAAAATAATTCTGGTTTCTAGAGCAGGGATTTTCAACCTGTTCTGCTTTGCTGATCTCCAAAAATATCCCACCAGAGATGCGAGTTCCTTTGTAGCAAACCCACACCACCTGGCAAGATGCTTCCTGGCCTCAGTTACTCTTCCTTAAAAGCAGCCATGGAGCCATGGGAATCCCCTAGCCACGAAAGCTGCTGCTCCTGAGCACTGGAAACACAAACCCGTTTATTCTCACGGGAGCCCCATGAAATGGATTGCAGCCCCAAAACCCCAGGGCAGTGTTTCAAGAGCAATGCTTGTCCCACACCCACTAAGGAAGGAGCAGGAGGGCACCCCATGAAGCTGGGAAAAGCTGAGGTGCATGCCTGGGGAGCACAGAGGACATTGCAGTTTCAAAGCCATGCTTCAGATGTGGTGCTTGGTGTGGATTCTCTGGTGACTAATAGAAGACAGTGCATCTGCAGTGGCAGGTCTCTTGGGGTGGGTGCTAGTGAGTGTCCCCTATCTGCTGAGCCACTTGTTTCCAAGACATTGCAAAGAGATCTTGACTCTCCCCCTCACACCACCACCAAATTTGTTTAAAATTGTTCCCATAGGTTTGCAACAATTAGAAAGCAATGAACAAAAAAAATGGGAGAAAGGCTCCTTTTCTTTGGAAACCAATGTGGACAGTAGCTAAAATAAATGCTAAGGGATGCAGGAAGGTGTAAAGGAAAGAAGTAGGAAGAGAATGATCCTGCTAAAATAACTCCTCTCTCCAAAATCCTGGCTATCACAGGTGTCTCCACTGAAGTAGGATTCTTAACAAGTGGGGGACAATCCTGAGACAGAGATTGGTTGTGATGTCCCCAGTCCTTGTCCAGAATCTCAAAAATGCCACCCAAGAAAATCTCTTGGCAGGGATCTTCCCTGTGTTTCTGTCCTGGGGCTAGGAGTGTGAACATAGACCCCATAAGCTCTGCAGCTGAGCTGAGTGACACTGTGACCCCACGGGGATGGCATTTCCCCCATATCCCCTTTGCTTTTAGCCACTGATGTAAGCAGCATCCTTATAACATATCTCCCAGATCAGATGAGCTCCCCTAAAGCCTGCACTGCCATGAGACAAGTTGGCCAAATAAACTGGTTGAAAATTTAAAAAAAAGAAAAAAAAAGAAGGTGTGGGGGGGAAAGGCAGAGTCTATTCCCTCATTCCCTTTTGTTGCACAAGCAGTGAGGGAGGCCGCACACCGGCAGAGCTGGACGGCTCCTTTGGCAGGAGCACAGATTTCGATCGGCTTGAAGCAATCATGAAAATGCAGCCTGAACTTCCAGTGACTCACCCAGAGAAGGGAAACTTCCTGGCTTGTGTGTTTGAGCATTTCTGGAAAAACTGCTATATTTGGCATGGAAAATAGGAAGGATTCCTCCAGTTGCTTGAAACAGGAGCAGCAGAAATGAGTCAATGGGCAGTTGAAGAACGTTCAACAAGGACACTCTCTAAATTATTCATTGTGATTCTCCACATTGTGTATTTTCCTTCCCCACAACAGGCTCAACAGTGACAGCCCAGGATGGCCCAGGCTCCACCAGGAAGATCCTTGATTTATTGCTCTGACAGCCACCCCAGCACTGCACGTTGGCTGTGTATTAGTGACTATGGACATTCCAGGCTGCTCCCCATCTGTTTACCAACAAATACTGCTCCTAAAGGTATGGCATTGTGCTTATCGCTACACATTGACCCAGCGTGAAAAATCTGCCAATTTATATTTTCATGACATCAGTAGCTAGAAATGCAGTTCTTGCCAGCTTCAAACATTCTCAAATGTTTCATCTAGTATGCTGGGGGAAAAAAAAATGAAGGAACTGCTCTTCTGCAAATTACAGAAGTTGGTGGAGGGGGGAGCTATTTTGGGGATTTCAAATGCATTCTTCTCTCCCTTTTTTTTCAATAGTTGTCCAAATGGTTATTCAAACAGCTTGTTCATTAAAATCCTGAGTTGGTAAATGAAAATTGTCATTTTCAAATCATATTGTTATTACCTAAAAGAAAAAAAAAGATATTAATAAATCACAAGAAAAAAAAATCAACAACTTTTCATGAAAAATCTGCTAAAAAGAGAGAGAGAGGGCAGCAAACATTTTCCATTGGGTGCAATGCCAACCGGCTCCTGGTTAGCATATATTAAATTAAATATTCAATTTGGTCATGCACTGCTTTTATTGGTGGATTAAATATCGACAGATATGTCTAATGCAGAGAGATGCTTCACGCTGCACCCTGGCACATCCCATCACAGCTCTTGATCAGTGTTTTGGGTGGGAAAACCTGTTCCTCTTGCCACTGCCACCCTGCAAAGCTGATGGCTGGGATCCATGCCCATTGCATGGGGAGTCCTTTCACCTTGTGATCCGCTGGCTGATGTCCATCGTGGCTGGGCCAGCAGTGGGTGACCAGCACCTCTGCTGTCATGCTGAGTGCAGGAAGCAGGAGAGTGACCCTCTTCCAGCCACTGAGGCTTTGGAACTGAGGCACCTTCAGAACAGTGAGTGGGGCCACTGGATTTAACTTCTTTCAATTTCTCTGCTGAATTTATCCAGTTGCTTTTTTGCCTATAAATTTTTAAGCCATTTTCCATGCTCCCACAGCAAGGAGGCCACAGCTCAGCCGTGGCAGAAGAGTGGATCCCTTTCACTGGAGTGGAGCTTTCTGCTTTCTTGTGGACCCACATTCCTGTACAGGGAAGAGCCAAGCACCCACCTTGATTTGGCAGACTTCTTTCCTCTTCCCTGCTCGGCTCACTTTCCAAAGGTGCTGTTCAGTGGTAACCACCCCAAGCAGGAGGGTTTCAGGCTGGAAGCAGCGCCCTCCTTCCCCTGGCTCCTCCCTGCAGGGCTGGAAGGTGGCCAGTCCCTCCAGAGCTCCAGCAGCTCGGAGGGCAAGCTGGGAGACGAGTGGAGGAGCACTCCTATTCCCAGCATCCCACATCTTCAGCCCACCAGAAGCCCCAGGCAGGAATGAGATATGTTGGCATCATATCAGAGAGAAGGGTCTTGTCCAGGGCTCTGCTTTGCCTCTTGAATGCTGCCCCTGGAGATTCGGTATCTGCTGGAGACTTCTGGTCCATCAATTATTTAATTCCCTACAGCCATGTGGTCTCCAGCCCCGAGTGCTCATCTCCTCTGAGCGCACAGGCCTGCCTGTGGGGGGAGAGGGGTTGGGCAGGGGGATGCAAAACTGGGGCTGGGCAGAGGATTCCCACCAGGAAGCAAAGCAGAGGCACAGGGGACAGGCCCTACCAGCTGAAGTCATGAGCTGAGCATTTGGGCCGGCACCTTCTTTCCCAGACACACAGCGGTTGGAGGGGTGGGTTCTTCTTCCGATCTCTGTGGATGACCCTGAGAAAATCACCTCCCTGCTCCATGCCTCACTTTACCCACCTATAAAATGGGGCCAAGGATTTCACAAGTGAGCTGCAGTGGCATCCCAAACATGTACGCGAGAAAACGTTCTGCAATGAGCGAGATTGTGACTCTCACCTCTGCACTCAGGGATTACACCACCATGGATGTGCCTTTAGTGGATCACATAAGGCCGGTGGTCCCTGTTTGCCACTGCTGCCCATACTGTCTCAAGCTAAAGCAGCATGGCACAGCACGGCACGGCAGGGCAGGTGCTGCTGGGTAGGCAGGACAAGCCGCGACACGCAGGCAGGCAGGCGGCTGGAGCCGGGTAGGTGTGTCCCTGTTACCCAATAAATAACTCAAGCCCTAAAGCAGCCCATTGTAATTACAGGGGCCCCGCGCAGATTGAAAATGAAGAAGAAGGAGGGGAAAAAAGGAAATCAAGGTTCAGTTCTTCCCCAGGAGGTAGCGCTCCACGGGGAAAGCGATAGAGGGGAGCAGTGATTTATATCTCTCCAGAGGAATTCTCCTTTGCAGGGCCGCCCAAGGCGCCGCCAGGTTCAGCTGAGTTTCTCATCTGAATATGCATGAGCCAGTAATTAATTCTCTCTGATACTGATCCAGATTTGGGATTGGTTTTGCGAGTGCGTGCGTGCGCGTTTTGTGTCCGTCTTCTCCCAGGTGTACCAAAGCACCAAGGAGGGATGAGACGGAGGACTGGTGGCTCTCCAGTTGTCCTTGCAGTATGATAGCCATCGACATTTCAGGGCCAGCTTAGGGCAGACAGGTAGCCTTGGTTGGGTGGAAACTCCTGTGGGGTGGCTCTGGGTGGTGTCCTGCTGGGGACAGCATGAAGAAGGGGGACAGAGAGTAGGGCGCAATCAAGGTCATGTGCTTGGGGCAATCCCTGCCCAAACACACATCCAACCTTGGGCACGTGCAGGAGGTGTTTTCCCTCCTCCAGCAGACATTGCAAAGATACCATGTTTGCAAAGTGCTGAGAAGAGAGAGGGAGGGAGGGAGGGAGGGAGGGAATCTGGACTCACCTCCTCCCTCCCACCTTCCTCTCTCCTTTTAAATCTCTTGCATGCATCATTTGAGCAGTGGGACGGGAGCCCTGAGGAGCAAAACCCTGTCTCTGGCCAAAGGCCCAGGCCTGGGGCGGGATGTGGGTGTGTAAATGCCAGACCCCTTACTCTGGGTCTGATCTACAGCTCGTGGTCATAACCAGCCCTCAAACTGAGGGAAAACCAGAAAACATTAATACAACCCTTTTCCAGCTTCACAGAGCCCACGCCCTAGAACACAGGTCTTTTCCCCTGGCCTCAGGAGCATGTTGTCACAATGGCCTCCTCACCCTTCCCTTGAGAGAAAGGCAATAATCAGCTTTCCTGCCTTTAAACCTTGCCATGTGGCTCCAGCCATCTCCCAGGATGAGTTGAGGTCGTTCCAACACACAGGCAAGGAAGGACAGGAATGTGAATATGGGTGCCTGGGTCATGGCATCAGCAGTGCTGGCCCTTGGCAGCCAGGAGGAGGAGATGCGGGATCCACTCCTGTTGTGAGCTCCCTGGAACAGCCAGCATCCCAAACTGGTTCCCACATCATGTCCCCACTCTGCCTGTAGTTAGGATTAGCAGCAGTGCTGGGGTATATTGCTCCCTTCCACCTGGCCCTGGCTCCTGACAGCACCTACATGCAGCAGAAAAGGGATTGCCTTGGCAGATAGGGCAGTGGCTTCCCAGAGCCACAGAGAAGGCAGTGAGCATCAAGGGACCATGGTGTCATTGCCTGCTTGGGTCAGAGGATCTGGAGAAGACACACTCCCTTTCCCTCACACACCCTCCAGTTAGAGGGGATAGCTCTTCCTAAACACTGTCCTCACTCTGGGGCTCTATGCAGAGGCCCAAGGACTGTGCCATGTCCTGCCACCACATCCAGCTCCATCCAGTGGAGTGCAGAGGACACAGACTCCCTGCATCCATCTGAGGGATCCCTGTGATGTCTACAGGCTTGGGAAGCAGCAGGCTGGGAACGGCTGGTGAGTCAGAGCCCTGTGTTGTAATGTGGGGGGGGAAGAGCGCGTGTTGGAGCAGGGATGGCCGTGAGCTGCAGTGTGGGGCCCGCCTGGGCCTTTTGCAATCCTCTGGGGAAAGGCGAAGTCAGTGTCTCCATCCCTTAATTAAACTGTGCCACAGGGCCACGCTCCTGCCTGTTTACGTGGTTCGCGGGGATGGACAGAGGAGCAGCAGCCTGGGACACGGGGAGGAGGGCGGCCTCATCAGCCCTTCCCTGGGCTGGGGCAGATGGTGCTCTCGAACACAGTCTCTGGCTTCCGCAGCCAGGTCTCAGCCTTGGCCCCACGGTCTCTCAAATACACTTTTTTGACCCATGAGCCGACTCCAGTTCTCTACACGCTTCCCCTCCCTCCTGTGAGCACGCATGAAGCTCCTTCCCACCTCCCCGTTGGCCTCCAACACCCCTCCCTAAGTATTGATCCTCCAAAGAAAACCTCCACCAAGCCCTGGCCCCCGTGTGCAACCCTTGCCCATCGAGGAACAGAAGGTGACACAGCCAGGATGTCATCTCTGTCGGCTTCACGTCCTGCATCACCAGCCTGACCTAGAAACACTACCACGTCTCGTGCGCCGGAGCCCGGGGATGCTGCAGGCTCATCCCTCTGTTTTTCCAGAGCAGCTGAGTGACAGTCGCCCCTCCCTTGCCTCTCCGAAGAGCATAATGAGAATATCCTCCGAGGAGCAGCTTGCCGCGATGAAATAATCGCCCGAGCAGCATGATCTTCGCGGGGGATTAGAGAGGCTGCTACTTGCTGAGCTAGGGAAACGGCCGGTGAGGAGGGAAAAGTCCTACCTCCTCCTCCTTTGCCAAAGCACCTCGGCTCCTTTGCCAAAGCAATCGCCTGCCGCAGACGGAGCGAAGTCCCAGGCAGAGAGCTCAGCCCTGGAAACTTCTGTCCCCGATGCTCGGGCACTTTTGCAAAGTCCCCTTCCACCCTCCTCCTCTGTCTGCTCCCTGAGGAGCCGCTCCCCAGCCCCGGCAGTCGGGAGGGGTGGAGAAGAGGTAAAGAAGCAGCTGCCTTTTACAGGCAACAATTTCTGTTGTTGTTTCTTTTTGGACTGCTGAGCACCGAGCTGAGCCTGCTTCTCCCTGCCTTACGCGCACAGCCGGTTATCCAGCTGCACGGAGGGACGGCACCAAGGGCTACACATGGATTTCTGACGCGGAGTGGTTTAAGGCAGTTTTCCTTCCACTGCAGGCTTGGTTGNTTTAAATCTCCAACCCTCCCACCACCACCCTCCCGCCCCCTGTCCTCTGTGAGATCCTGGTGTGACCATCCCTTGAGGATTCCTAGATTCCGAATTTTCTTCCTGAAATATCCCACATCTCATTTTCTTTTTTTAGCTCTTCCTGAAACGTGGGAACCCCAAGCCCAAAGGAACATCCCTAGTTTGAGCAGAAGGCACGCATGAAATACAAGTTGCAGAAGTGATTTTTTGAGGGGGGGGGGGGGGGGTGGGGTTGGGTGTTTTTTGGTTTTTTTTTTTTGTTTTTTTTTCTTTCCTCTTTCGGACACATTTCGAGACTCGCCGGCCGCCAGCTCGCGGCTGGGCTGTGGCAGAGGGCGCTCCTGCCTCCAGCACAGAGAGCAACCTGCCCCAAACCCACTGAGTCCTGTCTCCGGGAATAGCAGCTGCCCTTGTCTCGAACACTCCAAGCGAGAGGCGTAGCCAGCAGCGACCAGAAATCCCGGTTTCCATAGCCCTCTCGTTCCCTGAGTGCATGGAGAAGCTCTCGCCCTCCTCCCGCCCAGTCCTGCCATCAGGTCAGAGCGGGACATCCGACGTGAGAAATCCATCATCCCCAAAAAGTCCCAACGCGAGAAATCCATCGTCCCAAAAGGTTCCTCCTGCCAAAACGCCAGCAGTGCCCGACCGTCGTGAGCGGAACATTGCTGTGTTGACAGCGCCTGTGATCCAAAGAGAGGGTCGCTCGTGGTGCGGCAGCCCTTGGGGCGGGCGGACGGGCAGAGCAGGGGGTGACTGGCCGTGGCACGAGGTCAGCCCAAGGGTCAGCGGCCGCCGTGAGGTCTCGGCTGCCCCGGTGCTCCCAGCTCCCGGCACAGCCCTGCGGTCCCGATCCCCGTCTCCACGCTGCCATCTCCTCAGTGCTGCTCCCACGAGGGGCAGGATGCAGAGGCTGAGGAGAAGGGTGCTGCATGGTGCGGCCAGGCACAGACCAGCCTGTTTGCCGTGTTTCTGCGGTGAGTGGGAGGGATATTTTGTCCTGGAAACGGGGCCCTGTCTCTGTGTCCAGCCGCCGAGCGCGTGCGGGGATGGGGCAAGGGACGCCGGCGCCATGACGCCTCGTGCCGCGACGCCTGGTGCCAGGCGGTGTGGGACTACCATGGCTTCTCCGCAACTCTCCAGAAGCCATAGAGGGAACAATCCCGGGTCAGCGCGGCTCCTAGTAACCGGGATCAGCGTCCCTCGCCCGCCGCAGCTCCCGCCCCCCGTACGACCGGGCGATCGGCCCCTCGGCCGACCGGCCCCAACTCCGCTCCACAGTTCCGCCCCGAGTCACCTCCGGGTTTTCAAAACCGCTTCGCCATAGACAGACAGACGGCTCAACCAATAAGAAGTCGCAAAGCGTCAGCACAGCGTTCGCCTGGCCCTTCCGACAAATCCACATCGCTCGATCTCTACATCCCGCCCTCCGAGGACAAGTTCTGCCGCGGTCCGGTGGCCATCTTGAGTGTGGCAGCAGCTCTGTTCCTTCTGGAGGGGCGTTTTTCCTACCCCTTCACCCCTTGCTTCGCGCTTTCCCTGCCGGGGGCCATTCACGCGCAGCCCTCTCTCCCCGTCGGGGCCGTTGTGGGCGGTGGATGAGCTCCCAGGGGATGGGAATACCGTGTGGTTGCCCCACGAAGGGCTCTCAGCGCCATCTTGAGTGCGGCAGAACCCCCTCACTCGCTGCGTCGATGCTCCGTTAGCCCGCGGTGTGAGGGGGGACAGATGTGGCCCCGGTGCCTCCGGGCGCGGTGCGAGGGCCACGACCGTATATAACGGGAAGCTGCAGAATGGGGAGCATAAAGAATCTCCCGGTGTGCCTCAAGCTCTGAACTCGCGCAAGGTGGGGGGCGGGGGGGGGGGGGGGGAAGTAGAAGCAGCTTGGGTAAGGTTTTTTTTTTGTTTTGTTTTGCTTTTTTTTTAACTGTAAAATAAGCAAACGGGTGGGAATCCCGCATTTCTGCGCGGCAGGCTGGGCGGGCCGCCCCTCCCCACTCCCCCCAGGGGCGGCCACGGTTCTTGTGGCCAAAGTTTCCGCGGGGCGCCGAAAACACAGTGAACGAGGGGGGGCTAGCGGGGTAGCGCCGGGACTACCGGCGGCCCCGTGGGAGTGGGGCGGGGGAGGGCAGCGCCGGTTCTCCCGCATTACTG
>WEIU01009843.1:554105-568781 GCA_013389925.1 Aegithalos caudatus | reverse complement strand
TTAGCGGGGAGAGAAAAACCCCCCTTCCCCCACAGACCCCCTCCCTCCCAAGCACCAAAACTTCAAGGCCCTGCTTTCTTTCTTAAAAGTACTTTAAAGGAGAATTTGTTTGTATTTTTTATTTACATTTTATATTTTTGTACATATTGTTAGGAGGTCCGCCATTTTTAAGTGATCTCGGATTGACCAAAAGGGGGGCTTTGAAGTGTATATCTCTCTTGTTACCTATCTCTGACTTTACTTGTGGTGTGACCAGGCCCAAACCATTATCTCAAAGGAGAATAAAACAAAACCTTGTAAAAAAAAATTAAAAAAAGACAAAAATGCAAAAAAAAATTACAATCTTATTCTGAGCATTCCAGTAACTTTTTTTGTGTATGTACTTTAGCTGTACCATAGATCGTGGTTTGTATGAGGTGGCAAGGCCAAAGATCAAAAGGTTTTCTTTTTTTTTTTTTCTGTCTATGAAGTTGCTGTTTATTTTTATTTTTTCTTTTTTTTTTTTGGCCTGTTTGATGTATGTGTGAAACAATGTTGTCCAACAATAAACCGGAATTTTATTTTGCTGAGTTGTCCTAACAAGGCTGCCTCCCAACTGCTGCTTTTTGTTTTAGTTTTCATTTGTTTTAGTTTTTTATTTTGTTCTTCCCTTCTTTATCTCCTTTCTTTGCTTTGGACTTGAGCTGGGAAGAGAGAGAAGGGGTGCAGGGTGTTGATGGGGAGGGTCTGGGGGCTGTGCTATCCCCCTTCTGCTAGTAGGGGAGGCAGTGTCTTTCCATGGCTGTATGCCTGTGGAGAGCTGCACCGGCATCCCCAGCATGGCCTCTGCATGATCCTGCATGCTCTGGCTGCCTTTGGCAAGAGGTAGGGATGGGTTAGACAGGGAAACATGGACAAGGGAGTGTGGGGGGCCCGGGTGTGGTTTGCTCAGCAATTCTCCTGTCTCTGTAGCCTAATTTGTTGGGGATTGGTTTGTGTAGTTGGGATGAGAAACCCATCCCCAAAATCCTTCCGTGCAGTATCTGCTGGAGGTGATTGACCCCTGGTTGTGGGGTGGGGAGAGCTCAGGCCATGTAAATGCCTTCTCTCCCTTGGGGGCTTGTTTGAGCATTGCTGGCAATAGGGCAGGAGTCAGTGTCAGTAGGGATTGGATTCAGCCAGAACTGCTCCTGGGGGGATGCTCCAGCCTGCACTGGTCACCCAGCAATTTCTGGGGTGCCAAGTTCAATGTTTGGTGGTGGGACCCCAGGGAGACAGGTTTGTCTGTGCACTCTAATAAACCAAAAAGGCTGTACCTTAGCCTAAGCCTCTGCTGCTTTGCTCCTAACCTTCCTCCAGCTCATTTTTCCTCCTTCCTCCAGGGTGTTTGAGCTTGGAAGAGCTCAGCCTGCTCTGCCAGGTGTGAGGACTTCGTTTGCAAAAACCTGCTTTGTATCTGCTCCCAAACCCTCGCCCTGGCTCCAGGGAGTCCCCTTTCCCTACTGATCCAGGCTGTGCCAAAGCCTCTCCAGATGGTCTCGTTTCCTCCTCTCACGCTGCAATCCCAGCAGTCAGTATTCAGATGCTGGGAAATGATTCCTTTTTTTTTTTTTTTTTTTTATTTATTTTAAAGAGAAACCAACATGCATTTAATGCACTGGCTGTGAAGGTCATAGCCCTTCCTGAGCCCCAGGAACAGCCAGGTCACTTACTCTGTACTTACACCTTAATTATCCAATGGATCGTGCTGGCTGATAGCTTATCAGATTTACTGCCTTGATGCACAGGCCCCTCCATCCAGTCCTGCCTGGGTGAGGGGAGCTTGTGGCAGGGCTGGAGGCAGCAGTAACTGTGGTTGTCCAGTTCTCCCATGGGATGTGACATGATGGGAGTGGCAAACGGTGCTGCTGTCACCGTGCTCCTGGGTGGGGCTTTGTTATGCAGTGCTGGGGATTGCATCCACATCCTCGTGTCCTCACCACAGCTGCCCCATGCTTGGCTTCTGCATTATGATGGCATGGGTGTCAACAGTGCAAGACTCAAGCTGGTAGTTGTAGATTTGCAAGGCAAATTATTCAAATAAGTTTCTGCAGCTGCGTAGACAAGAGCTGGCTCCAGATGTCCCTGAAATGTGGGGACCTTGCAAACACAAAGCTGGTGTGAGGGCTGAGGGGGTGGAGTAACGTGGCCTTACTGTCCCTATTGCATGGAAGGATTTGTCTGCCCTGCAGCCCCCCAAAATATCTTGGGTCAGTGTCCATTTTTGTGTGGGGTAAAACTGGAGGCTGTTCTGTCCCCCAGGAAGGTATACTAATGATAATGATGGGTAGGGCATGGAGCAGCCAGGGCTGTGTGGGCAGTTCAGAGCGACCCCAGCCCCACAACTCCAGGTCTGCTCCTGCAGCCACTGGTCATGGAGAGGGCAAAGCCCACTCCCTCGCCCCCACCTGCCCCGGTGTTTCTGCACCCCATCTCCACCCTTGTGTGGCTCGGTCCCCATGGCTCTGGCTGCCCCTGCCACCCCATGACCCTGGGGATGCCCTGGACTGGGGCTGAGGCACAGCTCAGTGCAGGATCTTTGCAGGGATCCCAGTCCCAACCAATCCCCATGTGGTGGCTCAGCCAACCAGCCAATCCTGTGCTACCTCCTGGCCCTTCCTGCCTTATGCTGCCTCCACCAATCACAACCAAGCAGCACTCTGATCTGTCCAATCATGTGCTGCCACCTGTGCTTCCCCACAGCCAACCATGTGCTGCCACTTGTCTCTGCTGCTGCCCCACCCCTTGCAGCAGCAGCCCACCAATCAGAGCACTAGGGGGACTGCATTGAGCCAATCAGGAGCTGCTGCTTGCCATATGTCCCAGCCAATCAGGGGCAGCCACACCCTGCCAGGAGCTATAAAGGTCCTTCTGCTCTTGTGCTGTCCCAGCAGTTGGGGTCATCCCAGAATGGAGGAGTAGTGGTCCTTTGAAAGGTGATTCCTTTGGAAAAGTCTCCCACCTGCAAGGTCTCAGAGAGATGTAGGTGGAACATGGTGGTTTTTTGGTGCCCAGTGCCACAGGGGCCAAGTGAATCCAAAATGCCGGAGGGACTGCTCACCTGGGTAATGTCTCGGGACAGGGACCAGGAGCAGGAGAGGACTTGCAGGAGTCATGCCAACTAAAGGTGCCTATGAAGATCTTGGAGATGGCCTCCCTGAGGAGTCAGCCTTGTGCCAGGGGCTGTCCACTGGGACCCGGAGAGTCCCACCTGCCTCGGATGTTCAGGAGATGATCCCAGCCCTGCCTGGAGGCCAGAGCTGGGCTCTGTGGGGGCTGATGCCACGGGACAGAAGGTGAAGAGCATGCGGCCGTCTTGTGCCTTCAGGTGCGGAGTGGTGCTGGGGCCCTCACCCACTGTGTCACAGGTCACACGTTCAGCTGTGACCTGCAGAGCCACTGCCAGTGCCACCCCTCGTCTGCAGACACCATGTGCCAGGAGGGGTTCGAATCCTGCTTGAGCTGCTGATTGCACTGGTCCCGGAGAATGTGGAAGCAAGTGGATGAAGCTGTTCTGAGGTGTGCTGGCTGGCTCTGAAGATGGGTGAGGTAGCTCCCACATGAGCTATCAGGAGAGCTGCAGGACAGAGTATCAGGAGAACCTCGTGTGTGCTGGGAGGCACTCAGGCTGTGCCAGTGTGCTCCACTTAAACCAAGGGCAGCCATTCCCAAGGATTCTGTTGTGTCTAGACCTCAGCTGAAGCCAACTTTGTGTTTGTGCGGCTCAACAACCAGGTGGATTGAGAGCAACTCCCACGGGGTTGGCCTAAAACACGTCACTCCAGTGGAGCCATCCTGCCAGAGGTCACGGACAGCAGAACCAGTGGGGCTGAGTCCATGCCCTGTCACTGGACTGAGCCTGGGCCAGTACAGCTGCCTCCAGTCCTGACCTGCCCATAGTGGGTTAGTTGTCCTGCAGCAGCTGTAGATTTTGGTTAGCCTCATCCAAAACTTCCTGTTGCATCTTGGCAACCTTCATGAAATTTGGAGCACTTTGGGGGCTCAGTGGAGAACCTGCCTGTGGGGAATGCAGGGCTTGGACTGCAAGCAAGACACAGGCTAGAGTTGGTTACTGGGCAAATAATTTGCATCAACTTAAAAGATGGATGAGTGAAACTGCCTTCCAGGCATGATTCCTCAAGCTCACAAACATAGAAGTAATTTTGAGTGGTTGTTTTTTTAGATAGACATGAAGAGCTACTTCTGTGGTGAAGCAACTGCTACTTGGCTCAGGATGTGAGGTGTCCCATTGGAATAGACGCCTCAGGAGTGGGCTGTGGAAGCCCAGGGTCTTGGGTAGTCATGGCTCAATCCACAGGTATCTTCCTCCTAAATGGCTCAGAAATGTTTGTGCATTTGCCTCAAGAGCTGCCTGGTGAGGGCAGGAAAGCCCAGGCTGAAGAGCAGATGTGGGACATCTCGTTCCTGTCTCATCCCTGGCTGCTGTCCCCATAGCCTGTCCCCCTCAGTGAGGAGGGACAGCTCTTTTCCTGGGCCCTGACTTGCAGTTGGGGGGACCTGTCTGTCCCCAGCCCAGTAGAGGTCCTTGAGGTCTGAAACCCAGCTGGATTGTTTACCCACACTGCCAAGTCTTGGGGCCACCAGCTCAATCCTTTTCCCCTCTGGGGTTGGGAGCCTTGGAGAGGGAGCAGACTGGGATGCCTGGAGCTCCTCCTGTGCAGACCCTGTGAATTCTCCATCCTTGTGCCTGTGGCTGCTCCATCTTGTCTGGCTGAGCTGGTGCTCTCCAAAGGGCAGGAGAACAGAAGGAAGGGCTGGGAGACACCCTCAGCTTTGCAAACCCTGCTAAGGGCTGTGGCTCCTGTTCATGCCTGACTGGGGAGCCCCAGAGGGAGGGGTGGTGGGCAAGCAGGGGTTGGTGGGCTCAGAGGCCATTCCATGGTGCTGTGCTATGTGTGGGCCAGGAAGAGAGCTGGGAGTAAGCATCCAGTGCTGTCTTTCAGAGCAGGTGTGGACCTGGAGAGGATCCTGCATTCCTTTTGTAAGGAAGCACAGTGCAAGGGGAACAGCTGGGGGTTGAGAAAGCACAATCTGATTTGCCCTTGGAGAACCCAGAAGGTTAAGATCTGTGAACCCACAGGTCTTTACATGTGTCCTTTCCTACCCAGAGAGAGGCCTGAAGGTGAGGGGCTCTGCCTGGGTGTTGGGTGTGGATGTGGGTCCTCCAGCTCACTCTGCCCAGGGCTCTGTGAGCATCTCCCTGGGTTCCTCTCCTTTGCTGCAGGCAGAGCAGGCTCCTGGCCCTGCTCCCTCAGGGAGCTGGGAAGCAGCATCCCTCTCTCAGGGCAGGAGGTGTGAGGGGGGCTGCAGCCTGTGCCCAAAGCTGGAGATCCCAGTGCTCAGTGGGCACGTGACCCACAGGCCACATTTAGGAGGACAGTGACCCATAGCAAGTACAAGGCACCTGTTCCCTGTCCAGCAGAAGGGCACTGCCAGACTCTGGATCCACAGGCAGAGAAGGGATGTGGCTCTAGGTGCCCTGTCCGGAGTGGCAGGGAATGTGGTCCTGCATGGGGCTGGAGAGCCTGCCCTGGGTTGTCTCTGCCACCAAGTGAGGCCCCAAGGGCACACGAGGGCTCAGAGCAGCTGCCTGGGGTGCAGCCCCTGCAGGGATGGTGCAGTGTGGAGTGCAGAGCTAATTTTGGTTAAACCAAATGATTTCCCATCTTGGGGCTAATCCCCCTTATCCTTACTCCCAAAGTGAGGATGTGTTGCTTCCCTGGGGACACCCCCAGGGAGGGACTGTGGAACAAGGCTGCAGCTCTGGAACGTCTGGGGAAGTGAGCAGCAGGCAGGAGTGGGACTGTGGGACTCTGCCATGGGAAGGGATAAGCATGGGACACCTGTCCCCAAGCAGGGACTAGAGCTGGTGCTCCCTGCACTCTGTGCAGCTCCATGGGATGGTCATGGGCACCCCTCAGAGCTGACAGGTTCCCCCAGCAAAGGCTGGGGACTGTGTTTGGCTGTGGGGAGCCCCACAGTTTGCTGTGGCCTTGGGCTCCAGGGATTTGTCCATTCCCAGCTTGGCAGGAACATGGTCGAAAGTGGGATGAAGGTGGGCGCGAGGTAGGGAGGTGTCGGTGCCTATGGAGATGCCGGGACACCTCATCCCGGCTCCGGGCTGGCACAAGGAGCAGCACGTCTAGCCCGGAGGTAGGGGCCGCTCCTCTCCTGGGGCACAGCTGGTGGCATGTCGCATCCCGGGTGCCCCGTCAGCCTGCCTGGGATGGGGCCGGTCCGAGCTGGCCTTCGGCGGCTCTCCCGGGGCCCCGGCCAAGGCGGTGACCGCAAGCGGCCTCCTCCCCGCCCGGCCAGCAGCGCTGTGCAGCCCAGGCGGCAGCGCTGTCTTGCAGCACCATCTAGTGCTGCGGGATGGGGAAGCCCCGCGCTCCCCCCGGGACGCGGCAGCGCCGTGGGGACAGGCAGTGGCCGTCCCGCGTCCTGGGTCGTGCTGCCAAGGCCAACCTGCCGGGAAAGCCAGCCAGGCTGGTGGTGATGGGGATGAACAGGCGGCACGGCGTGGCTGCTGGCCCGGGGCGGCCGGAACTACCACCCCCGTGCTCCTGCTCTGTGCCAGGGAATTTCCTGCAAGGATTCCGGGAAACATCAAGGGGCGCAGACGTTCCCAGTTCCTGAGCCAAATGTATCTGGCCTCAGCTGCTGGTTTTGCCACCTCCTCCCATGGAAATTGGGTCTCTGCCCTCTCCTTGGAACACTTGCTTCTCTATCAGCCAGGTGGCTCCACCTCTATCCTTCACCCTCAGAATCTTCACATCGCTCATGTGGTTTTCTCCACCATCCCCAGCAGTTTCTTGGAGCCCATCATCCATGCCTGGTGAGAGCGTGATCCCTTCCCATAACTTGTCATTGTTCCCCTTTTGCACATTCAGGGCGATGTCAGACCTTTCCAGCCTGGCTTTGGGAACACCAGGATCCCAGCACTGTTACACTGTCCTCTTGTCCCCTTGCTCTGTGCCCCCTGCTTGTGTCACCTTGTCACCCCTTCTGGGTGTCTGCCACTCTGCACACCCTGCCTGGCACTGGGGGTGTGCTGGGAGAGCAGTCAGGATTCTGGTGGGGTGGTGCAGGAAGGACTGGCATAGAGCTGGATAGCCGAGGGATGGAATGCTCTTCCAAAGAGGCCGTGGTGATGGCTGGCCCCTCTCTTGGAGTACTGCTGTGGATGTGGATGTCAGACCTGTACTAGGATGAGGCAGCTGCTGAGCCCCAACAGGGATTGCACCCAGGTCCTGTAGCACTGTGGGGCTGGTGACCAGAGGCTCCCTAGGGCAGCAGGAATCAGACACCTTGGACCGAGAGAAGGGTGCTTTGAATCCTGTATTTGCTCCAGCTGCCCTCCTCCTGTCCTTGGGGAGAGAGGTAACTATTCCCAAGTCACCGGGCAGTGAAATCCCTGTGTCCAAGTGGTTGAGTGCCTGCTTGGGGCTCTGTCTGCTCTGATTTGGCAACCCAGGGGTGGGATCTGTGCCCCTCAAAAAAGTGGCAGAGGGACTCAAACCTTCCTAGGCCTCCTGTCTCCTCCCAGTGCTGCTGAGCTGGATGGCACTGGGTGAGGTGGGACGAGATGTTGCTGACGCTGAAGGGTGCCCGTTGCCGCCACTCTCTGCCCGCTGTCACCACGCCCTGCCCACGCCGCCTGCCCGTGCCATCGGCACCTGCGGGAAGGTAAGAGTAGCAAAGCAGACACCGAACATAACGTGGCCGTGGGCTGTTTGTGCGCCTTTTGTTCGGCAGCAACTTTCATGAATCAGCTCATTAACCACATTAGGTCGGCTCTGCCGCCCCGCCTGAGCCTTATCGGGCGGGGCAGATTTGGGCCCCACGTCAGCGGGAGCCCCGGTGGCTTTGCCAGGCTGGCGGGCAGCTGAGGGCTCCCACAGCAGCCGGGGTGGGCGACAGTCTGGGGGTGTGCTGGCGATGGGCGCTGAGGGTGTGAGAGCCTGGTGCTTGCCGTGGATAGGAGGAGCCGGCCCTGTTCCTCTCACCCTCATGGCAGCGCACAGGAAAAGTCTCACACTCGGTGCAGGGTCCTGCTCCACAGCCAGCCCTGCAGCCCATCGCTGCCATAAGCCGTGCTTCAGGGAGCCTAATGGTGTGAGGCACCCCAAAACTCTGCAGAGAGCTCTCCTGAAGCCAAAAGGGTGTTGTGCATGACGGTCCTCCCTCACTGCCTCGCTGCTGTGCAACAGCCCAGCTTGGAGTGCTCCCAGGCCAAGACATGGCTGGAGAGTAGTGAGGATGGAGCTTGACCCCAAATCTCTGTGTGCCAGCCCCCCAAGCTGTGCACAGCTCTCTCCACTTTCTGATGTCCCTCTGTGGCTCCTGACTGTGTTTCCAAGCAGTTTCCTGGCCATGGCCAGGTTTCCAAGGGTGCCAGGGTGGCTCACAGCCCTCCTGAGGTGGAGGTCGAGTCCCCTGTGGTGACTTTCCAGCTGGCAAGGAGCAGCTTCCCGAGCACGTTCCTTGTCCCGAGGTTCTCCCGAAACAAATGCCCCGTGTGTGCCGGCAGCCGGGATGCCCCGGTGCCTGCCGTGGGGAGATATCAAGGCCAGAACCCCCAGGCTGCGAACAGTGAGCCGGGGAGGTCGCGGTTGCCGAACCCGGCCGGTTCCTCTCCCTAGCGCTGCTTGGCCGGCCCGATGCCGAAGGCTCCAGCAGGAGCCTGGAGGCAGCAGCTCCAAGTGAGCCAGCCAGGGGTTGTGTGAGTGGCTGGGCTTTGGGCAAGGTCCTGTGTAATGAGAGGCTTCTCGGGGGCGTACCCAGGTCCTCCCCTAGCCAAAGTTTCCTCTCTTCCACCACGGAGCGTTTTCCTCGTGCAGAGCCCTGCATGTGGACCTGGCTGGAGGCAGCTTTGTGGCCTAAAGATGTTTGCCAAACCTGTGAACTTCCAGGTGGGAACTTGCTTGGTAAATAAGAGCAAGAATCACTGTGTTGGTCCTTGCACTGACTTCTCACCCCCAAACTTTGCACAGAGAGTGGCATGAGGCTGCCTCAGGTTGCAGCCAGAACCACCACAACGACATGGATAGTTGGTGGCAGTGGTTGGTGGCAGTGGTGACACATGCACCCCTGACCTCCTGCTCCCCTCTCTTGCTTTCCATCCCCACCTTTCCTTTCACTAACACCTTTGCTGTTCCATGCAAGGGAGCCAAGACCTGACTGTGCCATGCTTGGGCTCTGGCCATGGGACATGCTCCTGGCTTCTGCCCCTTCTCCCAGGGCTCCCAAATCCCATGAGCCCCACAGGGAAGGGAACCCACAGTTACCTGGGCCAAGAACTGAGCACCCTGCTCCTGCTCTGAGCATCCCGAGGCCCTTTGCCTGGGTTCTGGGTGGTGGCTGCTCAGACCCCAGTGTCACCCCCGCCCTCCGGTTCTTCAGGGCGGCTGACGCTGGCACTGGGTGGGTTCTGGGAGGGCTGTTCAGGCCCTGGAGCGGGTGAGCTGCTCCCGGCTATTTCCCACGGAGCCGCTGGAGGGCGGCAGTGACCCGCCGTGGCGGGGCCCGCCAGCTCCGACTGGGCAAACTGGGCAAACTGGGCAAACTGTGCCGGCCCGGGCAGGGCGGACGCGGGCGGGGAGGGAAGGGGCTCCGGAGGTCCCCCCCGGGCCGTCTCAGGCTCCGGGGCCCTCTCCCAGCATTGCTCACCCGGCAGGAGCCTCAGCCACGCCTGTCGGTGGCCCCTTGAAGCCTCCAGGGTGAGCGGCCCCGCATGGAGAGCGTCCCGCAGGCGCCGGGAAGGTTAAGTGGGTGTGGGAATGAATTCACAGCTTGTCTCACAGAATGATGTGGGTTGGAAAGGACTTTTAAAGGTCACCTAGCTCAACCCCCCTGCCATGAGCAGGGACATCTCAAACCAGATCAGGGGCTGATCCTCTGATCTGACTCGATCTGGGCAACCTGTTCCAGTGTTTCACCACCCTCACCCTAAAATATTCCTTCCTTATATCTAATCTAAATTGACCCTCCTTGAGTTCAAAGCAATCACACCTTGTCCTATAGCTATGGGCCCTACTAAAAAGTCTATTCCTTTCTCTTATTGGCCCCTTCAAGTACAGGAAGGCTGCAAAAAGGTCTCTCTGGAACCTTATCCAGGCTGGACAACCATAGCTGTCTCAGCCTGTCTTGAGCCCACCCTTCCCTCTGATCATTTTTGTGACCTTCTCTGGACCTCCTCCATCAGGTCTGTGTTGTTCCTGTACTAACACCCCAGGGCTGAATGCAGCACTGCAGGTGGGGTCTCATGAGAGTGGGGTAGAGGGGGAGAATATCTTCCTTGACCTGCTGGCTGTGCTGCTTTGGATGCAGCCCAGGATACAATTGGCCATTAGGAGAAAAAGGCACCAGGGTAGACTCAGACCCACTGGGAGCATCTGCCCCTCTGCTCTGGATCAGTCCTTGGTTGTAGCTGGGCTTGGCAGAGGTGATGCCTGCTCCCTGTCTCTGCTGGACACTTCCTGTGCTCCTGTGTGGAGCATCTGCCCTACAACACAAAGGCACCTGCTCTCAAGGCCTTCAGCCCTTTTTGTTTTTCCTCTTTGGATACCTTTGTGTCTCCTCTTGGACAGAGGCTCTCCTCACTGGCTGTTGTTCCTGCTGGGTGCAGTTTTGGTTGATGTCTCTGTTAGAAGGCTGGCCTATGATGGGTCACACTGCTGACCAGACTCTGCCCTGCAGGTGCTCCATCCTGGGATCCGTCAGTGAGGTCTGGTGAGAAAGTTGCTGCTGTGGATAATGGGGATTAATGGTCCAATTTCAACCCCCCTAAAACAATATTTACTCTGTATTCCTCCCACATACATCCAGTGGCTGAATCCAGGATGGTAAATGATGCCTTTCATTTCCCTGCCCTGTGGCTTTGAGGATCTCAAGCCCAGCAACAGGACAGGCTGACTAAGGCATCGAGTGATTACACAGCTGCTTGTGATGTTCAGGAGCAGAAGCTGGAGATGCCCCTTCCCACAGGGCTAGAATGTCCATGGGCTAGAGCTGATTACAAATGGCAGGGAAAAGTGGCAGCAGGGCTGGAGAAATCTGTCACATAACAGGAGCTGCCATGTGTCACTGAAGCCTCCACATGTGGGGAGTGTTGGTGTCAGCAACTGCAGCCCCAGCAGAGCTTCAGGGAACCCAACCCAGCACAGGAGTGATGTTGGTGGGCTCAGGGGAACATGGGTTTTCCAGAGCTGCTTGAGTGTCCCCAGGCACTTGGAAAAGCAGAACAGTGTGGCAGTGCTTCTCAAGAGACTGGTGACAAAGGGACAATTGGCCCCAAGGGATTAACAGACAGAGGGGAGGCCAAGGAGAAGCCTTGGCCAGAGAAGTCAGGACACCTTTCTGATGTAGCCAGTTGGAGGAAGAGAAGTTTAACAGAGATGGGGGTTGTGGAAGGGACAGGGCAGTGGAAAATCCAGTTCTGCTGCTGGCTTGAGTGATGGGAGTTTGTGCCTGCTGAGGTACATTTTTGTAACAGAAAGGAAAACACACAAAACTAACATTTCTTCCCTTCTTTGGACGGTAGGAATGTTTTAATTGAGAAATTTGTTTTAATTACATTAGGTGATATCACAGTCTATTTTACAAGTTTGGGGTAAGAGGATGTGTGGACCAGTTACACAGAAATCCAGCAAAAGGATAAAAATCTA
Organism: Aegithalos caudatus; assembly: GCA_013389925.1. Classification (NCBI taxonomy): domain Eukaryota; kingdom Metazoa; phylum Chordata; class Aves; order Passeriformes; family Aegithalidae; genus Aegithalos; species Aegithalos caudatus. The sequence continues at coordinate 557,076 of WEIU01009843.1, read as the reverse complement.
CAACATGAGAAAAATGAAAAGGTTAACTTAACCCCAAAAGAAAAGCATTTAGAGTTTGGTGTGAGTGGAAATGGGAGATTATACCAGGGTCCAGAGAAGTAGAAAGGATGAGAGTAACATAAATTTACAGTATTGGTTCTGCATGACCATCGTTTGCCTGTGTTCAGAGACAGCCTCTCTTCCTGAGGGCATTGCTGAGCAGATGGCCCCGTCTCTGAGGATTTGGTCTGGTCTTGTCAGAGGAGAAAGCAAAATAACTGATGGGCAAAGGTCACAACCCACGCTGAGCTGGTCCCCAGGGTCACTGCCTACAGGAGTGTCTTCCACTGGATAGTCGGGGGGTTCTGCACCAAGAACTGTATGGAGGAAAACTAAAACAGCTCCAAAAAGCCCCATCTCAAACGTAGAAAAGTCTCACTCTGGAAGTGCTTACGAGAAGATCGTCATCATAGAATTTGGTTTCTATAATAACATTACCACTGCAGGAGGAAAGGAGGAGAAAGAAGAGGCATTAGAATGATACATGGACAGAAATTGCTCCTCTCCATGCTCTCACAGGCCTGGGCTCACACCCTGACCATCCCCATCCCACAACGTGATCTCTTTGGTTTGGAGCTGCACCAGTGAGCACTGCTCTGGCCAGGGTCAGTCAGGACTGATGGATCTCCCAAACACACTCCTGTGTGGAATGTTCCCCCCATCCCTCCCCTGTCTGAGCATGGTACTGTTCAGGCTGCAGAGTGCTTGGACAGCAAACTCCTGCTCACTCCTATTGCTAAAATTAAACTAGCAGTCCCAGCACCTTCAGGCCCCTGTCTCCTGCAGGAATTGTGAAAACCAATGGGAATTCTTTTTTTATTCCCCTTCTCTGTCCTCTAGTGCTGAGCAAGCTACTTAACATGTCATTTCCCTCAAGAAGTGCTTAAATACAGACACAAGCATATTTTATATAAACTGCAATGGAAAATGTGGATTTGGGTGTGACAGATGCTCTGGGGATTTAACTTGCTGACTTTTGAGATTTTGGTACATAAAATAAGAACTCTGGGACCATTACAACACCTGGACACCTGAGCAGTGTGAACTGACCATGTCTAAACAACCTATCTCTTGAGAACCAAAGCAGCAATTCTACCTCCACTGTGGCTCTGGGTGTCTGCTAAGAGTGTAAGGTTTTGCTGTGGTGTGGACAATGCTTGAACTTAAATGTCAGGGAATGTTCTCAACCCTGGGAACTCTTCCTGCAGAGTGCCTTGGTTAGCACCATGTATCACATCTCCATTCTCTCCTGGTTTGGAAACACCAAGACAAACATGGGGTCTTCAGGAAGATCAGAAAATGAGGAGGTCTCCAAATCTTGGCAGCTATAAAATGATGACTTCTTTGGGCCACAAATTCCCCTTTGGATTTCTTTGGGCCGGGAGGTTCTATTGAAAAGTCTCAAGAATGACTTTAGGATACCTATATAAATAGAAGGGAGATCTAGACTCCCCACTACAAGTGGACAAACGTCAGAGAACAAATGGGACATTGGAAAATCCTCAAGGTCATTTGAAAACTAGCTTGTCTTGACTCCCAGTCCTGAAAATGTCTTGAATTCCTGAGATGATCAAAACCAACTTGTCAGATGTCTTTGTTTCTTTACTATGGTTCCCAAATCTGGCTCCTCCTGTACTGACTGACAGTGCCCAGCTCTGGGAGCCGAGGGTGTGTGCAGCACCTCCAAGGTTCTGAGCAGGGTGTGCCAGGAGCACTTTGGAACACTGGTGCTCCCCTTGGAGCGCTCTCTCTTTGAAACGCGCTGTGAACGGGAATCAGTGACGGTAGCTCCCGTCCCGGTGCCTTCTCTGTGAGACTGGCTTTGCTCCAGGCAGGGAATGAGAGGGAAAATGCTGGAGAGGGAGGTCTTCCAGAGGACACAGTGACCTTGCAGTGAGACTGGCTGCTCCCTGTCTGCCTCTTGTTGGCAGCAGGGTTCCCAAAGCCTTCTGTTTCTGGCAGTGCACTCCTTGTGTGCTTGCCAGCACCCATGCAGCACTGCAGGGAGGATGGTTACCCTTCCCAAGAGCCTCCCTCCAGGAGCCTTTTCCATCATCCCCCCAAAACTGGAGCCTGGCTGCCCACACTGAGCAATGCCCAGTATGTGTTTCTGTGACACATCTGAGGCATCACTGCCCTGCTCAGGAGCCCATGTGCACACGGAACCAGGAGCAGACTTTGTGAGGAGGGTGTCTGAATCTTCCTGCAGGGGACTGTAAAATGTCTGATTCCTACCTGTTAAGGGTATCGTAGCCCCAGATACAACTCAGTGCATAGTGTATATAAATGTATATATATGCATATACACTAAATGTGTATAAGTCAATGTTAAAGACACGAAGCTCAGCAAAATGTTACAGTGATGAAACAAACCCTAGAGCAGCTACTACAGGTGATATATTGCATGAACTAAACTACTTTGGACAAGAGTCACTGATCAATAGCTGATTTTAAAATGGCCCAAAAATCTGCTGGGTTTTTTTCCCCTGGATGTAATGGGTATTTAGTTGTAAAATATTTTAAAATCCTTTCATGATTCACCTTCCAAAAAAATTAAGCAACTTTATTAAAGAATCAGTTTCACTTTCTCCAAACCTTTATTGCTATATTAATGCAAATTGGACCTATGGGAAGGAAGGTAATGAGGTTGGCTTAACCCCTTTTATCTCTCAACAACTAACAGCAGTGAGGTGATTCAGTTGGTAGCAGTTCCCTCTCCTCCTTCCCACTGTTGCCCCAAGTAAATGCCACACACTGCTTTTGCTTTGCCTGCTCTCAGATTTTGCAAGCCCAAGGCACTCACGTTAAAACGTTAGCTGGCATCATCTGTGATTCAGGTGCTGCCTCTATCAAGGACTGCCAAGTGTTTGTGGAGTTAGGAATCACAAAACCAAATTCAAAGAACCATTCTGCAAAGTAAAAAAAAAAAAAA
>WEIU01009843.1:524102-554089 GCA_013389925.1 Aegithalos caudatus | reverse complement strand
AAAAAAAAAAAAAAAAATCCAGAGGCATTTGAAAGAAGAAAATTCATAAAAAGTCCTTCTGCTTTTCACCTGACAGGCTGGGGAACTCCCTAAACTGTCCTGGACTGGGCTGCCAACATTTTCCATTTACATTACTTTGTACAGCTTAAACTACTCTGAACCCTGCATTCCTCTTAGAGCAGATACTCCCTTACTAAAATAGCTGATGGTACTGATAAGGTCACACCACTTCCTTGGTATTCAGTGAAAATTTCAACACACCTAATTGGGAACAGGGAAACCACACTCCTCTTGCAGACATCCCTGGGATCCAGTTGAGGTTAAATGAGCAACTGGCTGCCCAAAAGACACAGAGCTCAATGTTTTATCTGCCCCTTCTTCTAGCCCAGATTAAGAGCAGCACTGCAGTGAAGGGGTCAGATGTGCAGTTGTGGGGTCGCTGGCACTGCTGTAACCCAGGTAACCCAAGTCTCCAGCCTGGCATTCTGAGGAAGACCCAGGAATTCCAGTAACAGCTGACTGAAATACAGTTTCCTTGCCTCAGGCAGCCTGTGGTGGATTTATGCCCTCGGGCATGATTACCCAGCTTTTTTGCTTACATAACAAAGTGTTAATACACTTATGAAATGCTATCCTTAATACTGCGGCCCATTAGTCCTGACAAGATGAGTGCTTCAGTGCTACTCTGAAAAATTAAAATCACCACATTCAACCCATTTTAGTCACTCTAATCCCTGGCCTGCTGGGGGTCAGTCTCTGTGCTGCAGCACACTGAGCACATCCATACCTTCTAGACACTGCCCTTTGAAATAAACTTTCTGTTCCAGACGGAATTTTTCCATTTGTTCTGCTGAGGAAAAGTTTAACTCCCGAGATACTGCTTTACATTTCAGGATTTTTTTAGGAACTCGAGCTGTGAAACAGATAAAGAAGCATTATTTGGACAGAATAAAATCCAGCTTCTGCAGGTACTATTATTCTATACTTGGAAATAATGATTAGGACTAATACAAGGTCATAGCAGCAGGAAAAATGCAAACACAAAGGACTTTGTTCTTACATTTGTTTTTACATTTGCAAGAGTGAAATCCAAGATGCAAATACTGTAAGTACCTTGCCCACAGCCAAGAATTAAACCTATGACAGAACCAGGGATACAACATTGATCTCTCAGAACCAGACCCCTGGTTCTTAGTTGTTTGTTACTAAATCCCAAGATGCAACTTGAATTTTTACTTTAAGAATTGTGCTGAAGATCACCAGCAGCCAAAGAGGGCTGCTTAGCACACCAAGCCTCTTAGCCCTTCTTACTTTTCCTTCCCTTTCAAACTGTGCAGCCCCAGAGCAAACCACACATGTGTTTCTCAGCCCAGCAGTACTTCCTCAGCCATCTCAGAGCTCTGGGAAGTGTTCTGTAGAAGTAAATGCCTGCTCCCTTAACAGTGAGAGCTGCCCAGGCTGTAAAGCCAGAACCCCACTGGAAGGTTTAAGAGAGCAATTTGACAGTTTAGGTTGCAATGGGTGAGACACCAACAGCAAGTGGCAAATTGTACCTGGTAGATACTTTCACAAGATGTTTTTTTTTTAAGAGTGGAAGAGTAAGAGAAGGGACAGTTTGAGAGCACTGATTAAAAGTCCTAATCAGGAGAATATGAGGGAGGAGTCAAACCAGTAAAAATCTCCTGAGCCTGTCACACTTCAGTGGTGTGATTGTGCGTAATCCTTCCTGCATATTAGAGAATGTTTCATGTGAATTTTTTAGAAATAAAGAGAGTAGGGAAGACAGCTGGCATGTGCTTTATGAGCCAAACTGTTCCAGAATGGAAGGCATATCAAAACATCCATGGGCAGGGAGCAGGCTAGTGTTTAAGAACAGGAAGAGTCTCCCAAACCCTAGGCAAAACTATCTAATGTAGAACAGTTTAAAATGGAGTAGCATCTTGATATGAGACCAATCTCAAGAGCTGGAGGCTTAGGGAATGTAAGCTAGCATCCTACCCCAAGGATAAGTACACAGCCCACAGTTTGCTTAAAAACAAAAAGATTAAAAAGGTAAGAAGAAAATTAAAAGTGTAAGCCAAGAATTTTAAAGGTAAAAGATCTGTAATTATTTTTAAGGGATTTTTTGCACCATGGAAACCTGCATGGCATCTTCCTTTACTACCCTCACTGGTACAGACTACACCATTGTGGATAAACATCCCTTTGCAGTTAAGTGTAAAATGACTCATTAAAACTATTCTTTAATTTAGTAATTTCATTTCTTTCATCCCCAAGACAGAGTCCTGAGAATGTTTGCTTTAACATTGTAAAAATACCGAATGAATAGTTACTTCTAATAAAAATAGGACTGTGTTGTCTTTAAGCATCTGATTTAAGATATTTTCATTTACATTTATACCATTAAGCAAAAAAATTTATTGAAATTACTTATTTTAAGCTCATTTTACTTTTATTTCTCTTTTTTTTTCCTATAAAAATAGATAAGAAGGAAGTTTGACTCTCATCAGTTAAGTCTATTTTAAAATATGCTGAGATGCAGATAAGCATAGACTTAATCCTCAACTTACTAGTGCTTTTTGTTAACTTGAGGATGTACTATACCTGCACATTTATTTAAGCACTTACATGGTTAACATACATTTAGTCAGATGCTTAATGCTGATTATATTAGAAAGTGTTGAATGACACACTTCTTATTTACTTGCAAGTAATTTTGGGTCCAACTGTTTAGTTAGAAACTGAAATTCAATCAAAATATCCATGTAATTATGTTTTCATTTAGCTTAAATAAAGCTATCTTAAATATTTGGGACACTGAAGAAGGCATCTTAGCCAAACTGATTTTACATTTTAAACTACATTTTTTTTCAAATAATGAAAGGACTATTTGTATGTCATGAATGAAAGCTGGCTGTGGGGATTCTGTAAGAGCTACACCTCAGCATCTTACTCCAAGATTTGCTTGTATATTGGGAGAAACCAAACTTTACAGATTTGCATCTTCCAAATTGCCTCCCTGTTTTGAATTCCCTGTCACTGAATAGAGCTGACTGGAAAAGCTCCTGCTGTCAAAAGCTGGTTTAGATGATTAATTCCAGTTTCAGGTGCTCAGGCTGTGATTTTTACTACTTAAGACAGTTTAATGTTAAGACTTTGGCAGCAATCCAATACCACATTAATACTATTTTTATTTCATCTAAGGGGTAATAGTAAATTAAGGTAGTAATACAGTATCATGATCTGGAACTTAAGAGTTCATTTTATAAAAAAAGTTGTACTTAAATCAAATAGGAGTAATGTTTAAAAAGCAAATAGAAGTCCATGTTTAATAAAAATGTATTTTATTCACTCTGCTATATATTTGGTTCTTTATTTGCAGTATCTAGACTGTGATTTGTCCTGACTGGCCACAGAACATACACACAAACAAGTACTATATAACGTACTATACGCTTTAAGACTCATATGGATTTAATTTTAGAACAAATATTGTGTTTGCCCTCACTGCTTCTGCTGCAGGACTGCATCAGTACCACATTTTCCCACACCTTTTAATTCACCATCAGATTACCCTGCTTTGTTGCACATCTCCCCCCTTCTCAGCCTATTTATTGAGCATAACCTATCTACCTCAGATTTCTTTTCTAGCTAAGACATACAAGAACTGCTTTTTTTTGTTTCTTCTCCCAAGGAAGACCATCCTCCCATCTGTAATCTTTTCAGTGGCTTCTCCTAATAGCTCTCCTCTGCATCTGCCACAGTTTGCAGTCATCCATCTTCTAAATGGATGAGGGAACTGTGCACCAGATAAGGTCTTTAACTATTCCTTGTACAATGGGCATTAATCTCAGAGGCCACAGTATGTTTTAATTAATTCCCAAAGTTCCTCTGATGGAGATGATGGTTCCTTTTTATTTGCAATGAAAACCTGAGGCACAGTGAGGTGACATGATCTGCCCAAGTGACAAAGGTGACACCTGTCCTTCAAAGCAGGGGTATGTTTGCAACTCAGGTGACCCAGACATGCAGCACCACCCAGCCCCAAATGCACAATAAAGTCACACAGTACCTTCATGCTCCACTCCAGGTACAGACAGATCTTCTGTTCCCTGCCAGAGGATTTTCCCTGTTTCTGCATCCCGAAGGTTCATCCAGTTTCTGATTGGGAGGCAAATAAGGAAAACAAGCTATCTATATCCCTAAATGCTGTGTGTAGTATTCTTTGCTGAGAAGAAATAGGATGAAATAGGCTATCCCAGCTGAATTTCAGTCATGGTTTCTGGTTCTCAGGAGGCCAAGGAAAAGAGATGTTATTTCTCTGAGAAGAAATGAGCAAATCAACCTCTGACCAGAACAAATGCAACAAGGATTGTACAGCCACAGATTTAGTTTTTACTTCAGACTGAAGCTTGTTAACCTCATTTACCATTTTCCATTGCTTCTAAAGGATAAAGGCAGTGTCACCGTGTGGCAGAGAAGCAAGAACATTGCAAACAATAACAGATAACTCTACACAAACAATTGCTGTTCTCCAGCATCTGAAAAATGCTAGGAAATGGAGTCCTTGCTACATAACCTGAGAAGAAGAATAACATCCAATTGAGCTTTATTTCTTTGCTTACAACTCACAAAATATTAATATCAAGGGTTGTTCTACTGCTGTTGACCTTGTAAGTGCCACCCACGGGAATTCTTCAGCTGCTGAGTGCTAAGCAAAGAGAGATCTTCTCTTTTCACTCTCAGAAAGTAAGGCTGTGCCAGCTTCCAAAATGCCCCGATCAGTGAATAAGTCAATAAACCTATGAGGAAGTATATATTCACATTTCCAAAACGATCTCAAGTACACCTTTGAAAAATCTCTCTCACAGGATAACTCAGACACTGAGAGCTCAAAACAAGGAGCCTGCACACCTGCATGATGCCATCCTGAACGGGGACACAGCTCTCCTGCTCTGCAGCTCCTCAGGGTGACTCTGAGGATTCACCAGTGTCAATGCCAGGGACTGAACAGAGCAGTATCTGTGAGCAGGATCTGTGGGATGAGCCCACACAAACCAGAGCCCTTCCAGGAGCTCCCTTTGGCTGCTTATGGCAGAGCACCCTTCGTACTCACTACTGCCAACAACAACTGCTCAAGGAACTGGCTGGGGAGGTGGAGAGCTAGAAGAGGGACAATATGGACCTTGACATGGGTATAAATAGGAGCTGTTGGAGATTTGCATATTGAACTCGTCCTCTAACACACAGTTTCCAGGCAAAATCACACAAACTCATCACACTGATCACATTTTTCCAGAGCCCCCGGGAAGAAACAGATCCTTTAGCAAATTTTGCATCACAGGCGAACATTTGTTTTAAAATTATGTGTGTGGAGCAGGGGAAGGGAAGATGGATGCCTCAGCAGAGATCTGAGGAATCTTTCCCTTGCTGAAGGCTGGTCAGAGTTTCCAAGCCCCACTGAAAAGACAAAGGGAATGTGTGCACAGGGTCTGTTTACATAAACCTTAGCAACAACTTGGAGCATGGGAAGAGGGAACACAGGGCAGCCTGCTCATGTTTTTCTAGGCCTGTTCCAAACACATTGTATCTACCACTTGTTCTGGGATTAAGACAAAAGATAAAGGGGCAGAGAATGAAAAGCATCCTCTGAGGGCCCCGTTTGGCACCTCCATATCCTAGCAGGAAGCTGCAAAGTGGAGCTCTCTCCCCAGCCAGCAACCCAAGGAGACAGGGGCTGGCAGGGAAGTCAGAGAGAGAAAATGAACAGCAGAATGGCAAGAAGAACCTGCAGCAGGGCTGGGCATTTCATGGGATGCTGGCTGAAAAACTGGAAGTTCTCAGCCAACACAACCTGCAGAATGGAACTGGCCCAACTGTAATTTAAAATGCCAAAAAGATCCACCATTCCATACATCTTCCCACACACAAACATAAAAATTAGCCAGGGTGAAGCTATTTGCATAGAAAGCAGTGTGCCATCTATCAAATGCCATGTACAAGGGGAAAATAACAAATGAGACAATCTGAGCATCTCACTGACAAACTCATTTATCTTCCTGACACTCTGCCACACAAACACTCTTGAACAGTAATTTAGTAAATTGGGCACTTGATTATCAAAAACCTGTACTACCTTTAAAAAATGATCCTCTCACAAGTATTTATTTGCTGTTTGTTCACTACCAGTATCAGTCAGAGTTATGAGCTCTGAGGTTTGGCCACTGGCTGTATAGTGTCAAACTGAGCACTAGCCAAGTTCCTCTGAACTGGAAATGAAACATTGACCAAGACAGCAAATCCAACACTGTAGAGGAACTGATCCAGCCTCTCAACTGCTATATCAGTACTCTAACTAATGAACATTCCTCTTCCTTGCCATGACTTGCCTTGCCTTCCCATCCCTCTTCCCTTGTCAATTTTTGGAGCACTCTAAAATCACATTTACCGGTTTCAAAAGTATTATATTAGAAGTGCCCTTCATTGAGAAGTTGCCTGACAGCTTAATTATTATCCTTACTTGAAATACACAGTTATATTGTTAGTGACCTACTAGTTCTGGTGAGAGAAAACAGTACTGTGCACTACTGACTGCTGTAACTTCTCCCTATCAGAATTTCTCTCTCAGTCCAGTCCAAGAAAGATGATACAAGTTATGTTGCTGTGCTGAACAATATTAACATTTAAAATGTATGTTAACATTTGGGATGTTGGACACCTACAAAATGCTTTCTAGCTTTATTTTGTTTATTGATGTTCCACTGTAAAAGTAAATCCATACAGGACAGTCTGCTCCATGCTTTGTATTATGACTGTCAAAATCAAGATGAAGAATAAATAAAAAGCTCCAGGTGCTGATGAGACCATGCTTCATGCGTGCAGCAATGCATGCCACAGTTCCTAGAAAATATCTTGTATTTAAACAATCTGAACATTGCTAACCTGTGTAAATTCCTTATCAAATAAATAATGATTAAATGTCAGTGTAGTCAAAGGCATTCTGACCCTGACAAGTCCATGTACTGGTTCAGGGCATGCTTTTCCAAATTCTGTAAATGAAGAAACAAAATCAGCCTGCCACTCAGAGTGTATACAAAGAGTAAAAATATGTGGACCAAGACATATTTGAAGGGATCAGAATACACTGGGCAGTTCACAAGTTTTTTTCCCAGTAACTAAACATTATTAAAAGGGAAGAATAAATCACCAGATCTTAAAAGCACAGACACACATACACAAATCTCTTTCTATTGGAAAAAACACTTCACGTACAAGAGGTTAATTATTAAAAATGTTTAAAAAGAAACAGGCATCTGAAAAGAGTTTTAGTCAAAACTGAGATAATGTACAAAACTTTAATGGAATTAAAACAAACAAAAAAATAGAGGCAAACCCCATCACAAGTGATTTCTTGACACAGGAATACCTGACAAAGCAGCACTAGTACTGCTTACCTAGTTAGCAGCTTACCAACACTATTTCTGTCATCATGGATAGGAAGGCTGGTAATAGGACATACCCCAGAGTGAAGAAAATGGAGATCTTGAACCAAACCCACACACACTATTATCTTCTAATGTGTTTAATTGGTTTAAGATTCTTCCACCCCAGCATGAGAGATATTGTTACTAAAAATAAAGAGTGCTCCACCTCCTGAGCAGCAGTGGAGACCTGCAGGCAGAATGACGAGGGCATTTTAAGCATTATTGAAAAGGAGAAAGTAAATTAATATTGGTCTAATACAATGAGTCTTTTTGAAGAGGTTCATGTTAAGCCATTTGACAGGGGTAGCTAAGAGCAAATAGGAAGCCAGGCAGTTCCAGCTTTGTGAAGTCTGTATATGTGAGTGTGAGAAGGGAAATTCAGTTTCTCACTCTTACACCATTAAATTTTCATTCGTTTGTATTTTGGAGACTTGGGTTTTTTTCTGGAAACGATGTCTGATTTAAGACTCAATAGATCAAATACTCTTCAATCCTGAAGGCAAGAAAGGATTAGATAGAACAGCAGAAGGAAGGGTGTACTGTTGATCTATTTATACACCACCACCTATTGGGTCAGCAAAGTCTTACATAAAAGCTTTGTAGTAGCTGGAACTTGACTTGCTTTATATACATGACATGAATTACCTCCCTCACAGACTTACTATGCTTAGCCTGATGAAGGGAAATGGTTTGTGCGTTCCTAAATCCAAATTTTGCTTTCTTGAATACCTCTGATGTCGGAAGTTCTTTCTTTTTTGTATCTGTCATAGAGATCACTTGGTTCAAACAAATCAGAATGTAGATCCTTATCTTTTGGTGTATTAGCATTGCAAAGCATTGTCTTGTATTCCCACACTTGTAATTAAGAACAGCCTTGAGGAAGAGAATGAGTACAAACAAAATTTATCATTAAGTAGTATGGAGTTAAAAGAAGTTCTGCCTCAATCTCCCTGACTATTATTTGTATGTTGCAATGTTTAGCACTTCTTGAATATCTCAAAGGCTGTGGCAAACAGTAGGTATCATTTCCTTTGTTAAAATGATCCATTTTTCATTTTATTCCTTGCTGTCTATGTCCACACCATTCTAAAACATCAGGAACTGCTGTACTCTTACATTTCATAATAAAAACAAGGCTAATGTTCATAACCACTCCTAGAAGGAAGGTCTTTCATCATCCCTGCCAGCTTTTTTTTTCCACGTGGAATGCAACATTAAAAACAGTTCACTACGTGCCAGGCGTAAACAGCATCACAACAATTACATGTTAATGAGAACTGTCCTCTGGGAGAAGGTGAAGCTGAAAGCCCTGAGCAATTCAGACAACAATCTCTGTTGTAGACCCAAAAAAGCTTCTGATCAGAACTCACCAACCTTCACTCCTGATTTGACATGGTCTGTTGTGAAAAGCAAACACAACCAGGCAGCCATAGCATAGGCAAGCATGTTACCTTACAGGGAAGTAAAGATCAAACTTTAGGGAATATATTTATATCAGATATATTTTCCCAGAAGAATATTTGCATCTTAGTTGTTTCAATCCAGTCTGAGGAACAAGGACCAATATAAATTATGCAAAGTAACTACCAAGCAACAGGACTACAAAGTTAGACCCCCTAAATGGCCTTACACTTCTCCTCCACTCATGCATTCATCCTGTAATCTTTGCCATCTCTACTTTCACTTTTTATTACAATTCCCAAATCTCTCTTCCACAGAACTCCTAATTGTGTGCTTAAATTTAAGCAAATGCAGAGATGTTCTGCTGATTCAGGTCCTTGAATTCACTCTGTTCACACTCAAGAGAAATTCTGCTGCCTGTTGTTTAATAAACCACAAATACACATGGTAGTGGTGTTCCTCCTAGCTTAAGGATGAAATTCAGTGCAAAATCCTATCTAGTGAATGAGCATCTATCCATTCTGTGAACAGGAATACCAACACACAAAAACTGGAAGTTATTTCTCAAACATTACTGGAGCCTTGGGGTATAGTACTGTCAACTCCTGCTTTCAGAAAGCAGCACACTTGAGTTCCTGATTGGACAGAAAACATGCTGTGACAGCTCTTAAGAGGGGCAGAAGTTTTAAAAAACTCATCTTTTATAAACCAGTTTTCCTGGAGTGATGCACAAGATATGGGTTACTGTGCTCCCAAATGATGAGAAGTGCTGGGGACTGGAAAGGTGCTCTATTAAATCCTCAAATGGAAGGAAGCCAATTATCCCTTCAAAGCACTCCTGGCACTCCTTCACTTGCTGTAAAAGAGCCTGCTTTCAAAGTCTCCTGTACAGAACAAATTGCTGTGCAACAGAAGCCAGGGAGATCCAGAGATTAATGTGAACCACATGACAAAATGCAGCAAAAATCCTCAGCAACAAACAAAGTCATTTCACAGCAAATTATGTAATCAGAGGGATATATTTAACAGCTCTAGCATCACAGCAGAAAGATCAACACAATATCATATACCTGTATACTTTGTACTTTCCTTTATACTTCCTGCCCTATATCTTTGTCTGTGCCTGCACAGATCTGGTATCACCACAACAAATTTCCATCTAACATCCATCAGCTAGCTCTGGATTAAGCTGCTCTTGGCCCATATTTGGAAAGACAGTTACACAAATTACTGCACATCATGCCAACCTTACCTCAGCTGTAATAGATTATGCTAAAAGGGCAAAAGTTAATATTGTTCCCTTCTATTGTGTTAAACAGCCAGAACTCTGACCATTCCACTGGGCATTAGGGTGGTCCTGGAGTAAAGCACCAGTACTCCCTGCTGTGTGTCACATCCTCCCTGCACCTTGAGTGACCATTTTGAAGTTCACACCAAGAATTTCCTGCTTGAGCCTCTGAATACACTTCAACTTAGCAGGGCTCATGTTGAGGCACACTGCAAAAGTAAAAATGTAAAGTAAAACCCAAAATGTACTTGTGGTACAATGAATACAATGTTGTTCAAAGTGGGAATAGGCTCCAAATAAAATCTACACACATATCACTGGCTTAGGGGGCAGATCCCCCTGTCAGAGGGAGCAAGCTGCCTTCTGTGTGAGATCTGTTTGCTACTATTAAAAGTGTGCTTTGTTTCCTCTAGAGACAGATGTTAAAAGGTTCCTAGAACCAGACAACAGTGCCAAAATAAAAGCAAGCTGAAACAATGTAGTGGTTTTCTGCTGTTTTCTGTCACCTGTGTTTTTAGGCTTTTCTTTGGCTTACCTAAACAGCCTTGACAGAGTTCCTTTGTACCAATGCCTCAGCAGGAAAAACATGTGATCACATCTGTAGAGTGCTTTACAATCTAGGTAGTAAAACAATCAATATCTTGGAAAAACTCATCATTCCCTGCAGGACCAGGAACTGCACAAAGAAAATTATTTTCTATTTTCCAGTGCAGTAACACCCAACTTCTTCCATCTTCCCTGCATTTTAAACACAGCTCAAAAACTAGCATGTTAGAAAAGCCTGCGTTTGTGCTAAGGACCCTTTGAATATTAACATAATTAATGTCATCAGTAATACTCTGAGCTTGTAGAAACAGCAGGTGAATCAATGGGAATGATGTATTCATCTGAGAAAAGAATGTGACCTTTAAAATCCATAGGGCTTTATCAGAACATAATTTTAAAGTGGGTTGCTTGTAGCTCAGAACAAAACTGAATGTAACTACAGAGAAAGCTAAGAGAGACACCATGTATACAAGAGAAACTAAAAATACAATTGAAACACTGGAACTTCCTTAGAGAAGATACCTGGCCTATATCAAAAGGTAAGACAGGTTGCAAGACAGCTTGAGGAGCCACATCCTGAATGCTTAAAATTAAGTTACATTCTTAAACCCCAAAATAATTTGAATCAGTTTGTCCACTTTTTAATTTTAGCACATCGAACAATTTTCCTCTCTGCAAGTGAACACTGAAAGTGATTCAGCAATTGAAATAACTTTATTTCGTCTTAACTACTTCAAAAAAATCATTTCTTCACAGCTGAACTATTATGGTAACATTTCAAGGTTCTCACCAATAAGTGAACTAGAGGGAGTTTCCTGGAAACAATCTATCAAGGAGTTCTGGTGCATAACTTCATTTTCATAGATAAGGTTGCAGCTACAAGCCCTCACAGGAATTTATCTCCCTGTAAATTGTTATGAACTATTGTTCTTTACAGAGCTAGATGTCACGACAGTCATGCAATAGAATCAGCTTTAATGGAATGAGGCATTTTAAACCTCAATATGCCTCTTTATTTTATACAATTATTCAATTGTTTTAAAATATGCATTATACTGGCTTACTTATAAAAGAAAGCTTGATTGATTTCATGTCATTTTTGCAACACTGAAGGATTGGATTTTTATGTCTAAAAGGATCTTCACACTTCTCCATATTGAAACGGCACAGACCTGAGCAGAGGAACAATGACTTCTTTCACCAAATTTTTAAAAGGGATAAACATGGCTGCTTAGCTGGCATTTTCATACAGCTTCAGTTGAATGACCTGTAGCCTTGTGTGAAAAGTGGAGAAAAAGCAAACCTAAGAGGCTCTAAAGAGGCAGTTTTATCAGCACTGCTTGTGGCCAGTCGATGCCTTTGTTCCTTGAAGGCCTCTGCAGTAATTTCTCTATTGAGCAAAGTGATGTTTATTGAGAATGGCAAAGCTGAGCATCAGCAGGTCCCCCCGCTGTTCCGTTTATCCATCCAACTCCAAGCAATATCTCGGGCTGAAAGTGTCCCCCTGGTAAAATAAGCTACTGACAACACAGAAAGCCCCAAGACTTCCAACTGCCTGTGCTTATGTAGTGACTATGTGCTTTATTCCCCCGTTAGTGTTTAACTTCTTTCTTTTCTCCTTCATTTCATGTCTCTTTGTACAGAGCTCTCTAGCACACCAGCCTCCTGAGCTCCAAAAACTACTTCTGATAGTCCACAGATTTATCAGTTTCATGTATTTTAGAAGTTTATGTCATTTACTGGAGGCATTAATGCATCACATACTTCTAAGAACAGATATGCAGACTGGAAATTGGTGAGAGATTTGGCTTGGTGTGAACTGTACTGCCAGTCTGCATAGCTTCACAATAGTCATTGTCATCCACCAAGGGCCACCCCAGACAAGAGGCAAACCTCATTAATTAACTGGAGAGATAGGATTCCCCCCTGAGCAGCACAGCTCAGCGATCAGTAACTTAAACCATACTCAGTACCATACTGTGCTTCAAAAACTTCAACTCATGTTCTCAAAGTAGCTTTTTAGTAACTGCCTGCTGTAGAGACTGGGAAATAAGCATGAAGACTTGCCCACAGCCACAGAATGAATAGTAGAAGAGGAAAGACATCTCAGGATGTGTTTGGCTTCAAGACTTGTGTTCAACAGACAATACTGCCTCTCTCTTTAGGCAGCCAGGAACTGTGCTCCCTGCCTGATGGAAACTCCTGTTGTAACTTGGAGTGACTGCAGGAGCAGAGATTGCTGCAATCATGCTGTGGGATGGGTGTCAGTGGCTTCCTTCACTCCGTTTCTTTTACTTTTGTTGGTTTCTTAGTCACCCTCTATCAAATGCAGGGTGGTTCTGAATCACTGCCAAACATTACTAATGGAAGTGGGGAGCAGGAAGGAAATAAAGAGGGCTGCCTGCAGAATTAGAAGGACTTTTTAGTGTCTAAAATGCCATATTAAAGCAGGACAGCAAAATGGCTGTATTGCCTCTGATAATAGAAACAAAATGGTTCTAAACTAGAAAAATGTGTAAGACTCTGAAACTTATCAATAATATTCTTGTTCTTGTTCTTTAAGACAACTTAAAAAAACCTAAGAAATACAAAATAGGAAAGTCATGGGAGAAAATATAGCATTTGTTCCTGCCTATTAATCCAACTAGAGCTCCTGTGAAAATTTTCTTTTCTTTTTCTGCTTCAAGTCTGGATACTTATACATATTTTGAGCTCAAAGCGCTTCAATGAATTCAGTGTACAGGGCACCCTCAACGTCACAGGTTTTTTGCTGATTTAAGGCAAGTAGCCATCTAAGCTAAAATAACTCCACTACTCTAAAACCTAGTGATGCCCCTGATACAAAGTTTCTAACATGCTTTAATAGACAAGGTTTCCTTCCTCAGTTTATTAGGTGTAAAAAAGAACCCAGTGAATGAGTGGAAACACAACACTTTTCCATGTACTCAAATTGTCTCAAAACTGCCAGCTCCAGAAACTGCAGCAATAATTTTGCAAAAGGCAGCCAGCAGTAAATCTGAAAGGACAAAGTCTTGGAACAAATGCTACGGCTGTTGACTGCTGGCAGGGACAGGCAGGCTCCATTTTGTACAAAGAGACCATCAATTTTGCACAGAATGACATTCAGAGAGGACTATGAGTCTAAAGGACTCTTAGAGATGAACCAATATAAGCACATTTTTCCTAAGTAACTCCAAACAGCCTGGTACCACCTTCACTCCATCATCAACCTCAAGTCAGACTCTTTGAGCACAGGATGACAGCGGTCGAGTAATTAAATTTTAGAGAAATTTCTACCTCTTGAATCTGTTTGGTTAAAATACTAAAAATAAACTCCATGCTAGCAGAGTTGTGCTTTCAGAACAAATGCCACCCAACCTGCTGTACAAGGATCCACAAATGGCCCTGTGACACTGAGATACTCCCTTGCACTGCACTGTAATGGAACTATACTTTGGGATTAGTTGTTTCCGTATCCACTTAAAGCTTCCCAGAGCTGGGTTGCAAACAATCACTGTGGGGAAATGTCCACCCTGTTGCATCCTGCTTGTTCCATTTTTTCATTACATTCTTTCAGGATCTTTTTGGATCAGAGGAGGAGAAAGACTAAGCACAGTGCTGGAATTTAAAACAAAAAAAAACCCAAAAAAAACAACAAACAAACAAAAAAAAACCCAACAACAACAAAACCCAAACTTCTGGAAAAAAAGTAGTAAGTTCCAGCAGCAAGCTTTTCCTAACTTAACTTTGCATGAAAAACTTTCCAGTAGTTCCAGCCTCACCAAATCTTTCTGAGTATGGGCAAGGACTCATTTTTCACTCATTCTTGTGCAATGCACAATTCTTTTTATGCAATTTATTATCATTAACAATTAAACATTTTAGTGGGGAATCTTTCAAATCTTAGCTATCTACCTGTCACTGAACTCCTAAACACTGGGCTCCATTCTTCCTTTCACAAAATGCCATGAGGAAACATGTATTTGTTTTTTTGGATCTCCTCCATTTTTGAAGGGTGTCTGAACATCTGACAGCTCTATTGCTCCACACAGGCCACTTCCACTTCTCCACACAGGAGAAGCAGCAGACCTGTCTCAAAGACACACACTGTGACTGTACCCCTGGCACTTGGAGACACACAATCAGCCTGGACAGAATCAGCAGCCCCTGTCCAGATTAACTCTGGTGCACAGGTCAGGAATACAGGCTAATGATAACGAGATGGGGCTGCACACAGTCAGTTCAGATACAGGAAAACTTTAAGTGCTCAAGCTCCATACTGAACCTCATCAGCCAAATTTTGAGCCTCTTTGCTCTCTGGAAGCCACTGCCCTAGTCTGCTTTCTCCACCAGAGGAGTAACATGTCAAAAATATTGGCTACTGAGTTGGACAGTGAGGTAAAACAATGTTTCAGAAACCGATGCAAACATACTTAGCAGAGCCTCAAATGAGCTGGTGAGACACTCTGAAAATGGGAACTGAGTTTAACTTAGAAGAAACAAATCTGTGGGGAAAGCAGTTTGTGTGGAGTGCATTTTAGTTCAACCAAGATGAGCTGCTTGGCTTTCTAGCATTTGTTCTATTTATTCCTCTACCCCAATCTTCTCAGTGTGACGTCTTTGAATGAGGAGATCACAACATCCTCTCTACTGGCCAGGGAGATTAAGCAACACACACACACACACACACACACACACACCTAAAAGCAAGAGTCTCTGAGATTTAACTCAAAATCTATGCTGGTTTGCCATAAAGATTTGACATTTAAATGACTGAATAATGTTAATCTTCCACTAATATTAGACTGCTCTTATGAGGTATTACAGGATAAACCCAAGCCATTTTCTTTGGAAAATGTATTTCCTTATCACTATATAAAAGATGTCTGCTGATTTTCCCTTGGGAATCTTCTGTTCCTGGGAGATACAAATTTAATGTTGGACTTGCCCATGCCTAGGTGGAAATAGACCACAAAATAAGGAGCAAGGGGTTTGTTTTTAATTTTAATCAAGCTCAATAAATACACTATTCACTACTAAAATACCAGCTGATAGACAATCAGAGCAAAGTCCATCTATTTTTGAAATTACCAGTGTCAGATTCTGTAGTATTTCTTTACAAGGTTCATTGGAATAACAAGGCTCCCAAATATACAACAGAGGTAATTAACCTCTAATTTCTATGAGCACATTCATAAAAGACTGCTTTAGGGTGAGAAGGATGAGAAAAAAGAAGATCACAGTTGAAACAAAAAGAGAAAATTTTTCTTTTATCAGGAGTCTGGCCATACTACAAAGCAAGTACAGACCACAGCAGTATTTTTTTTAATACAAAAACTAACCAACAATCTTAGCTAGCAATGCATAGCTGAATGCTCAGATTTGTGGCATTTCAATAGGTCTGCTTTAATTGCTTATTTTCTATCTCTTTCCATTGTAAGACAAACAAAGATGCCATTGAGGATGCATCTCCCCTGATAAGGCAATCAGAACATGAGCTTGCAATTACAGTAATACTTTGCATAAAGGCTTCTCTTATTAATCCAAAAGAGCTCTATTTCAAAAGCCACTATTTTACCAGGCTGCAATTCACAATAGTGCAAAAATTCTTCTGGATTCTTTGTGCCTGAATTCCAAGCAACTCAACCGGGCTTCCTCTCTGTAGAGAGCCTTTATTTGTTCCATTTCCAAGGATTAAAAAGGCAACACTGCAGTCCAGCAGTTTAATAACATCAGGTTCTTCCTGCTATTCCTTTGGACTGCTGCCCTTGTCAGATATCAGCACCACGTCCCTCACACACACAGGATGCATGCACTACCCAGACACCTATGTTTGTAAAGCCTTCTATTAATCACTCCTGTACTGCCATGTATTAAGTAGGTGATCAGTGTGTTAGCAGCCAACAGCCCTGCTAGCTTGGTTACCTCTCAGGAAACTGTTTAGTCAAGAATTTTATTTTAACTTCTGTTGGCAAAAAATATTCCATGAAGGACAAATACATATTCCATCTTTTAATGGAATTCTTTTTCTCTGTCTTCATGAAACAAAGCCCAAACAAACAATGCCCCAAATTTAATGCCTAAGACAGGACAATCCAACAGATAGAGCTGTATTAGCAAGGACTCTGACACAGGTCCTTGAACATCAAATTTAGCAACCAGGAAGAACTGTGATTTTTTAAAAATCTTCTTCAGCAGAAGACTGGCCAGGGCAGAATCAAGGAGCACAGATTTTGTACATTTGAAAGACTTCTTACTTCATGTTAACTGGAAGACTAGAAGAGGCTACAAGCACACTGCACTATTACTGGGGAGAGATCCTGTTCTGAGCCCTTAAAACACCCCTCCATGCACAGGAGGGCAGATATCCTTAACTCTGGATATACAAGCAACTGCAGCTACCACGAAAGTCTTCAAGAGCCATAATTTTAAGGGATTCAAATGACACTTTTTTGTTCCCTAGCAATCTTACATAACTGGTGAATGTTTGGTACATGAAAGGAGGCCTCTTTCATATCAAGAGCTGTTCACCGGTGTCTTTCACATGAAGGAGGGAAGGTTGTCCCTACAGAGAAAGTTGTGCCCTTGACTGTTTACATTTCTGATATAATGTTGCTTTTGCTTGGTGTCTCACTCTTGCAGGGAGAATCAGGAAAGAGCAAAAATAACACTGTGTTCGAGAGGATACTTGTGCTGCTGAGAACAAAAACTAGGCCAGGGGAGATTTCAATGTTGCTGTCAAGTGGGGTTTCCACCTATACAGAACAAAGAAAAAAAATCACTGTTGAAAAAGACTTTGTAAAAACATTTATGGAAAATCTGTAGCTCAGTCTTCAGATAGACACGTCTCAATTTCAGAGAGGTCTGTAAAAGAGGAAGAATTCATTTGTGCAAAGGACTTCAGGGACTCCGGGGATTTTTATTTGACCATGGAAACTTCAGGCTATGTGTTAGCACTCCAAATCCTCCCCACCAGATCGATAAAGCCTGCAGTCATTATGTCTGATAGCTCCTGCCTTCCAGGAAATGAGCTTGTTTTATTCTAATTGTTAAAAGGCAGGTGTTCACACCACCAAAATCAACTGTAAAGGGAGCATTTAAGAGATTCTTGTCGGCAGTCTCAAGAGAAAGCAGGAATAAAAGGTCAAGCACTGGATTTCGCTTGCATTCACACACTGATTTCTGTCTGAACTCCCCTACTGAACAACTTTTCAACACAACGTTAATTTTTAAACAGTACCTTTCTCTGGCAATTGAATTAACTGGAAATTTGTCATTACACTCGAGTCAATCTAGATTAATGCAGAAAGTGAATTTAGAGTTAAGCTGACTATCCCTTATTTAACCTTTGCCTGAATGTTTTTATTCTCCACCGAGTCTAAAGCTTTGAAGTGACTTTTGAAGTGACTTGGAACTGGACACATTCACCCAGGTATAAAGATATGCACAGTGGGGAAATCAAGCAGAAGTGGTTAAATTGGGGTAAATTTTATACATATGAACAATGTGATTTTACCTAGACTAGAGCTTTTTCCAACAATGTAGCCACCTCTTCTTTGACAGTGGGAAGAAAAGTACAGACAGTGCTTTATCCAGTGCAGTACATTTGTACTGTGCAGTTACATCCTTTCAAGAACTTCTGGCACCAACAAATTCCATATTGATATTGCCCAAGCCAGATGGCATAAAGATGGTGATAAAGATCTCTCAAGGTGAGATACAGCTCTGTGTGCTATTCAGAAAAATAGCCTAGACAATTGAACTTCCTTTTCCAGGTGGGCTCATTTGCCCTTTCTCACAAGTAATGCTGGAAAAAGACAAAAATTAATGATATCCTAAAAAGATCCTCCTTACACAGCTTTGAAAGCAAATGCCAGTTGCAGCCTTCAGGGGACAAGTGCTACTGCTGCAGTACATCTGGTAATTAGTCTACAAGGGTTTCTGTTTATGACAAGAGTGAAAACTAACTATGGCAGCAGAAGTAATACTGGCTGAACACAGATTGCTGCTTTGTTCAGTCTCCCAGCTGTGCCCAGTGGATCTGTGCTGGCAGGAATGTGATTTGGTGGAGCAGAAGTCAGGCAGTTCTCCTAAAGGTGGTTTACTCAAAGCACTTGATGCTTTTTTTTTTTTTGAACCTCTGAAACCTTTAACTGCCCCACAGCATCTCACACTGAGCACATCCCTCACTGTTTCAATCCAGAGCTGCTCTGTAACCAGGAGTGCATCTAGAGATCACTGCAAGTTCTCTGGGAAAACAACACAATATCCTTGAAATTAATTACAGAATGGCAAGGGGATTTAATCTTATTGAGGTTTTATATAAAACAGCATTTAGTCCTGGCACTCACACTCTACAACTAATAAACAAAATAAAAATTCAAATCAGCCAGAGAAACAGCTACAACAAGCACTTTCATAAAGTCCACAATGACAAATGCCAATCTCATATTTGCTGACACAGCACAGCAGAGGAAAAGCCACACTTTTTCTGGCATTAGCTTAAATGGTTCCTTAGATATACAGTCCCTGTGGATAGTATTGGCCTGAATATCACTGGAGCTACAAATACTTCAGTTTTGCTTGTTTTTTTAACTTGGACTAGATCTGCTTGAGAAGAGGGTGTGTTTTAGCCTTGCAAACTGTACAACTCTCAGAGCCAGAAGTGTTGACTAAACAAGAAGAGCACCCTCACTGCCAGTTACCCTGTTTCTCCAGGCACAAAAGGGCAGAAAATGATTGACTCCCTCCCAAGCTGAGGGAGTCAGTGAGGATGTGAATACTTAGGTGGATGTCAGTGGCCCTCTAGACTCAGAGGACAAGACCAAAGTGAGAATCAGATATACTTATTTCATGGGTAAGAGAAGTAGTGGATCTGAGACACTAAAGTGGTTTTATCTCTGGAGTACTCTGCAAGCAGGATCACATGCTGCAATATAGATCAAACAATTTTTGTTTTTCCACGTAAAACTGACAGGACTACGATTATTCAAGGAAAACAAGTTGATTATCTTGTCTCTTCTGAGGAAGGGAGGAAAAAACACATGTGGACCAAGTGGAGAATGAAAGCAAAATGAAAATACAGTCAGGAGGGAAAGATCAGCAGCTGCAGGAGGAAACCAATCTTGTAAATGGATCAGAGGCTGCTCAGAGCAGATGCAGAGAGGAGGAATAAAGGGGGATTTATGCAGACTGAAGCAAAACTCTCAAAAAACAAGGACTCCATATCAGAAATGCTGTGCTTTTTTTGGAATCTCCAGAATATGAGAAGTGCATCAATTAGCAGTGTGGACTACTGTTTGACAATTTAACCATCCCAACATTTTACATAGTGTTCAACAGTATGGCAGTCTAAAAAGAGAGAGTTGTTTGGCAAAACACTATTTTACTATTTGGTAAAATACCTCCTCTCCAAAATTATTTTGTTCTGAATGCTGTACTTTGATCAACCTGTACAGCTCCAGTGACATCACCTGTTCTAATGTGAACCTCTGAGCATGTCACCAGGATCACCATGATCTGGAAGATGCAGGGTCTGTGCCCCAGCCAGCATCTCTCTGCTTTAGCATGCATTGGAATTCAGGAAAAAAAAATATTGTGGGGACAGAGTAATGAAACCTCCACTGAAATGACAAAAAAAGCAATGACCTCTATTGCTCTACTCTGCTTCTAAGCAGCTCTTAGGGTTTTCACTGTCAATAAAATCTACAGCTATGTTTATACTAAGGTTTAAATTTCATTACTTTAACTTGCTTGTAGCTGTATGTTAAATTTTCAGAATCTATTAAATCAGATTTTTGCACTTTCAATAAAAATCTATTAATATATTTTTCAGCTTGAGCAATGGAATATCTTATTTCTGCTGTGAAAGAGGACAGAATGCATAAATACAATTAGCTATAATTCACAAGTTGATTCCTTCAATATAGGTAGTAATAATAAAAAAAAATAAACATTTACTTATTGGAAAGCTAGACTTACAGAGGATGCAGATAGGATTATAAAATACTATTTTGGTGTTTCAAAGTGTGGACTTCATAAGTATTCTTGTTAAGGTGAATGTTAATGTGGAGAAGTTAGACACAAAAAGCTGAAAAGCTGCCATTATCTGCATTCTTCATAGCTGTGCCTACATTTAAATATAGTTCTTTTTTATTTGAATTTGCACCTGTCCAAACATTCTACTACCTCATTCACTGCATTTACTATTTCAAAACTGGCAACACTAGGAATGATGTAGACAATGTTACTAAGCAAGAAAACAAAACTGTTTTATCAGTGCAAACAAACGCCAAAGACCATCAAGAACTGTGAAACATTTTCAGCTGGCCACTGGCAGGGCTGTAGTTATATGAGAAAGAACCTTCAAGAGGGCAGTATGGCTGGAGGAACAGCAGTAGAGGTTTGTGCTACAGCTGCCTGGTTAATGCCTTGCCCCTAATTTCTGTAGATGGGGAGAAGGTGGTCATGGAGGGATAGCCAGTGGTGAGAGGAAAGGAACTTATTCTAGTGGTAGAATGGAAGATGCTTGGAAAACCAGGGAACCTGTGTTTCTTCCTTCCTATGAAACCCTTAAGGTCAGTGTGGTAGTAGTATAATGCAGTTCCCTTTGAAGGAATTACAGGGGGAAGCATATAAAATAATTCCTTTCTGGAGCTGTTCAAATACTGTGTTTTTATGGCAACAATACAACTGTAATGATGCCTTGTGGATTAATGAGGGTTCCATAAATGAACAGCCCAAACTGGACTGAGAAATTTACTGGCTTCTCTGTCTCTTTCTGGAAATGGGTATTTAAAAACAACATGCATTTGCTCTCCAAGGCTGCACGGGGTTTTTAGCCAATGATTTCCCCTGTCTGGTTCATTGAGAGCTGCAGAGAATAGAGCCTCCAATGGCCCTTGCTCCATGGTTCCAGACCTTGTTTGTGACTTGGCCCGGTGACCAGGCAGTAACTCTTCACACAGCACAGTAATACTAAAGATCTCTTGCACAGGTCAAGGGCAAGAGAAAATTACTACCTTATTGAGGTCATCTCAAATGCTTTCTCCTAAAAGAAATTATGGCCACAGACTTACCAATTTGAAGCTAAAATGCTCAACTAATACTGGTAAACTAGGTTTATAGAATTGGTGCTGGATAACTAAACATGGTATGTGAGAAGCCTCCTCAGGTAAGGTGGTGCTGAGTGTTGGAGAACATAGCACGAGGCTGCACTGAGCTCATCTGATCTGACACTGTGGGCGTAACATCCAACAGCAGCAGTGGCTGGAGAGGATTCTGCTTACAGCCCTCCCCAGCTGCTCCTTACTTTCTCTCTCAAATTGAACAGCTGAGCTGTTGGTAAAACTGCCAACCAGCACAGGTCCTGCTCCTCAGCCTGGTGCTGAAGTTGTTTAAGCCAGCATGCAGACTGGCTACCAACTGAAACTGAGGCAACAAGCAGCTGGGATGGTAACCCGTGCTTGTACAGCTGCTGTGACAGAAGCATGGAGCAGGAAGAATGCAAGAGCAGGTATTTTTGGATGTCCTCTTTGCTCAGAAGCAGGATGCCACTTCCTGGACTGAGCTTTTTAAATTTCACTTTAAGGCTACTAAGGTTCAAGCAAAATAACAAACAGAAGGACTTTCCCCCTCTTTATTTCAGCTTCTGGGAAAGGAAGTAACTTTACTAGAGAAACAATGAAATCTTAAGTTTGACTGTAACTGACAGGCCAGTATTCTAATGCAGTAAAATCTACTCTAAAAAGCTAAACTGGAAGTGAAATGCCTAAAGTACCTTCAGAAGATTCACCTGTGTTAAAGGCTGGTAGGTATTTCTTGGTGTCCAATTTCCAGATGGGATGTTCTATTTCACCACATGGCAGTGCATTAATGGGGACAATGGTTGTTCCTCTACCTTCTCTCTCTGCACACTCTTCCTTCAAGAGCAGCTGAGGATGTTGCAGAACCCCCTTAAGCAGAGTTAGCAACAGTTCATGCCACAACACTTTAATCAAAACTGGGTCCCCCTTAGTGAGGATTTCTCATAATTCTCAAGATTTTTTCCATACACAATTTTTTTATTTAAAGCCATGCAAATAGCCAGCTTTTCCACTGCCTCCTAAAATACTCTTTCGTTTGACTTTCCAAACCAAAGTGACTTGACATTAACTGCTTTCTTCCTCAGCAGGCTGTCCCTGATGAGAAGTTTCTGACACTTAAAACATCAGATGAACTCTTGATTCCAAGCAGGTGTACCCTTCCTTTTCAAAAAGCTTAGATTAGGTCATGTGAAGAGGAGGAAAGAGGAATGCAGGCAATCTGCTTTCATTGGTGAGTAAAGTATATGATCTTCCCTGCTTTCTTGATAAATAAGAAAAGATGGATATAATTAGCCCTCCCACAACCAAATAATATTCTGACTTGCTACAGAGTAGTTGAAGGTTATGTACAGTGTAGCACACAGACCACCCCCCCCTCCCCCCCATATAAACAGTCCTCTGTAGAATTACAAAGTATAATGCCCTGCGCTCTCTAATGGAAGAGTATTGCTCCTAGTTAGTTACAGTCCTTTCAGTACAGGCTAAGTTTAATAACACTATCCTTTTGTGCACTGCTATCCTAAATGCTGACTAAAAAAAAAAAAATAAAAAATTCTTTCTCCTTTTACCTAAGCATGCCATTCTTCCAGGAGAATGTTGTCTAAAATTCTAGTCATGAACATAATCAACTCAAAGGCTCACTCATGACTGAACTAATCTGATACCGTTTCCCTTAAGTCTCTTCTATACATAACATTTCTGTCACAGTGAGAACACTGTTCAGGAGAAATATGACAATGGAATCTCGTGTCTATAATCACAACTGAAACCTGGCTGTCAACTAGAATTTAGCAATGTGCAGTTGAGACCTGGTTCCTAAGAGAACCTTGGTTACTGTCAGGTGTCTTCTGGATGGAGCCTCCCCATAGTCCTGCTGTGTCTGCTTGGGCATGAGGCCAAATGGTTTTGGAAACCTCACAGTAATGCCCAAGGAGTGCATGGGGATACTCCCTCAAGCTGCTCGGGGAGTGATGTTACACAGATGACAAAGCTGCTTCTGTGAGTGCTCCTTATGTAGTCTCAGGATAGAAAGGCAGCACTTGAGAAAAGCTTTTAATATTCTGTGCTTGCTACTGCAGTTTATTGCACATACAGAATAAACATAAGATGTGCTCCTTAAGATGTGAGAGCAACAAATGTGCAAAAATGACCTTTCGTGTTCTTAAATAACTAAATGTTATTAACTCTGTGATACTAATATGAAGAAAAAAAGGACAAAATTCAATGTTGCCATATAGACCTTAATAGATCATGATGTTTTCTGCTTGTTCCCTCTACCTGGGAATGTAGCATACCTCCTACTTTTACACAAACATTGACTGCTAAATGTAAGCGAACCACTGGTTTATCTTTAATGGAGACTCTGAGCTCAAATTTGAAGTTGCCTTAATTTCCCAACTTAGAGAAATAGAGAGGCTTATCTTACATAAATGTAAGATATCTGCTATCTTTAAAATTTCAAGTAAAATTTTGACTCTTTTTTTCTGGGATCAACCTAAATTCAGAGATAAACATGTAAGAACAAGTCAAATCAGCTTCCATACTAATACTGCTTTAGCTAACAGAAAATGTTTTTTTGCCAGAGACACAAGAGCCACATCTGATATCTATATTTAAAAAACCCTCCTCTGAACAGTATCTGTTTAATTTGAGGATTCTTTGATAACTCCCCTGCTTCTCTATATCTGTGTAAGCTTGGCTTTTATTCTAAATGTTGGCTGTGAAGATACAGGGGGTGGCGGGGGGAAGCAGCTCTACCAGTTCTCACTTGATAGATTAAATTACTATCTTCTGCTCTGTGGAAATTCAAATACTGTAACAACAGCTGAAGCATATGGCATCAATGACTTCCAAGGATGCAAAGAGTAACTGATATCCTAATATGAGACAAAGGAAACAAGGAGAAATAATTTTGCTAATGACAACTGCATTATTTTAAGTACTTCATTAGATTGGCACTAAGGAAACAATTAAAAATACTGAAACAGTAATTCCAGTAAAATGCTGGATGGGCAGGCTTTGGAGAGATCAAAGGATAAATCTTAGATATAAATTTGTAACTACAAAGTGCTAAAGCAATATTGCAGATTAAAAAGAAAAACCTGAATTCCAATGTCAACTTCCACTTTTAAGTTGGTGTCAGATGTATTCTTTGTGGCACCTGGCAACTCATTTGTATCCTGTGATGCCCCTTCCACTGTCATGGGCACAAACCCCCACTTCCCCCACTACACAGGGACTGCATTAAATCTGACAAGTAGACAACTGACTGTAGCTCAGATATCCAGTTAATGCAAATCACAGGTTAAGCATAGTTAAATATTTACACTTTTTCAATGAAAATTAGCAAGGGGAGGACATTAAATTTTTGGTGCTCACTCAGGAATCAGGCAGGTAAAACCAAACCTAGTAAAATTGCTCTTGCTTTATTTGCAGGTGTACCTCACGACTCAGTCATAAGAAACATGATGAAACTGTTTTTAGCATGCCAGAACTGGAGATCATTGCATAGTGCAGAACTGTCAATGCTGGAAATAATTCTGATATGGTAAAGGTACCCTGACTGCCATGACATTCAACTTCCACCTATAACCTGCCTAAAGTTTCTGTGTGAAACTCTGTTCTCTGAAAAAAAGATCTCTCAGTGCTGCCAGGAACTTGTTCCAGTCGGACTAACTGGGAATGTGGACAACTCTTACTTGTAAAGTGTTTTAAGTTTTGTAGAAAGTAAGAGGATTCAAAAAACAGAAATATGGATGAGGGAGAACAAAGTCACATTTTCTAAGGTGTTTCAAAATTGCATCGGAACAAGCTACATGCAAGTTCTGCTTTGGGTCTCTATAGAGTACACATCCCAGCTTCTGGGAAGTCCTGCTCCTTCTTTTGGCTGTCCAGCATCTCCTTTTAATCCATGAATTTGATGGTTCATCTTTCTACTCCACTGCAAGGAGTCTAACAGAGTGAGATCTGAGGAAGTGCACAGAGGAAACCTCAAAACAAAGGGGAATCTTTAGGCCAATTAAAGCTGCTACCTCGTTAGTTTTGTAAACACTGCAGCAGGTAAATGAGCTGCCAAACACTCACCAGCCTAAAAATGAAATTGGAAACTTATTTCAGTGTTGCTTCCAACTAGATTTCTCAACTTTGCTGCATGAAACTAGTTCAAAACTTCAGTGACTATTCTAGGAATTTATGAACAAGACTGTCATTGACTTCAGCTCCTGTTTGTACAGCAGACCAGGCTGATACTGGGAGTTTCCCTGTCTGCAGAGTAATAAAAAGTTCATAGATAACCCTAGCGATTCTGGTATAACTATATTTTCACTTCAGCTCTACCCATCTTTCAAAGAGGATAATGCTCTGCTAAAAAAAAAAACAGGTAGAAAAACAATGGGGAGAATAAAGCTGGAAAAACCTCTGGGAGCTAGGAAGATGTTGCAAAGCGAAGTTTGAGGACTGTAGAGAAGTAGGCCAACCTTTGACTTCAGAAGTTTTGCCTGCAAGTGTTGGAGTGCTTGAGCTACTGGTGTATGTTTACACTGACCACAAACATGAGTTTCACAACTCTCTAAGTGTTCTGGAGTTAATAATGCCAGTTAATATTGTCTCTTCCTGCTTATGTTCTCTGCATTACCTTGTTTCGGGAGAACAAGCTACTGCACAGCCTTAAAATTAAGTGCATGGAAAATCTTATCCTAAACTGATAAACAGCTACAGGACAATTATTACTACAGAGATTTTGATCAGACTCCTCTGTAGAGAAGGTGGTATCTTGTTTGACTTGTAAGATTTAAAATAGAAAGCAAATGTCCTTACTCCTGTGTTGAGAGGCAAGACATGGCACTTTAACCATCCTATGAGAATTAACCAACTCATTTGGGTCTTCTCCTCCTTGCTGTTCTGATGAAACCTCACAGAAAAAACTGCTTAAAGAAGTTGGACTGTGGTCCCTCAAGAGCTGGATGTGAATCTGCTGCAAACTATGACTGGATATTTCTAATCTATAGCACAGATACTTTCCAAATGCTGGCACACCAGACTAGACAGGGTAACTATGTACAGGTCCTTATTTTGGCACATTTTGAAAAAATCATTCTGTGCTAGTTGATCTCAGAACAAAGGCAAAGAGGGGACCCATAAACTGTTAAGGGAGTTGTTGAGGGGAGCCATCAAAATAAAACAACCCTGAACTTTGACTGCTGGGGAAGTACATCACTGTTGTTACCTTCTTTTGATAAAGGATGCTAAATACATACATTTAATAGTACACACTGAAGATAAAATGACAGAACAAGACGTGAAGAATGTGTTGAAAGGGTGAGGGTCAAGTAAAACACCCTTCTGTAGCTTGACAGAGTAACTGTCCCATTTCCAGAGAAAAGAAACAAAGGCATAATCTAATTTCATGCATTTGATATCACAGGACCAGATGTGCATAAATACTTGCAGAAATAAGACTTAGCTAATACTTCACACTAATGGATATTCAGTTATCAACTGGACTGATGTTGCTTATAGTCAAACAATGCATTTTCATAGCACTGAACTACCTGTAGATATTATGTTGGATGTAACAACTGCTGTTCAGGCAAGTGCCTTCAGAACAGTTTGGTGATAAACACACTTACAAGCCCTGTGAGCAAATACTTTCCCTGAACAAGTGACAGGCTCTGTTTGTTGTCTGTTTTCAAAATCTTTCTGCACCATATTTACTGGACAGTTAGTGTTCAATTTTAACTGGTGCCATAAAAATTCTTGGGAGAAGTGTAATAAAGTATAATATTCTCATTCTCCTGCAAGCATCAAATATATTTCCCTTGGTTTTAATATTTTTAAAATAGCAAAGTCCATGAGAAGGAATAAATTTTCCTGGCTTGAATTTTGGGACATTAGTCACAACATGTTTCTGCACTAGTGTCATAGAGGAAGGAAAACCTATCTTTGCATTGAAATTAGAGGGTGGATTTAGGCTACAATTTAGGTAGT
Organism: Aegithalos caudatus; assembly: GCA_013389925.1. Lineage (NCBI taxonomy): Eukaryota > Metazoa > Chordata > Aves > Passeriformes > Aegithalidae > Aegithalos > Aegithalos caudatus. Next base: position 526,301 of record WEIU01009843.1, on the reverse strand, counting down.
AATAATCCCAATCATCCATCATGCCTCAATGAGTAGGAAAGCTTGTAATTAACCCCTTCTCAGGAACCACAAGTAAACAGAATTGTTTGAGGAAACTCTGATTGCTCAATGTGAACTGGACTTCCAGCTAGAGTGTCTGCTGTCATGTTAAAATTAGGGATTATTTTGGAAGCCTGCTTTCTCAGTGTGCTTCTGGCCCTAGCAACTGTTCTTACCTCCCAGGGAACCCCTGGCACAGAGCCCCTGGGTGCAATGCCATGCTCCTCTCTTGTGCTAAAAGCAAGTTCAGTTCCAAGTGCCAAGCTTGCATGATGTGCTTAAGTTGGTGGTGTTGAACTCCCTCCCTTGTGGGAGCAGAGGAAGTTTTCAGGTACTCCAAGTATAAACTGAACAGTTTTTCAGACCACGTTTCTCTCTTTCTTTCCATTCCTTAAATGAGTACATGCAGCAAGAGGGTGGGTGGAAGATAAAGCATCTCTAAACTGCAATTGTCTCTGGAATACAACAAGGGATGGGAAGTCTGAGCTGATGCTTCTCTTGCAGGGAGCGTGGTCACAGCTGGGCATGAGCTGTTTCCTGTGGGAATGGTGTGGTATCTCAAGGCTTCCTCACAAATGAGGAATGTCTGCTCAGCCTCTCTTCTGGTTTACCAGAGGCAACATAGATGTTTCTCAACTATTTCAACTTGCTAAAAGTCTCAGTTATGAAATGCTTCTCCAGACTTTCCTGTTTGTCAGACTTTCTACTACAGGGCCCCTATGGCAACTATCAACATACTCTATCATGGTTTTGGAGAAGTGCAGTCCAGATTTTGACTTAAACTGTCCTGTCAGAAGGATTTTTTTTTTTTTTTGCAAGGATAAAAAGACTAGACTTGAGACACATCAACACAAACTGCAGAGTGCTTCTAAGAAAGCTTCTTGTTCATGCTATGGCTGCTTAAGATCATAGTTTGTTGTCTATTTTTTGTCTGTTCCTCTCACATAGCAAAAAGCATTTTCTCTTTAAGACAGCAAACAACAAAAAGTATTATTCCATTCAAAGTTGAACAAAGGCCTTTATGTAAATTCTGCTATCCAATAAAGACTATGTACAAACACATGCAAAAACACTTAAAAGTTTGCTCCCTAGGCTTAACTTTCAAGGCACTCCTCACTTCTACCAACAGCTTATTCTGGGTCTTGTCAGAAGCTTATTCTTCTTCTAATTGCCAGCACAAAAGGGTTTTAATTTAGGTTTTGACACCTAAAATACTATGTCTTTGTAAATACAAAGAACTGTCAATAATGCCAGTGCAAAGGAACCAGATGCAGTACTAACAGCTGGGGGAGACTAATGATTCTATAAAAAGTTAAGAAAAACATCTGCTTATAGTTTGATAAAAGCTATCTGTCTAAATCCAACCTAGAAAATCAGATCCTGCTACAGCTGGCATAGAGATTATGAACATCTCACAAAACAAAAAAACTCTACCACCCTGTTTAGAAATAATAGGTTTTGATCAAGAGGATATTTCCTTCACTTCTGTCCTTTTTATTGTAAAAAATAAATATAAACCAACTCACAACAATATTCTGATGTCCAAAGGTCAAGACAGCAAGCTTGAGTTTGCCTTCTAAGCTTAGAAGAATTTACTTCAGTAAAATATATCACATGTAAAATAAAGCTACTCTATTTCTCACACCCTTAGTTTGAATTGGTTGAGCCTTTTGGTTGAGCCTTTCTCTACTTTGCCAAAATCCTGGGTTGGAAGGTGCACAAAGGCTCTCACTTCTCTTCCGAGCTCAGAGCTATCTCATTTCATCAGCTTTAAATTCACATCCAGGTACCACAGGCATAAAATCAGAATGCTTCTTGAAAGCCACAACATGAAAAGTTTTTAAACGAGCTGCACAGAAAGGCATTTACACTCAGAATACGTCAGCAATAAAAGACACTGCACGACCAACACATGTGCCAGTACCTCACGGTATGACAAGGAACAAGGTGTTTAGTTGCTCCTGGACCTGACAACCAGGTATTTCTTTTCCAAGCAGAGGTGCTTAAGCGCAGGCCGGAGGGGAAGGGATCAGATCCTCCTGGCGCAGAGCTACTTCACCTGCCCTCTGTAAGCTGTCCTCGCTGCGGCTGGGGGCTCCTGCTGCCCGGGGCCGCCGCCCCCGGCCCAGCTCCTCTCAGCGCCGGGCAGGGGCCGGAGGG
>WEIU01009843.1:499159-523537 GCA_013389925.1 Aegithalos caudatus | reverse complement strand
AGGGGGCGAGAAGCCGCGCCGGGCCTGGTCAGCACCCGGCGGGCGGCGGCCGAACGGCCCCGAGCCGCTGGAGCTCGGCTGGCGCTTCTCTCCTCAAGGCAGTGGGGGTCCCAGGGTTTCGTCTTTGGGACTGCTCGGCGGAGCTCCAGCCTTGGACCGGGGTGGTGCTGGGGACCCCGGTGCTCAGACCCAGACCGGCTTCTGTTGGAGACCTTCAAAACCTACCTGCACGAGTTCTGTGTCATCTGCTCCAGGTGACCCTGTCTTGGCAGGGGGTTGGACTGGATGATGGCCAGAGATGCCTCCCAAACCTAACAGTTCTGTGATTCTGCGTGTATCAATCCTGCGTGTATCCCGCAGCCAACAGGACCAGCATTGTGGGGCAGGTTTAAAAGAAATAGCGTGCTCCCCCCTGGAACAAAGGCAGCCTTCTTTGTGCTGCAGAAATTTGAATCGCAGAGCAGTTTGAGTTGAAAGGGACTTAAAGACCATCCAGACTGGCCTTGAACATATCCAGGGATGGGGTATCCACAGCTTTGCTGGGAAACCTCTGTTAGTGCCTCAGCACCTTCACAGTAAATAATTTCATCCTTATATCTAATCTAAAACTGCCTTCTGTCATTTTGAAGCCATTCCCCTTGTTCTATCACTAGAACTCTATCTCCTTGTAAAAAGTCCCTCTTCAGCTTTCTTGTAGGGCCCCTTCAGGAACAGAAAGGCCTGAATAGGGTCACACCGAAGCCTTCTTTTCTTCAGGCTGGACAATGTAAATTCTTTCAGCCTTTCCTCATAGGAGAGGTGCTCTAGCCCTCTAATCATCTTAATGGCCTGTATCTTTGTAGCAGACTCAGTTGTAGGGGGAAAGCCTCAGGTTTATTAGCACATCCCAGGAGCCAGGCTGCTCTTTAACATGAGCAAATTAACCCCTCTGTTAACAATCTGAGTACTACTGATAAAAGCATTAAGTCATGGTAAAAATAAAGCCAGCAGTTGTAAACAAGTACTCAAAAGAGGACCAGGGAACAGTCAGGGTGCCATCAATACACTGATTCATGGCTCCACTTGCCTCCAAATGAGCCACTGCACAAAAGTAGAGAACACTAGCATTAAAAAAGGCTGCATTTAATGCATAAGGGCAAGGCAGAGTGCCAGAGGTGAGCTGTGCAAATATATATCTGTGTTTTATTAAGAGTCCATCCTGGATTTTAGCTAGGCTGTGGTAATTGCATGCTGTCTAAGGAGGAGGGACTAAAGATCACCAAGGAGAAAAGGCAAGCAAAACAAAAGCAGACCTGAAAAAGGTAGAAACAAATGGTTGTATGTAGGGATGAGCTTGCCATGTGGAAGCAGGACATGCTGGTTTACAGGAGTCATGAGGAGCTCAATCCTATCTCCATTCAGGCTCCTCAGAGAAAAAGGAGCCAGAGACCAAATGGATCTCATGGAAAGGAACTCCTGCAGCTTTGAAGGCTTCTCTACCACAGGGGTAGGGATGTTTGTGGAGTTTCAGGTTGGGGCCTTTGCACTTCCTGGCCGAGTCTCAGAATTCCCAAATTTGCCTTGCTGTGCAGGGAGGCACAGGCCTTTCATTCTTGAACTTCTGAAAGTCACAGAGGAGCTCACAGCTGAAGTGTGAAGCTCGTGTGAGTAGTGCAGGGCCAGGCAGCAGTGGAACACATGACAGCACAATTCAGAGGGACAAAACCCCTGGGAGCTCTCAGAGTCCTTGGGTTGTTTTAACACAAAACAGCACTCTTGAGCACATCATCTTAAAAATCTGCTTGCAAGAAAGTTGCTGCAAATCCTTCTATCCCTTGGTGCCACTTGGAACTGAAAACTTTTCCTTCACATCTCTGGCAGGTGTGGCAGCTTCTGAGCTATCACTGCAAGCAAGAAGATGCCTCCAGCCTGCTCTCTGCTTCTCCAGCAGCTGTACTCTCAAGGTTCAGGAGTTTCTGCAGAGCAGCATAACTGGGAGATAGTTTAATAAACCGGGGCTTCATCCCACCCCACACTTGATGGAAGAGGTCGTACAACTTCACATCTACAACCACCCAGACATCACTCCTTGCCTGGCTGAGATGAGAGTCCAGCAAGCAGCTTAGTCCCTGGATCCTGGGGAATACAGAGAGCTTGGAAACTTTTCAGTAGGGCCTGGAAGCTCCCCTCCACCATGCTCTGAAGGTGTGTGCTGGCAGCTGCAGGGAATGAGGATGAATGGATGAAGGGTCACGGAAGCATGCACAGGTGTGTAATGAAAGATAAGGAAAAATATAAGAAATACAAAAGTATTTTCACTGTTGGCCCTCTCCTTGGTGAGGTCAGGTGTCCTCCAAGTCTGGGGTTCCAGGACGCCACTGCTTGGGGACATTACTCTGGCAGTGCAGGGGAATAAGGTGAATTATGTGCTGGCTAAAAGGTACCTGGAGTGCAGAATCACAAGGGGAAGAGGTGGGGTGAGTCAAAAGATAATGCCAACATTAAAAGATAAAATGGATTAACATCTCCTGGCACACAGAGAGCTGCGTGGGTGGAGCAAGAGGTTGCAATAGCTGTTTAAAAGGGAATGAGACAGCTGGACATCCACATATTTTTCCTCTTAAAATAAAAATCCATCCCAAAAGCTGAGCTTAGCTGACACTGTCCTCCAAAGTCCAGGTCAGCCAGCCAGGCTGGCTGTCAACAGCTGGGAGTTATCAGGACAGGGTCTCCTGGCTGACTTACATGGGGCTAATATATGATTTTTACCACAGACTCTAGCAAAGGGTTGCAAAAACAATCCATGGAAAATAGCTCACAATCATATATTTCCATTTCTACTTCAGCCTGGAATTTTAGCTTTAGCAAGTGTTGGGGAAAAGGAAGCCATGCACTTCTTGTCCAAGGCAACTGTTCAGTGTGTCTGCAGGACAACAGGAACTGAGGGAAGGGCCTGGTTAGGATGTGATTAAAGAGGTAATTCTCCCTCCCTGTGCAGATGAGAGCTAAGTGTGGCTTAAGTAAATTACTGACTGGCTTGTTATAGCCCTGGCTGAGTTCCCTTGTTGCGCAGGACCTCGTTTTTTCACATCCAATTTGCCTTGAAGCCCCACAAGAGCATTCCAACACCTGCATCTCTGCCCTTGCCTGACACCCCTTCTCTGATGGATGATGGGACCCTAGGGACCTGCTGTGGATGGCTCTGAGACACAGGCTAAGCCCCATCAGTTCCCCTAATAGTTTCTGATGTTCATTAGTTGAAATCCTCCCCCTCCTGACCATGCTGATCCCTGATTTGATCTTCAGGGACTTGCTGGCTGAAAGTCAGAAGCACTTTGCTCTCAGCTGAAGGATTTTTAACAGAGGCACGTATTATTCACAACATGGCATGGATGAGACTACCAACCTTGGGGAGGTTAACAACTCCCAATTCCCTCTTGTGTCTGATACCCCTTCAAGCATCTTTTGGCTCCTGATCTATGTTCTGGGGAGGATCTTAACCCTTCCAGTTCTCTCCCTGCTCCCCCATGCCACGGCTCTGCCCTTTGGTTTGTAATTTGTATGGATCATTTTTCTATGGAGTTTAAAATCAGTTCTATCTTCGCTCCATCTCTTGGTATTTCCCAGGAGGATTGGCCCAAGAGGCTCAGCTGATAGAATCATAGAATATCCTGAGTGGGAAGGGACTCACAAGGATCATGGAGCCTAACTCCTGTCCTTGCACAGGACAGCCCCAAGAATCCCACTGTGTGCCTGTGCCAGTGTTATCCAAACACTCCTTGAGCTCTGCCAGGCTTGGGGTCGTGATCACTTCCCTGGGGAGTTTGTTCCAGTGTGCCACATAACCATTCAATCTAATAAGGGCCCCACTTCTAAAAACGAAGTGCCCTTACAACTGCAACCCTTTGCACGGGTTATTTTGGGCTGCAAACCCCTATGATGCTGCTACACGACCTCGTATCCCCAAAAAAGAGAGACAGGAATTTTACTTGCTTATGCTGGAACAGCTGCTCGGGACCCAGTGGAGCAGCTGCTCCAGCATAAGCAAGTGAAGTTTGCTCCACGGGCTGCCGGACCGTGGCTCTGTGGGTGCCAGCACACCCAGCCCGCCGTCCCCATCCCGGTATCCCAGGGATGCGGGGTCGCGGCTCCCGATCCTTGCGGCCGTCCGGGATGGGGCGGAACGTTCGGCGCGGCCCGCGCGTTCCGANGGACGGGAGGCCGGGAGCGGAGAGGTAATGCCGGGGCAGGGAGATGCCTCCGGGCACCGAGGCCGGCGGTGGTGAGGGACCTCCAGTTAATTACCCCCTCCGCAGGGCTCGGTGGGACCCGAGGGCTCTGCCGGGGGTCTGGGGGAAGCCGCAGGGCCGGGAAACCCCCGCCTTCCTACTGCAGGGTCTGCGGGCCGCTTCCCGCCCTGAAACTCCCTGAGCTACCTTAGAAAGACCCGACCGCGAGAGAAGCCCGGCTTGTCCCCCTGCTTGGGTTGTGGCAGCCTTTGGACACGCTACTTCGGAGTGTCTGCTGTATTTCAGTCACTTCGCGCCCGGGTGAGTCGGTTGTGGAAGCAGAGAGGTATTCCCGGTGATACGGGTGTGCACACAGATTGCAATAGCACCGTAGTTGTGCGAACGTTTACTTGGAAAGGGACAGAGAATTGGCATTCCTTTCCCACCAGGGCATGGATACAGCCAGCCAGTCTTTTGTAACCTCATACACCAGCGTGTGGTTTGATTACCTGTGAGGGAGAACAATGGAACTGTGAAATCTGAATCTCATTACCAGCACAGTCAACCCATTTTCTCTCCTGAGGAAATTGTCCTCTCTGTGTGTTCCTTCTCTGTGAGCAGAGAGCAGCACTGTGTGTTCGGCAGCCACACTGAATGTTCTGTAGGAGCAGGGATTTCTCCCTCAGAACTGAGGTGCAGTCCAGCCAGGCTACACGTGTGCCTCTGATGGAAAGAATCCCAGAGAGATTTTGGGGGCTGAGATAACTGTGAGGAGAGTGTGAAAGGTTGCCCACTCAAGCTGAGACCGTTTGTACCCACAGGTGTAATAGAATAAAGTGTATTTTTAGAAGCTGACTAATACAGGAAGCTGTCTGTGATGCCTTCATAAGCCTTAATTTGGTTAGGTCTGGTGAAACAGTGAAGCCCGTGTATGACTGTGCTCCCCTCACAAGGGTGGATGTGGGCCCAGCCCATGTGGGTCACACAGAACCAGGCAGGTTCTCTGCTGTTTGGTTTTCATCGAGGTTATACCCTCTGCTTGATAATTATCCCATACAAACGTAACACAAAACCTCCCTTATCTGCTAAGCTCTTTTTTGGTTTCTGAATAACATGCTTGGGAAGTTTTGTCTTAGTTGTTTGTAAACAAACAGCTCATTTTGTGGAACTTGTTAATAAATAGTGGTTTACATTTCAAAAGCAGCATGTTGGTGCTGGGGGACAACATACACACCAGAAATGTCAGGCAGCAACCAAAGACAAAGACGTCTCTTTACAGGGAATTAAATAGAGTCTTTGTAGAAAGATTTTTTTTTGTAGATTTTTTTATCACTTAAGCTTTCCAGTTAACCCAAAACACTTGAACTGTACAGTGCAGACTGGGGAGCTGCTTACAGGCCACAGTTCTTTTTGCCTTTTGGGCTCAGAAAGCAATGGGAATTAGGGATACACACTGTATCAATAGCCAGAGTCACAGGAAAAGGTGGGATGGATGTGTGGGCACACCGTGTGCATCAGTCCTTCACAGGGAATTATGTTGGTTGCTGGTTTGTGAGGGGCTGTGTAAGGAGGAAGTCAATCAAGTGGATCAATAAGCATCTTTACAGCTGGCATTATTTGGCAGCATCACTAGAAGGAAAAGTCTGAAAACAGCATGAGATCTGAACTCCTGTCCTATAAGAAGGGATATGCAAGAGCAGATCCTTTTAGGGAACTGATCAGACAAAAATTTTGCTTAGAAATTGTGGGAGTCATTCTTGCTCCCCAGCTAAATCAGCAGTTGAACCTGCTGGGTTTCTGGCCTGCCCCTGAATGCTGAAGAAAAGCCTTGCTCTGCTGACACTGAAATGTTGCTGTGCTGAGCACCTTCTGGTCCACTGCCAGGCAGAACTCAGCAGAGGAGAAAGGATGTGTTAATATTATGTTCTTTTACTGACAGATTGAAAACCTAGAATGGCAGGAGAACAGAAGCCATCCTGCAATCTTCTTGAGCAGTTCATTTTACTAGCCAAAGGAACAAGTGGCTCAGCTCTGACTGCTCTTATAAATCAAGTGCTGGAAGCTCCTGGGGTTTATGTCTTCGGGGAGCTGTTGGAGTTAACAAATGTGAAAGAGGTAAGAGTTGAGTTTTTATTCTGATGCCCCTTCTGCACTACGAGTGTAAGGGATCCCCAGAAGTTTCCACAGGCAGCCTGTGGGTGAATTTCTGTGTCAGGAGGGCCTGGTGCAACTTACCTGGGTTGAGAGATGTTTCTGAATAAGAGACTGACCTTGCTTTTGCCTATATATGTTGGGTGTTAAAGAATACCTATATAAAGCTTTCCTACCTTAAGGCAATTGCTAACACAGCAAAAACCTGGCAGCAGCAAGTAGCAGTTTTAAGAAGGCACTTTGCCAGCCAACAGGAAAAAATCCCTTTCTACTTCTTTACTGTCCTGGAAAGCAGAACTACAGTGCTCTCCAAAAGTCTTTGTGAGCAGATGTCTAGTGTATCAGGCCTGGGTGGTAACCAAATCCAAACCATTTCAAACCAAGGTGGAAAGTAAGTTCCAGAGCTTTAGCTGAGAAGGCTTTGCCAGCCCCTGCCTCTACTACAATGAAGGAATCTAAGTTGAGTATCTCTGCAGCTGGAGTAACACAGTGTACATCAAGTTTGGCTTTCCAAACAGGCTCTTAAATATGCATGAAAGCACCTTGATGGTTATTCAACATCAAATCAAAAGTACTGTTTTTTCCCTGGATTTGTGTGCAGCTAATGGTATTATAAACCCAATCAATAAAAATCACTGCTTGGTGATGCTGTTACTCCAGTGAAGTGTTTGCAGGCAAGAGAGCTGTTCCTTCACATGCACTCCAGTTAGTGCAGCTTGCTTTGCTTTGAACCTGTGGTGGCTCTGCAGGTAAGCTGTCCTAGGTTTCACAGGATCCTCACCAGCCATCACCATTGTCTGCTTGCTTATCACCTGGTGAGAGGAGCTGGCTCTGTAGGTTTTCAGCTGAAGTTAAGATTTATTTTTTTCTTCTACCTCCCAAGATGCCACGCAAAGCAGTTGACAGTCTAGACTGGAGTTAGGTACCAGTGCATAGAAATAGCTGTATCATCTTGATTCTAAAACTGCTGAAATCTCCCGCTCCTGAGGCCTTAGAAGGGGCCCAGCTTGGGATATAATTGCTTTCCTGTGTGCAGAATTAAACCATTCTCTGGAGAATGTGCCTATCAGGCTTGTGTTGCCCATGTTATGTGACATTTCTTCTCTCCCCATCCAGCTTGCTGAGGGCTCTAATGCTGCTTATTTCCAGCTGCTGAACCTGTTTGCATACGGAACATACCGGGACTATGTAGGTAAGAGACTGCTGCCCCTTCGCACAGTGTGGGACTGGGATGCTCTTTAGGATTGTCACAGGCAATTCTTTGCTTTCATAGATGCCTGGTGTGGTGTGGCTGAGTGAAAGCAGCCAGGAACAGAACTTGCTTAGGAGGAGAATTGTCTGTAGGGGGCCTGGGTCCCGTGTGCTTTTTACTTGCTAAAAATGAAAGGAAGGCTTCGAGGCTGTGGTGTGCTACTAGTTTGGATGGGACTGCAGCACTGGGCTGAATTGGCCTGCAGCAGAATTCATTGACATTCACAGGCCACTTACCTCTGTAGAGGGAAATTTCAGATATCTCTATGGAAATTTAGATGACACCAGTTATGGAAACTGCAGAAAACTTAGACAAAATTGTTCTGCTTTATTTATAAAAACCTATATGGTTTGTGAGATAACATTTTATTCCATGACGGCATTGCTGAAACAAAATGAGTAATTTGTTAGCTAGAATACCAGTCAAAATAATGACTTTTATACAGCTTTGGAAAGACTATGTGTGAATCATCTTTGTATCTGTTGAAATGTGCTTTTATCTCTGGTGCTTATGCTTCCATTCTGCTACAATTTAATGCTTCATTTGTGGGTAGCAGCCTCATCCAGACTATTACAGAGTGTGACAAATAATTCTGTCATAGTGCTGGTTCTCAGGGTGGTGGATGAACTATCTAGTTCCTATAAGGAGAAGTGACATCTGTAAGTGCAAGAACTGGAAATTCCAATGTCTGTGGAGCAACATGAGCCTCATGAATTCTGTGACTGATTAGAGGATGTGTTTGCTGTCCATGCCTCTTGTGTCACAGTACAGTTCATTCTTCCTTTTCTAGTGAAGAAAAAGAAAGGGGGAAAAACAGTCAAAATGTAGAGCATTGGATGAGGTGGGATTATTGGGAGGACTTGAGTGGCCATGAAAAACTAAGTTCCATTAAAGTAGGTATTTTAAAGAGTTCCTTAGCTTTGGAGAGCTGCCAGTTTCCTTTCTCTTTAAATATTCATGAGGCACATGGATATAATACAGTGACAGTGTGGCCATCTAGATTAGTAATTTCTCCTCTCTTCCTCAGCCTGGTACTTTACACTTTAAATTCTGCAGCCCTTCAGAGAAATAAAACCAGCTGTATTTGCAACCAGATCAGCAAAGGGGGAAGATTTTTTTTCTGTCAGCTTGTTAATGAAATAAAAATTACTTGGTAGAGACAAAGCCATTGACCAACTATTTTGTCAGGGCACCAGTTGTGAATTAACTTCTAACTCCAGAACCAGAATTGCTAAAGAGGCAGAGAAGAATGGAATTGCCAAGTTGTTCTTGACTTTCTCCCTTCTCTCCCTGGGTGTGCCAGTTTGCCTGCAGCTGCAGCAGCAGCGTGCTCGGTTCACCAGTCAGCACCCACATTAGCTGGAGGTGTTACATCTTTCAGGGGGTAGTGTACCATAATTACCCTGAAGTTCTGCAGCCTGGATTATGTAATTTTCAAAGTAAAGTCCTGAATCTTTTCTTTCTGACATTAACAGCAAACAAAGATAACCTGCCTGAATTAACAGTGACTCAGAAAAACAAGCTGAAACACTTGACGATAGTAAGCCTGGCTTCCCGAATGAAGGTAAAGTGTGTGGGGTCTGACAGCTGTTGTGTCTCAGTTTTGTGTTAGAAAATGGTATCCATTCAAGAGCAATGAAGTTGTGCCAGACTGCATGAGTACTCACAAAAAAATCCTGTCCTGGAAAAGTACCTGTAGGGTCCTGGTGCATTTGGGATATAACTTGGTGGACTTGCGTGGGTGAAGTGTGGGGGTGTCTGAACTGATGTGCAGATCGGTCAGGAAGGCCTGGGAAACTTTGTATGTCTTTTTTCACTGCTGGAGAGGGAGAATCATTCTTAGAAACACTGATTTTTTGTTCTAGAGAAAATTAAGCAACATTCTTGATTTCTTCTACAATCCCATTTACATTTTTTCTTCTAGAACGTGCTACACCAAAGCTTCATGAATTACCAAAGTTGTGTCAGAATATTTCATAGCCTGGCAAGCATTTGTTCTGCCATGATCAGTCACTGCTGCACCTGCACATCAAAGTGTAGGATAAAGTATTTCAGTCTCGACCTTCTGAGACTTAGCCATTCATTTTGGTTCTAGGATGTTAACTTTTGATCTTGCTGTTTTAGTGCATTCCCTATTCTGTGTTGCTGAAGGACCTGGATATGAGGAATTTGAGGGAGCTGGAAGATCTGATTATTGAAGCAGTTTACACAGACATTATCCAAGGGAAGCTGGATCAACGAAACCAAGTGTTAGAGGTGGATTTTTGTATCGGCAGAGACATTCAGAAGAAGGACATCAGTAACATTGTCAAAACACTCCAGGAATGGTGAGGCAGTCTCTCCACCCTCCTTGTTCCTTGTACATAGCATGTTCTGGTTTTCCCCTCAGAGTTTCAAGTGCTGGCTCAATTTCGCCATGTTCCATTAATCAGGAGTCTTATGCTATAAGTAAGCACTTGGAGGAGGAGTCTGTTGGGCAAATTTTCCAAGATCCCATCTGGGATTCAATTTTTATTATGTATCAAGCCAAATTGTACCACACTGTGAGCTTCTGCTCTCACTGTAGGTTTTAAATGGCAAAACCCCAGTGAGGAGTCGACTTTGCAGAAAGAGGTGCCAAACTGGACTCATGGTTCTGTGGTGGGAGGTGCTTCCCTTTGTGCTGCAACACTTGATAATGAAGAGAGAACTGTTACTTTTCAGCCTTTTTCATGGTGTTGAGAATTGTGTGGGCAAATTCTAGAGAATGACAGCTCTTTGGATGGGATGTCTCCTCAAGTTTGAAGTTTCAGGGAGCTTTGTCTTCTCATTGTTGCTGCAAATGTAGCCTGTCTGCAACTGTAGTGGTACTGTGGTATTATCTCTTTGTACCTTTGCCAGGAAGCTGTTTCTCATCTTTTTGTAGGATTCCCTTCCCACCTAAAGAAATTCCCCCATAGACTGTGGAGCCCATGGCAGGTCCTGAGCTGACTGGGAATTGCTTTCTAGTTGCTATGGTAATGAGTGCATGAAAACTAATTAAACTGCTGGGCAAATATGCTGTCCTGTGGTGGGGGCAGGTTTTTTGCTTCTCTGCTCCGACTCTCTCAGTCCCATCACGGTGGGAGGGCTCTGGCAGCTTCCAGGACCTTGCAGCATTGTTTGGAAGGTAACAGGGAACCCACTGCCAATTCCTTTTTGTCTTCTCCAGTTCTGAGTTCCATGCTGAGTGCTCTTGTCATTTGAACACTTAACAGGCGGGAGGATTATCTCAAAATTATTTTTTTCTTTAATTTTAAAATTTTACATTTGAATACTGTGTTGCATCCTGTTTAAGCTGTAATTCTGACTGAAAAGGAAGATGAAAGTCCATTGAACCTGCACTTATTCTCTGATGGTAAGAGTAACACAGACTCTCTAGAGAATGCTGAGAAATGCATCAAGTACACAGCAAAGCTTTTTCTTGCCAGTTTTTTGCAGTTCTAAGCAGGAAGTATAAATTTAATAATCTCTTAAACTTTTAGATGAGTGTGACTTTTCAGATTGCCTGATTGAGCTGCTCCAGAGGGAACTTGTAAACACTATTTGACATTGTTTGTATCTTGCAGGTGCGATGGCTGTGAAGCAGTCCTTTTAGGAATTGAGCAGCAAGTACTTAGGGCCAACCAGTACAAAGAGAACCACCACCGAACTCAGCAGCAGGTAGAGATGGAGGTGGGTACAGAGTCATCTCAGGCCTCTATGCTGTTGGGTAAATTGTTTGCTGAGGAAAACAATCTGGTAACACCTGGTTGATGGTCACAGCTCTCAGAAAAAGGCTAGCAATCATGCAAATCAGGTGTGGGATAGAAAGAAAACACATCTGCTTCTGAGTGCTAGTAAGACCATAAATATCAAACATCCATCAGGGTGGAACTTTTCTTGATAAATTTAGGCTAGGTGACTGCACTAATTGTAGTTTCCTATATTGATTCGTTAGGAAAACTGTGCTTTTACCACAGATCTTCATTGCAACTCTGTTCTCTTCGTACAAGGCAGGCAGGAAGTCAAAACCACTTTTTGTTAAACCTGGAAGTGTAGTTAAAACCTCTGGAGTCTCGATTGCTTTTGCTAAAAGGGCCCGCGGCAGCTCCCCCGAGTCGGGCCGGGCCCTGGCGCGCTCCCGCCGTTAGGTGGCAGCACGAGCCCGCGGTCCAGCCCGGCCCTGCTCCCGAACCTCGGCTCCGGCCGCTGGGAAGGTGGGGATGGGCCTCCCGAGACCCTGCATCAGGGGTCATCATCCCTGCGGGTTTATGTTTGCGTCTGCTTGGCGGCTTGATCGGCATCCGTAGCACGTTTGGTTTGCCTGATGCCTTTGGCTTGGAGTTGGTACACCTGACTCCCAAACCTTGGGGGTGTTTTAAAGGTTTGCTCACTGTATTTGTGGTGAGCCCTAGAGAGTTCCAGGGGACACAGGATGGTGCTTAGTGCTGTGTCTCTCCTTTTCAGCCAGAGTAGCAGCACTGCTGCTTCCCACAAAACCAATTTCAGTTCCTGTTTCTTAGCAAATACCTGTGTCTCAGGTAGTCAGCTAGAGCAAATGGCATTTTTCCTTTTTGAGTTCTGCCTTGAGAGTAAATTTTTCTTTCACTGTCTCCTTTCCCCTTCCTGCTTCTGGCCAACAGACTGGTAGGGTGGCCCTTCTGCACCAAGGCAATAGTAGTTCCCTCCAGCCAGACAGAAGGGTGGTACAATATTGTACCATTGTCTCTTAGGAAAAAAAATAATCCCTAGTTGTTCCAGACTGGAAATACCATCAGTTCTGTCTGTAAATGAGGATAAAACACTACCTTTATTTAACTCAAATGCAGAGCGTGGTTACTGCTGGGAGAATCTCTTCTATAATCTCCACTCTTACACTCCAGGGGTTTTTCAATATGTTTATGAACAGAGTGTGTGTGGTGAGGGGAGGAAGAAGCAGGTGCTGATTCACTGTCTCTTCTTGGCCAGGTCACAAACATAAAGAAAACATTAAAAGCTACAGCCTCGTCGTCGGCACAGGAGATGGAACAGCAGCTGGTAGAGCGAGAGTGCCCTTCACACACAGAACAAAGGCAGCCCACAAAGAAGATGTCCAAAGTCAAAGGGCTGGTCTCCAGCCGTCACTAGAACATACCATCTAAATGTCAGTTGGTTAGGAATAACAACAGGAGGAGCAAAAAGGGCCTGTGTCTCCTTTTTCAGTGGGTTCTGGGCCAGTCCCTTCCTGGCTGGCAAGTAAAAGCCCTGTTTGAACAGCTCCCAGTTAGCAGCACCTGGCTAAGTTACACTGTGCAGCTCCTATGAGTTTTCAGGGTGTCCCTGTTCTGGCCCTGTCAAGAGGGACTTTTAAAGACAGGGACTAACCAAAAGGGACAGGAAAAACCAAATTATCTGTGGACCGTTTTGCTCCCTCCCAGCCAGTTCATTGCTGCTTAACCTTGAGGAAGCTGCTGTACTAAATCAGATCATGGGAGAACTTCTATAGCAAGCATCTGAATCCCAGGGTTGAAGTGTGGCTACCAAAGCCAGGCTGGGAGCGAGGAAGCCATCAACACAGATCTTTTCATTCCCAGAGGGAGCACAGGAAGGTTTCTAGGCCAGGAACTGCTTTACATGGAAGTCTTCAGCCTTTCTGCTACCCCTGTCTATTTTAAACTGGGGTGAAATTCACACTACCTCGCTCTGTGAAGATGAGTTCCAGTGCTGGGCTGTTTACTTAACTGTCTTTTTACTGCCCTTACTAAGTCCTTTAATCTCTCACAGATTTAAAGCACTGTTCTGCATCTCTGAGGCATCAGTACAATAGGGAGGAACAGGCTGCTCTTTCACACAGACCTTGCAGGTGGTTAGGGGCATGCTAGAGACTCTTCCTGAATGTGATGTGACCTCCCAGAGCTGCTTTGTGAGTTGTTTCCCCCATTGATACCTTCAAAGGGTAATGCATTCACTCTTCCTTGGATGCTGGCGACAGTGGGACAGGAGCCTGTTTGGCATCGAGGCAGGCTGGTGGCCCAGGACCCACTGGCAGGGGTCGCAGCAGCATCCCCTTGCTGAAGCAATGGACTTGACTAGTCTTTCTGAATTTTGAACACTTTCAGGTTGTATTTTCCTCCCTTTTTTTTTTTTTTTCTTTTTTTACATTGTTGTGATTCTAAAGCATTTCAGCCTTTGTTTTGTGGTTTCTTTTTTTTTATTTGTTACAAACTAACTTCAGGTGATTTGCACCTAGTTTGGCAAAGTGTGGGGTTTTGTTGTTTTTTTTTAAGGGGGAAGCATTGGAACAGCAAGTCATAAAAAAGCACATTTTAAAAAAATTAAAAATGCTGATTTAATGTCAGAGTCCGGAGTCTTGACTTTGAGGCTGTTTTAGGCTTGTTGTGCAATGGCACTTGTTCACTTGAACATTTATTTGATTCTTGGTATATGTTGACCGAAGGTCTGACTGATCTCTCCAATGCATCTGGGAGACAGGGAAGCTTCTTCACGTTTTGTCAGTAGTTCATCTTGGTCCAGATTTGTGCAGAAGGATCTGTGGCAAAGCTGGTAGCTGATCCCCGTATCCTGAGCCTAAACAGCTTTGATACCTCATTGTGGATGGTTTGTAGTTGTGTTCTTAGGCCAGTCAGTTCCTTCCATTTTGTCTAGCAGAGTGCTGCTTTGTAGTTTGCCCCCTGCATTTCACTTCTGTAAAGAGAAGCTTTTTCCCTGAGCAGGCAGGGGAGCTGTTCAAGCAGAGGACTGTGACAATGCTCCAATCCTGCAGCCAGCTGTCACCTGCATTTGCTTGTGCAACGCACGTGCCTTCCTCTTATTGCTACCAGGACTCTGCCATCTGCGTGTTTGCAGTCCTCAGTCACAGGACTTGCTCACTTATCAAAGTAAATCCCTCTCCTTTTCTTCTCCTGCAGTGCAGGCACACCAGCTTTTAATCTGGAGAGGAAGATCTAAATAACCTCCCTCCAGCTTCTTGTGGGCCAAGTCCCAGAAACTTCTGATTCTGGTCAGGCTTCTGATTCTTTACCAGCTCTCTCCGCCCTAGAAATGCAACAAGGATGTCAAGTGGATAAGCCCAGAGCACCAAGCGTTCACCAGAAACTCAAGGGAACTGTTTCCCAAGCCCTGGCAGTAATTAGTTTCTGTTTCAGCTTCTCCCAGTGTTCATCTGACAGCCTCAGGAAGTGCAGGTAGACCTTGTGTTCCCAAGTCTGTGTGATGGAGATAGACTGGGTCTGTTTCTGGCTTGCTTCATGGACAGCTGCAATGTGCTGGTCATCCAGTTCCTCACTGGATTCAGCTAGTGAGGAGAGGCTCTATGCTCCTCTTTCCATTTTTAATATCAGTCCTGCAAAGTGGCAGGAGGAATACAAATGCCTTTGGGAATCATTTTAGCTCCTCATCAAGCCACAGTCTGCTGGGGAAGTAGATGTAAGTTTGGCATCCTTGGTGTTTATTCCCTGCCACTTACAGGAGTCACATTAGTTGCTGAGGCTTCTTTAGTGGTTGGAAGTTTTTGAGTTTGTTCTTATGTTTTTGCTGTTCTCAAAGCCTAGCTGGGGGTGAGGATCTTATTTACGCTTTGGTTTGCATTGCCTTTGATCAGCAAAGCAGCAAGCGAGGAAATAGCACTTTGAATAAAAAGCTGTCCCATGTCTGATGGTGACAGAGAACAGAAAAGGGACTGGGGTATTGGAGGAGATGGAGCTGTTTGCGTGTTTGGCTTTCCTGGTGTGCCAGCGAAGGGCTTGGTGCTGCAAAAGGAGGGGGACGTCTGCAATGAGCCCAGGCTGAGATGAGTCATTAACAAATGACATGCACAGAGTACCTGGGGGAGGCAAACAGCTCTGCAGCAGCTGGTTAATGAATCTGGCTTGAAGGAAAGAGTTAGAAGCTATTCCAGGAATGAAGCAGAAGGCAGAGTTGTTAAAAGGCAAGGATGCAGGAGGTGCTGTGCTGTTTGAGAAGGACAACAGGTAAAGACTTCATTGATGCCCTGTGACTACAGGAAGGGCAGCAACTCAGCAGAGTTGTGTGAATTAGGGGCTGAATTGGGGGCAGTTTCGAGTGGGGAGTGCCCAGGGAGCTGAACTGCTATGGGGACGAGAGGGAGGTGGGAGCAGAGGCAGATTTGATGCCAACTCCCATGGATTGCCTGTGCCTGCTGGAGGCAGCTAACACAGCTTATCTGCACTGCTGGACGCTGCTCCCTGGTGCAGGGTGAGCATCCTGCCCTGCTTTGGTTTATGGCAGCGATGGGATGCTCCAGCTGCAGTTTGCTCCAAGATTGCAGCAGGACAGACTCTGCGCTATTGAACTTCTGTTTGCCTTTTCCACCCAAAGGGAGAGAAAGTGGCTGGAAACTGCCTTCCCTCTGCTCTTCAGGGCTTTATTGTCTAGCTTTGTGTTCTGCAGCTCCACTTGTACTAGTGCTTGTTTAATATGGAATTGAGTACTGAGCTGGAAAATGGAAGAGAGGATCTCAGCTGATTGCAGTGCTGGTAGGCTGCCCTAGCCCTAAAGCTGTGCCTCATGCTAACAAATGTCCCTGGCATTCCTGCCGAGACTTGGTTGATACCAGCTAACATCAGGCAATTCTGGAACATGATAAAGCAGTGCTGATGTCAGTCTTTAACAGAAAGAAAAAAAAAAAGAAAGTTTTGGATTGAAATCTCTTCTTATTTTACTTCTCTCCTCACCTTCTTAGCTAAGTTGAATGCTAACTTACTCTTGTACTGAGAGCAGGAATGAAAATCAATGATGCTGACAGATCCTTTTGTCTTCAGATTTGAAACCTGTCCTCCAGTCAGACCTAGGAAATCCCATGGATGCTTGTGGAGCTGCTCTCAGGCTTACAGGTCTCTCTCTGTGGATTGTGTACAGGAGTAAGACCTGCAGAGCTGCTCCAGAGTGAAGTTGGGAAAAGTGAAGCTTTTGTTCCTTACAGAAGACAGTGGTGGAAAGAAATGGCCATTTTCCCATCAGCCCTGCAAGGTGAATTTTGCTGAACATCTTTCAGTTCCTGAAAGATTGCAAAAGGATGCAGACCTCAGAGGGTGTTTTTGGTTTTAGGGCTCTTACCCTATGAGGGCAAAATGCGTTGCTCCACGTGTGTGAAGCAGACTTGTGCTTACTCATTGCAGGGAAGACAGAAGAAACAGTGCCCTTATCTTTGATAGTTGTATGGGAACATAAATCACATGGATAAACCAGACTTTTCCTAAACTTTCAGTTCTGTACAGGTTTATATGAGTTCAGCTAAGCTAGAAACCACACAAAGCCCAACTCTGCACAGTAAAACAGTCAAGACTTGTGCATTTGTGGGGCTGCTCGTGCTGGGAATTGTTATTTTTGGTCTAAGCCTGTTGCAAACTGCAATGCAGAAAAACAACCTTGGTCTTTATTACTCTAAATAATGGGGAAATGGAAAAATCTAAGAGCTTGCCCCACAGATACAATAGATCCAGACAGCCCCATCTTGGGCACCTGGTCACAAAGTTTCCTGTTGTTTTTTTTCCACCCCACTAATTCCTCCATAACACCTGACCTAATGCAGGGGAACCAAAACCTGAGTCTGCATAGCATGTTTTTGTGTAATCTGAGAGAGAATAACCTAGGGGCAAGAAAGGTAAATTAAAGTTTAGAGAGATCTCAGTTCCTCAATAACCTCAACCTTGTATTCTTAATACAGAATTTTAGCCTGACAGTCTGACTGAATTTCTCGGCAGAGTTTTTAGGACTGTGTCATTGTTTGATTCTGCTCCATGACGAAGGTCCGTGTCTCTCAGGGACTGTTGACATTTTGCTGGTAGCTCCTCAAGTTTGGCCCTCCCACAGAGCTCCCAGAGGTAAGTGACTGTAAAGAGAGTTTGTGTTTATCCCCATAGCCTGGGCTGACCCTGCCTCTCAGTGTCCCCATGGTGCTACTCCCCTTTCCAAGTGGTCAGCCAGGCAAAGGAATGGGCAGAGCAGCACTTTGCTCCCTGTCTGTGAATCCACAGGCATGGATGCTTCACTGTGCAGTGTGTACATCTCATGACCATGCCCCACTGCAAATTGCCTGAGTGTCGTAGCTGTGGCCACAGTTTTTTCTTGTTGGTACGAAAAGATGTCCCTGCTCTAGTGAATGTGCATACATACACACTGGAAATTCCAGGCAGTAATGGGATGCTACAAGGTCATTTAACAGTCCTGAAATATGTATTTCCTCACACACCACAAAAGGATTTGTGCCAGTAGTCCTTGCTTGCTCTAATTCTTGTAGAAGATGGGACACACTTTCACATCTCCAGATCTCCAAAGAGCCTTTGGAATACCTGTGTCATTAAGGTGTTTTTGAAATGCCCGAATCACACAATACCTCTGTGTTTCCAGATAGTGGTGGGTAAGCAAAACCTCGCTCCCTTAGGGATCAGACTTTTTGTGAGTATTTGTAGCTTGTCTGACCATAGGCTGTATTTTCATGGGTATGAGCTTTGGAAGCAGTGCTCTCTCACCCTCCAGGCTCTTCCCAAAGGGTCTGTTTATCTCAGCAGCCCTCATGTTTCACTCAGTGTCTCATGATTAGCACAGTCCTAAGGCTGCTCTGTGCTGATGCAGTAACGTCTCAGTGTTTCATTGCCACCTTTGCAGCTGTTAGAGAGCACCAGTTCCTTCAGGATCACCTGCCAGCTGTGATGCTGGACTTTTTACATCTGAGGTGACACCTCTCCTAGCTGGCAGACAAGCCAGGTGGGTAGGCATTGCTCCTCAGAGCTGTTCTGCATCTCAGGAGGCACAGGCTGTAGCCCAGTTTAGCATAAAGGAAATCAAGGACAAAGGAGTGTGTTATAAATAAGGTGCAAAGCACAGAGCTGTGTCTTCTTCCAGCTCTGTTGCAGCTGCAGAGAGCAGCCTTGGGCAGATCAGTTCCTCTGCAGCTGCATTTCCCAGGACAGCCTTGCTCCTGCCTGCTGACTGTTGCAGGGTTTTGGTCTCCTGGCTGGGGAGAGGTTGGTTGCTGATGGAGTTGAAGAAGATGCAGTGTGTGCGGTAGGGGGGACGTCTTACACCTTTTAAGCTTTTCCAGAAGTCGTCTTCCTTTTAAGTAACATACCCTTCTTTTCCCCTGATGCAGATAAGGTGGTCCATTGTGGGACTATCAGCCTGGAGTATTATGGGTAATATTCCAGGTTAATTATGGAGGGGGCAGGAAAAATAGCCTGTGCAGTTTTCAACAATATCAAAGGGATGCTACCTAATGATTTTCCTATTAGCTCTTTTCCCATCCTGCCAGAGTTGCTGCAGAAGTGTCATTTACAAAGGCAGTTTGCAACTCATTACCCTGGATTTTCACTGTAGTTCTGCTCCAGAGAGTGTGGGCTTTTGTTGCATGCCCCAACCTAATGAATTGCCTGATTTGGTTAGTGCTGCCATCCCTCCTGACAAGGTTAGTTGCTGACTGACGGGAAGGGGCCTGAATTAAATTCCCTTCTAGTTCTTAATTCACGCTTGTGTCAGGTGCAGACTCCCTCTGGAAGTTTCCCTGTGATCCCCCTTCCCTTTGTTTTTCTGCATTCTGAGGGAAGCAGCCCATGCTTCGAGAATTGAGCATGGAGCAAGTGGCAGGGGCATGTGTGTTGCTGCCCCTGGCAGTCCTTGCTCCATGCCTCAAGTCCCTTTCCAGATGGAAAATTCCTTTGCTCTTCTGCTCTGGGACTCTGGGCTTCTCTTTTTCTTCATTGCTTTGGGATTCACTGTCACCTGAGCTGGGCTTTCTAACCCTTCAGCAATAAGTACCTGGGAAAAGTTGCATGAATGGTACCAGGGAAAAAATGCAATATGGGCTGGGGGAACAGAACTGGTTTCCCACACATTAGAAGGCAACAGTGTCCCTGTTTTGAGTGCTCCAACATCTGCTCCAGCCTGTTTGGGCTTTGCCAGGCACTTGTACTACAGCACTGGAGGAATCTCTTTGTCCTTTTTCAGTAGATAGCTGTGTGCTTTTTCAGGCTGGGAGCTTATGGCTCAACTCCTGCTAGGAATTGCTTCTGGAGAGGAGAAATCAAGGCTGTTCCTACTTCATGTCATAAGTGTTCCTGTTTGGAAGCTGAATTGGCTGCTGCTCATTCAGCTGGTGGTGTAGGAAATGTGTAGGTCCCATGACTGCTAATTTGAGTATGGGCAGGGGACCCTGGGACTCCTGCTCCCCTCACTTCCAGATGTCTGTACACACCTCTGCTAAAGGCCATTGTCTGAGACTGTGGTTATCAGATGCCACCTCCTGAAGCTGCACTTTGCATTCAGAACAGATGTTGTTCGCTTCTGCTGTCTGGGCTGGGATGTAGCAGGGGAATTTTCCAGGGCTGGCCATGGATTCTTTCATGGGATGTGAGGATCTGACCTAGCTGGCCCACAGGGGAGGCAATGATGCGAGATGAATTTGTTTTTGCTGCACAAGATGCCTCCTTGCCTCTTAATTAGATTCCTGTGGCCCCTCTCTTGCTGCCCTTGTTTTCTGCTGAGCCCCTGTCAGGGAGACCCAGTTGTGGCCATTTTGGGTGATTGCTGTGTTCTAATGAGCCACTTCTGATTCCCATTCTTGTTTGTCCAGTGAAGCAGGAAAGTGCTCATCAGTGCTCTGAGAACTGACTTCTGCTGGCAGTGCCACTCTGCCTGTTAGACCCACTGGCCTGACTGTGCCACGGAGGGGCTGAGGTTGAGTGGATCTGAGCTTTCCCAAGTGTTCTTTCACCCCTAAGTGCTGTCTTCTCTCTTGCACATCAGCTCCACCACACATAGGCACGATATTCCTGTCCTGCTGGTGGGAGTCCACATCCTGAGGAACAGGGTGGCTTATCCCTGATCAGACCAGAAACAGCAAAGGGAGGAACCAAGCTGTTATCCTCTCCCTCTGCACCAGGAGCTCTAGCTCTGATTGCTTTTCTCTGCCAAGCTAATGGCCTTTTGCTGTACAGTTTTGCCCTTTTCCTTGGGCTTGCTCTTTCCCATGAAGCCCAGTGGATGGAAGGGACCCATGCTGTGGGCTGTGCTTTTTCTCTTGGACAATGCTGCTGAGGAGAAATGGGAATCCAGACTGTACATGACCCCAGGCTGTGATCTTCTATCTCCCAACCTTATCTCAGGTTCTCCCTCACTTAGGTGGTCAAATTGTGTGGATTGAATTCCTGAGACTGAGTCACTGCTGCTGTGTTGAGGACAACCTCTCTGCCACCAGGCAAGTGGTTTTCTTTCAGGTCTGGCTTGCAGCAAAAAGCCAAAAGTGGAAGGGGAATTGTTCCCACCTTGGTCCCAACTTGACACTCTGTCACTACTCTGGCTTCGTGCTCAAGGACTAAGACCCTGAATGGGACCTGCAGCACCACCTTCTTACACCTCTGTTCAGACCTGGCTGTGCAAGGTCTGCACAGTGAGCGATTCTTTATTGTCCGTTAGGTTTCCTGGGTGACAGTGGACCCAGGACAGTGGATCCCTTCTAATGGGCATCTCTTTAGGAGCTCCTGATATAGCCCCTCCTTCCCTCTAAAGATGTGTGGAGCTGGAAGGGCGACCTTCACGGGTGTATTTACCTTACAGAGCCCTGACAGCGGCTTGTTGTTCCCTATGGGAGCTGCCACTTGCCCATCCTGCCTTCCTCCCTGCCAGGGTCATGATTCTGTTCCTCATAGGTGACATCTTACGAGGTCCACCAGCTGCTGCTCCCCGTCCAGCTGGACCCTAGGTACCTGTCTCTGATGGAGGCCGTGCCCATGCGAGGCCAGAAACGTCCCCTACACGCTCCTAACCTGACGATGGAGCCGTCGGGTGTCTGGATGGATCCTCTTGTTCTGTGCACCCAGTGTTCTGTCAGAGCTGGGGTGAGTCTGGCTGGAGGTTTCTATGGTTTCCTGGTGGTTGCTAAGGAAAAGGATCTCTTTGGGTCTTGGTGACTTTCTTTTTGCCCTGTCCTAGGCACCGGAGCCCAGTGGAACATAATGCTCGTTGTTTCCCAGCCCACTACAATGGCCAGGGCATAATTTGTGACTCCTGTCACGGCTGGGCTGGGCGCCTGCCACTCTCTTTTTTTCTAAGGCCTCTTTGAAGAATGAGACCAAAGAGCCTTCAAGCAGGGGTTTGTGTGTTTACTGCACTCCCCGCCCCCTCGCTTGCTGTTTCCTTTAGAGCTCCGAGTCATTTTAACAATTTATTTCATGCACTTCACATAGCAAGAAGCTGTAGCAACAGCTGTGTCCATGAATCCTTACCAGGCAGCTCTCGGTATATTTTGGTCTGTCTACGTATTGTCCCTGGCTCAGTTAAATAAATCTCTGCTGGAGGAAGGGACTTTACAGCTTAGTGGCAAAGGGCTGGCAAATGGGAATATCAACAAGACACTCAGTGAGCCTCTGGATCCTGGAACAGCAATGCCTCTGGCACAAAGCTCAGCTCCGACCAGCCAGGTCCAGCGCGGGCTCTTTGTTCCTGTGAGCAGGGACGGCGTCTCCACCCGGCACCAATGACAGAGCCGTAGGTATGGGCTGAAGCTTGGGCGAGAAGTGGTTAAAGCACGTGTAGGACACATGCTGCCCTTGTCACACTGCTGTCCATCCAGGGCTCGGCTGTTAACCATGGTGGGCTCATTTCCACGGGTGCCATTTGGAATCTGGGCATGGATGTGCTGCCCAAGGCCTTCTGCTCTCGCCGGGAGCTCAGCTGGGGTCTGCAGAGTCTTGCAGCGCCAGGCAGGATTCAGTCCATCAGAACATCACAGGATTGGGCACAAGTTTACTTTTACTTATGGGATCAAAGCTTAAAATATCAGCTGGCCTTTCAGTCCTGACTTTTCTAAAACATCTGAACAATTTCTTCTTTAGCTCTGTTAAAATCAATCAACCCAACATTTAAATTGTATGTGAATTTGATAAATAAAGACAGGTTACAAAATGCCACACGGAATGTTTTTTTTTTAAAGTTTTTCAACTACTTAGGACAAAAAATGTTACAATGCTTGACTTTTCATTTAGTTACATAAATAATTTTTTATAAATATCTCTTTATAAACAATATATAAATAGCTTTACAACATAAATACATTTATGCATGACATGAATTTACAAACAGCAACGTTATACAGCTGGCTTCATCAGTCTCTTGGAAAAGCACTGTCCCTTGTCTCAGTGAGTGTTTGTATATATAATATATATAAGATAGAGAGCACTTGTTAAAAAAATAACAAAACCAAAACAGCTGGTGCCATGACTCCTCGTACCAAAAAGAAAAACACAGCCACATCTTTTGTCCATTCCAAGGGGGTCTCTGCTTCTCTAGGTGTTGCCTGGGGGATGGCCGTGCGTGGCCGCGCGTGGTAGGAAAAAGTGGACTACGGATTCAAAGCCCTGTGAGGAGCAAGAACAAAGTGCCCATTAGTACTTGCTATGCAGCACCCCTTACCCATCCCCAGCCAAAAACCCTGCCAAAGTAACCATAGCTTGGGGCTGGGGGATGCTGGACTCAGCAGAAGCCGTCCCTGAGCTAATTGCTTGTGCTTAAAGCAAGGAAGAAGTGCACCCTTTGCTTTCTGGCTGGTGTTCAGAGGAGAGACTGAGGGAAGCTCCTGTTCCTCCTGCCCTTGTGTCTATTGGAGTTTTTTTTCTTCTGAGGGGTTTAGTGGGAGAGAACGGGTGTGACCTGCCTACATGGGGTATGTGTGTTCCTCTTGGAGCCTTGAGCTGGCAATACTTGGCAATATTGAGAAGTCTCTAAGTGAGAGGGGGACAAAAACAGCACCCATCTCTCCAGGACAGGGCTCAGACCAGCACTGGCATCCTGTAGGCAGACCTTTGGGCTGTGCTATTTCCATCACTCTGCAGAGCAGCAGGATGCTGGATCCAGTCCCCTCTGTGCCCAGTTACATTACTGCTGGGCATGTCCCTGTCAGTGGGGCAGTGCTGTGCCATGGGGAGAAGAACAAGTGGCCCGGGCTGCAGTGGTAAGTTCTTCCTGAAGCATGAGTTCATCTATGTGTCCTGCTGGCAGGGCCATGTCAGAACGGTGCCTCACTGTCCCCAGCACCTGCAGGGAGACCTGGCAGGGGAGGCATTGCCATGTTTTTCCCAAACCCATCACTGTGGGGAAGAGACACTCCTTCGCCTACTGGTTGCTACACAGTGGCTGTGAAGCACCGTGGGAAGAACTTCTCTCAGTTTCCCATAATTTGCTCAGATACAAAGCTGCAGTTAGGAAAGCGCTACTCGTGGCTGTCAGCAACATAGAAGATGCCCGGGGAACTTAAATTTTTCCTTAAATTAAAAGCACTGGTGCATGGCTGAGACAGGAGCCTCACTAACTCTCCAGCTGCAGGCACACGGGGGGTACCCTGCCCTCCTAACACCTATCCATAGGTCACCTAAGTGTGTCAAGCACGGGGGGCAACTGGGAACATGTGGGTGCACCAGAGCTCCTCCTGCATCCTCCCCGGAGCCTACGGGTCTAGCTCAACTTAGAGGGAATCCAGTTTGACCTGCTGCGGGAGCAGCTGGGGTCTCTGACCCTTCTGCAGGGCAAAGCAGCAGGAGGGCCAGTGGATTCCAGACGGGAATGTAATAAGGCCAACTTTGGGGTCCTCCTCTTTGCCCACCAGCAAAGCCGGGGTTTGCGAGGCTCAGCGGAATGAACACCTGCAGTCCTGTCCGCTGGCAACTCGCGTTCGCAAGGCAGCGCATCTTCCGCGCGCCCCATGCCGGCCCCATGCCGGCCCCAAGCCCGCCCCATGCCCGCCCCAAGCCCGCCCCATGC
>WEIU01009843.1:287069-499064 GCA_013389925.1 Aegithalos caudatus | reverse complement strand
CTCCTTCTCCCGCTCCTTCTCCCGCTCCGCCGCCTCGGGCGGACCCGCTGCCGCTGCCGCTGCCGCCGCTGCCGCTGCCGACCCGCGGGAGGCCTGTGGGGAGGAGAGGGTCAGAGCGCCGCCGTGCCCAACGATCCCCTTTAGTGTTAGGGACCCCCCCGTAAGGGACGCGCAGAGGGGTCGGTGTATCCCCTCTGCGATGCAAACTCGCCACTGGGTCTGTGCCCGGCAGTGCAGTCCGTCACGCCGCGGCTGTGCCCAGGGCATCTTCTCCCCTCCCTAAATCTATGCTCCCTTCCCTGGGGTCAGAGCATCCCCCTGACCCACAACATCGCGGTGTCCTTCTGCTCCGGTCACTGCATATCCATACCGCCCCTCCAAAAGGCTTGTAGTGCCGCAACCCTCAGCTGTGCCGCTGTCACTATCCTGTCGTCCCATGTCGTCCCATCCCGTCCCGTCCTCCCCCTCATCCATAATCTGAAGGGGCCTGAAAGCTGGTAGGTCCTTTCCTTTCAGACCCCTTCGGTGACTGCATCCCTCACCAGTTTACAGACCTCTTCAGATTATGGGGACGGATCCTGCCGCACAGCTCCCCCTGCACCCCTCCCTTGCAGAGTGTCCCCAGCAGTGGTGATGAGATCAGGAATCTTCCTCCCTGCTGCTCCCTCCCCTAGTTAATGCTCTCTGTGTCCTCCCAATGCTCCAATTCTGACCCACAATTAGAGGGACACACCTCCTTCCTTACTGTCCCCCAATCTCCCAGGCCTTCCACCTCTCTCCCTGCTCAGAGCTACTGCCCACCAAGCCCTGGAAATGTTCATCCTCATTCATTTTCCCAACATTCCCCTGTATCAACACTTTTTCTTCAGCCTGCACCCCAGTGCCTTACAGGGACACCACCACTCCTATCCCACTGCTGTCCTGGGGCACTCCTCAGACCGTGTTCCCGTCTCTGTGCCCAGAGCTTGGGGCAATGCCACCCAGTGTCGGTGGCCTCGGGCACATCCCTCCTCCTCAGCATCTCGCCACAACCAGGTCCCTGGGACACTCTCATTTGGGGCGCCCCTTCCCCTTGGGACACGCGGGGAAGGGGCACACACCTCTGTGCCCCTGCACGGCCCGTTCGGTCAGGACTGCCCGGAGGGCTCTGGTCCCGCACCCTGTCCCACCGTGCACCTGCTGCCTGCCCCGCTCCGGCTCTGCTCCCCCTGCCCGTGCCCGGCACAGAGGGGTACCCAGGGTGACTCCGGGGAGCAGACCGCCACCGTCCCCCCCGCCCCCATCCCGCGGGCTACGGGGCACACCGCGTCCCGCTGCAGCCTCTGTTTTGGGGCTGATGTCCCCGCACGTTCGGGACAGCTTGCAGAAGCAGGGAGTCCCCCTCGCAGTCAAACAGCCCATGTGGAGAGAAGAACCCCTCTTAGCACTGATTCTGGCACCCCGCAGGCACCCCACGTCTCCCCCTGTGACGTTAGGACTCTGAGCGGGACCGGGAGAGGAGGAAGAGCCGGAGAAATCTCCAGCCGTACCTTCTGTGGGAGCTGAGACGCCGGCTTCGCCTCCAGCCTGACGGAGAGCAGCGCGAGTAAAAGTCCACCAGCCAGCAAGGGTGAGATCTGCATCCTGCGGGGCCGAGCGGGAGGGGGGTCGGGGGGGCAGCGGGGAGCCGAGGGCAGCCCCGGGGAGAGGACGGGACCGACGGGAGTCAAAGTTCAGAGCGGAGCCCCGAGGTCCCTCCTGCCGCCTGCGAAGTGCCGAGCTAGTGAACTTGGGCTGCTTTCTGCTTCATTCATTTTATAACCCAACCTGCTCGGTGATGTCATCTAAATACCCAGGTCCAACCCGGTCTGCACTCCACAATAGCAGGAATTCAAAGTGGGGGGTGGTGGTATCCCCTCTCCCCTGGCAGTAAACAAATGACACAAGACAACCAGCTCGGGGAGCCGGAGACCCGAAAGGGAAAGCGGGGCGTTTTGGCTTGATGCCCTCGCCCTCCCCCAAACTCCCCCGGACCCCACTGCAAACTGTCTGCCCTGCCCTTGCCGGCTGCCCCACGGCCCCTCCGCTCCCCCACTGCCCCGCTGACCTCCCGCGGAAGAACACGGGCCAGGCGGGGGGTGGGGGGTGGTCCCGGTCCTGTCTTTTGTCATCCCAAAAGACAGGAATGAGCCAAAAAGCACCTTTTTAAAATTTTTTTCCCCCCCCACATCCAGGATTAAATCAGAAACTCTGCTTCCCAGGACCCTGCTTGGCAGGAGCAGGGCCACTTCCCTCCGTGACAGGGACGCTGGGGACACAAAGGGATAGAGGGGGCGGTGGTGCTTCTTGAGGGCACCTAAGTGGGTCTCTCGGCTCAGGGGGCTGACCTGCTCTCTCTGCATTTGTGAGGATCTGGATGGTGTTTCTGGCCATGGAGATGGGGCTTTTCAAGCACCCTGGGGATGTCCTCTGCAGGGCACAGTCAGTGTCACAGGGTCCCTTCTGGGGACAGGACCTCAGTGGCTGACCCACGGCAGGGTTGCGCAGCCTGGCCTCCCTCTGACCTGCTCCTGGAGCCAGAGGGTGCAGGAGAAAGATGTGATCCTGGGATTAACCCCAGTGGATCGCAGGGCCTCTGAGGAGGCTCCTTGCTCTCAGCTTTCCCTTTGCCTGGCTGGCAAGGCAGGATTTGTGCCTCTGCTGCTGCTGAGGCTGGCACTGGGCAGCTCTGGAGCTCTGCTGGCTTTTTGCTGATGGAGCTGAGCACCAATCCCAGCCCACTGTCCTGGGGGGAATGCTGTTATTGGCATGAGGCCAGAGGAAAGACACCCCTTTCTCTGCAGAAGCATCCAGGGCTGGATTGCTTTAAGCTGGATTTGTACCCCAAGCCCCTTCTCTGAGACCAGGGAAACATTCTCTGCTCTTCCCCCTGTCCCTGGGGTCTGTTCCAATCTGGTCCTTTCCTCCTGCTCTGTATCCTAGTCTTTCTGGGCTCTGCTGCTCCAAGATCTCTGGGGAGCTGCCCCTGCTGGGGGACCATGGCTCTTTGGGGGTCCATTGTATCCCTGCTCAGGAGCAGGGAGATGTTTCCTCCTCCACAGCCCGGGCTACTGGGCACAGGACACTTCAAACAAGATTGGCTTTTCAGCTCCATGTGAATGGGAGCTGGAAGGAGAAGGTCTCGGTGTTTTTTCCATTGTGCCTGCCAGGTGGAGACAACTTGGACTTTTTTGAGTGTGAAGCTGTGCTTGGGCACTTGTCTGCGTGCAGGCAGAGCGAAATGATGGAGTCGGGATTAGAGCCGACCCGAGTGCCAGAGAGCCGTGGGTGCAGGCAAGGAGCAGAGAGAGGCCCCTTCTCTCGGGGTTCAGTCCTTGTCCCACACGAAGTGTAGCTGGAATGTGACAGCTAGCCTGTCCAGGGTGCAAGGAATGGGGGGCTCGGCACCACTACCCCCATCAGCAAGGCTTCTGCAGGGGAAATGGGAGCAACAGCTGAGCCCTGGATCTCCACAACCTGGGGATTGTCGGGGTGCCCGAGGCCACGAGCAGCTCAGTAGCCCCCACAGAATCCTGCCATCACCGTCCTGATTGCGCGGGCTCCTGCCCTGGTGCTGGGGGCAGGCTTCCCCTGGCTTCCCCGGTGGACCCGGGATGGGGAAGGCGATGGCTGCGGAGAAATGTCACAGTGTGGGCAGGAAGGGCCGCCTGGCTTGCCAGCAGCCCCCCTCGCACGCTGCAGTTCGTGGGGTCGGTACCGGAGCTGTTCCAGCAGCCCCTCGCCCCGGAGGATTAGAGCATGGCCACAAATGCCACAATGCGGTCAGGTCTCAGCCAGTGCCTGCCCGCAGGAGGCTCGTCCCTGCCCTCGGCTCTCACTAGCGTGGTTTTAATTAGTGTGTTTTCTTTGTCACACTGTGCAGAGCCTCGGGTTTGAGGGGGGGGGAGGGGGGGCTGCGCTTTATAAATCCAATTAGTCTTGTTATTCAAATTACTCTGCAGAAGTCAGAGCCGGGCGCACACAAAGCCTTAACTCAAACCAGATCGGATCCGGTGGGGTGGCGAAAGCTCAAAGCGGGGAGCAGAGGCATGCAGGAAGGGGTTAAGAGTGTGAAACCCTTGTGCTTGGTGGGGTGGGGGCCTGAAAGCTTTTAACCCTTAAAGGGATGGGCCTTCATTAGTGCACAGCCTTGTGGGATGATCACCCAGGATGAGAACTGGCAGACTCAGGGCATGTGTGGAAAATGAGAAGTGGAGAGATAGGGCTGGGCTCACAGGGGTCTTCCCCAGGCACTGGAGAGCAAAGAGGATCCTGCACAGCTGCACAAGGAGGGATGGAGAGCTGTGGGTGGGCTGGAGGGGGTGACACACCTCCCCATTGCACCCAGGGGCCCAAAGAGAGCCAGGAGGAAAGAAGGGCACCAGGGATGGCCTGTCCCTGAGAAATATCAGTGTGGAACCTGGATTATGGGGAATGGGCTGCTGTGGGGATAAAAATGTGGAGATGCTGCTGAACCTTGGCAAAGTGGGGTGAGCCCTGAGCAAGGGGGCTTTTGGTGTATAGGAAGTGGGGAAGGGAGCAGAAGCTGTGTTTTGTCTGTGAGAGGGCACACGTGTCCCCTGCCTGAGGATGGAGAGGGATTCATCAAAGTATGACCACTGCCAGCATGATTTGGAGAGTGGGAGGAGATGGGTCATGGGGATATGTGTGACAGCAGATGGAGTGTTGTGGCCCCATCACAAGGAAGGGCTGAGCAGTTCAGCCCTTGTGAGGCTGTGTCCTTCTGGGCAGTGGGGCCCTGGCTCTCCTGGCTGAAATGAGGAGCCAGGTTCCAGGCACCTTCTGGAGCATGATGTCAAGAAGGTTCACAGGAGAGAAATGTGGACTCAGGTCTGAAGTAAGCTGCTACTGTAGCCGTGAACAGCCAGTGATCCACCTCCTTTTTCTTCATCTCATCCTCAGGGAGCATGTTTCTTATTGATTTGGGAAATCACTGGCCAGATTTATGTCTCTTCTGCTGCCTCAGGCCAGAAGAGCATTTCCTGACCAAGAGATGGATAACTCTAGGATGAGGATTTTCAGCTGATGCCATGTGAAAGATAATCATCCCTTTGCAAAAAGAGACATCAGAATGCTGAGTGCATGTGATGGTGATGCCAGAGTGGCTGACATTTCCCCATAACCAGCAGCCAACCCAAGGAGTTGCTGGTTAAGAACCAATCCAGGTGGTGGGATGGAGAAGGTACAAAGATGGAGCAGCTATCAGGATAAGAGAGCTACTTGCCCTCCAGCACAGCCACCAACTACCAGTCCCCAGGAATATGATGTGAGCTGTGTTCACCAAGAGTATGTCACCAAGGGTTTGATTGCTGCAACAGGAGGTGTGTTTTTTGGGTTTGTTTTTTTTTTTTTTTTTTTAAACAGGTTTAAGAGTACCTCTCTAGGGGTCTGATAATAGCCAGCTCAGAAAGAAGCAGTTTGAAGAGAGATTTCAGTTTTGATTATTAGGATGGATGAGCAGCCTCTGGTGCATGCAAGGGCTGTCTGGTCCCACCTCTGTGGTGATGTGCCTCCTGAGGATGCTTTCAATAAAGCTTTCCTGGAGAACAACTCTGTACCCCCTGAGGAAGGATCACTGTCCAGCAGCTCAGACCTGGCCACTACTAGCCCCCAGCCCCAGCAGCCACCAGGTTGTCATGGGGATGGGGTGGCTCCACACACTGGGGTGTGATGCTCCTGGGGTGCTGTCTAAAACACTGATGAAGATTTTGGCCTGTTTGAACAACCCCGATGTTTGTTTTGGATGCTGCTGCTGAATGAGGCATTACAGGAAACACTACGTGATTTTGCACTTTCCCCTGCCTCCTTTGGGTCTGCAAGAGGGCTCTGGCTGAGGATACAGGCATGGCAAATATCCCCTCTTCCCAAACTGGGATGGTGATGGGCAGACACCCCACGGAGCTGCCCTGATGGGGCAGGGAAGAATGAGGCTGCATATGCTGCAAGGGTTAGAGACCAAGAGGGCTTCTCCATCCCCTCCCAAAACCTCCCAGAGTGGAAAAGCTGAGGGGAAGAGGACAAGCCCCAAGCAGAAACTCACAGATCTTTGCTAGTGAAGTGCTGATATCCTGACAGACACAGTGAGTTTTCCCCCCAGGTCTTTACCTTTTGGGATTTGCCATTTTTCCTGAGCTTCCTAGGATGCTACAGTCTCCTCCTGATATTCTGGGTGTTTTTCCCAGGACTATCATGGGATTTCTATGCTCCGGAGCTGGGATGCCTCACTGCTCTGGTGGGAGCAGGAACACAGTGTCTCAGGGTTTTGTTGAATGTCAATAAAATTAAGCAATTCTAACGCACGGGTGACTCCACACCATTAGCCTCCCTCTGCATCAGTCCTCAGAGGATAAGAATTGCACTGCTTCCAGCTCCTGGCAGCCTCAGCTCTGCAGCTGATGTAGGGGCAGGTTGTTGGGATTTTCCAAGCTAAATGCCACAGTTGTCTTTCCTCCCTTTTCAGATGCCTTCCCCCCAGAAATGGGGGTCTGGCAGGGTTTCACCCACAGCTTTGGGGTCCCAACATCATCCCAGGCTTGTTGTTTTTGGCACTGAGCATCCCTTTGGGAATAGGAACTGCCTGAACAGGTGATGGCCTAGAAAGGCCACAGTTACAGTGAGGATGAGTTACTGATATCACATTCATCCCATGCCATGTGCAGATCATGAGAAAGGATCCAACAGGCCTGTGGGGATGGATCCCCAGCCTGTATCCAGGGAATCTCCATCACAGTGGTGGAGCCAGATGCCACCACTGCCTGGGGGGATGGATGTCTGTGCCCTCCTGTGCTATGTGCACACCAGGCCTGGCAAGCAGGTCCTCACTAGCCCCACGTCCCAGCTTGGCAGGAGCTTCCTCCACCTGGTTTGGCTGTGCAAACCCCTGTCATTCTCGAAAAGCCATCAGCAGCAGCTCCTTTGCAGCCCCCCTGACAGACACAAACACCCTCCAGCTCCTCTGAACTGGCTTCCTGGGAACCCACTCCAGGTGGTGGGAAGTCCCTTTTGGCATCCTCAGGGCAAAACTTCTGGGCTTCCTGAGTGTCTCCCTGGAACCCCTGGATGTGGTAAACCCCAGGGGAATGTTGGATGCAGAGAGCCAAACATCTGCTGGTCTTGGCAGTGCTGGTGGTCAAGCCTTTGACTTCCTAAAAGGATGCGATCCCACTGTGATCCCACTGAAGTCAAGTTTGGGCTTTTTGCCTCTTTCTTTTTGGGAGGGAGCTTGTGCGGGTGCCAGTTGAGGAGCACTGAATGACCCTGGCATTGGAAGATTTCAGCACCACGAATGGTGGGGCAGCCTTGTGGAGACGATAAGGGTCTGCCTGGGTTTTGGCCATGCCTGGGAGCAGCTGAGGTGGCTGCTCCTGCGGCCGGGGAGCGCTGCCGGCTGCAGGGGGTCACGGCGGCCCCGCTGCCACCCCACAGCAGCCGCTGTGGACGTGCAGGGCTCCACAGCCCTAACCTTTAGCAACCAGACAGAATAACAATGCCGGCCTGCTGAGGCATAATGGCCGGTGTTTGCTTGAGATACAAAGGCACCGAGCTTTCACATGAGGTAATACTGATAAGTTACGCTCTCATTCAGTGCCCCGCCTGCCAGACGCAGCGGGGCCGGCAGCAGCCCCTGCCTGCCCTCCCTGAGTGCTGGGATGTGCCCACCGACCCTTCAGCCCATGGTCGCCACTGCAGCATTGCCCCCCTTGCCCTCGGCGTGCTGTCCCCTCTCATCTCCCATCTCCAAAGGGGTCCCCATGGGGATTGTTTCAATCTCATCCTGGGATGCGGAGTGGGAGACACCAGGCCAGAGATGAGGGCTTGTGGGGTGAGTCCCTACTCCTGGGACTGCCTAGCAGTGTGGTTCCTTAGTTCCTGCCTTTCTGGAAAGCATCTTTCCCACCTCCCTAGGAGCATCAGAAGGGATTTGAACTCACTGCACCTCCCTTGCCCCATGTGCCCTGACCCCCCCTCTGTCCCCTGGCCCTGCTGCCCACAAGCTCAGTAAGTGCAGGGCAGCTCCTTTCCCTGATGTGACCTGTGAAGCTTTGGTGTCATCCGTAGCCAGTTTGAGCACCTTTGGGAGGCTCAATTCTGCCACTGGAAGGCCTTCCACACTGAAAACTGAGGGATGTGTTATAAAAGAGATTTGACGATTACAACAGGCAGAACTACTGACTTAAAGGTATCCGAAAGACAAATCCACGTGACCTCAATTAAATCAGTTGCAAGGCACTAACCCTGCTCCTACCCTGGCTTCTCACTTCCTTCCTCCACTGCTTCCTTCACCTGCTTCTTGCCTGCCTGGCCCTCTTTGCTGGGGTCTAGCTCTCTTTTCCTTGACTGAACAAACAAAGTCAACCCAGACCTTGCCCCCTGCCTGGGGTGAGTTGCAGATGTTCCTCTAGGCAATGAAGGAGATGGGAACCCATCAGTCCTGATCTTGGGTGGCATGTTTCCCAACCAGAGGTATGGAGGGCTTAGGAGAAGACTGGAGAAGCTGAAGGACGGGTGCGGCAAGACCACATGTGTTGTGACACAGCAGATGGTATCTACTGTAGAGAGAGATGGTTTTTAGCTTATTTGTGGTAATAAATCTGTCGCTCTCCCCTTTATCCTCCCTGAGCATGGCTTATGTCCTCCGGCCTAGTGCCCAGATGACTCCCAGTGCCTGAGAGACATCAAAAGAAGTCAAAGTCAGGTTTAATGCTGGGTGCTGCTGCTGCAATCAGGACATTTCCAAGGGTGCTCAGAGGCTGCAGAGCAAACTCGCAGCCCTACTTTGTCTTTGAGCACATTCTTGTACCCAGTGGGTCTCTCCTGCAGAGTTGTCTGGGAGGCAGAGGCAAAGCACCTCGCTGCCCTCCATCCCTCTGCCACAGCCTGCAACCTGAAATATTGTAAGAGGTGACATTTGGGTTTGCAGGGGTGGCATTTTCGTGTGCAGGAAGCGGATGGAAATGTCAGAGGAACTGTTCTGCTCCCATCCAGGGTTCCCTTTGTTGAGTCATCTCAGGGTGGCTCCAGCCCCTTGGCCAGTCACTCCTGATTAACACTGATGTAAACGAGTGCAGGGCGGGCCCTCACTGCTCACTGGAAGCACAGGCAGAGGAGCCAAAGCCTTTGTAAGCAGGGAGCTCCTGGCCAAGGAGCCATGTGGTGCTCTCACCTCGGCTGAGGTGCCACAACATGTTCTAGCCCCCAAGTCGGGAAGCAGCTACCAGTTCCTGCCCGGGGGAAGATGGTGAGATAATCCTGTGCTGTGGGAAAGCAAGCCAGAGCACCGGGCTGGGCTTGCTGCTACAGGACCCCAGGAAATGAGAGTGCAGGAGAAAAATCTTCTCAGGGACCTTTCCCTTTTAGAAAACCCATGAGATGCCATGGAGGGTCATGGAAACAGCACTGAGGCAATGGCTCCCTTCTGTTCAGCAGCCATGAGGATGGTGTGGATGGAAGATGGAGCCAAGGGTGAGACTGAAGCAGTCCAGCCCTTCTCTGGGAGGGATTGTGTTTGAGATCCTCCATGAGGCACCAGCTTGCTGTGATGTTTGCATGTGACCTCTTCCAAAGGGTGTGAAGGATGGGCATACAGCTGATCCCAGCCACTCAGAATCTTCTGTGTGCCCATGGGGCACTGGGAGGGAGACATGGATTTCCTGTACCTCTCATTTGTCTGGGCCAGTGATAGAGTAGAGCAAAAGAAGGCACAAACACAGGCCCCGTCCCATGGACCACACCAGATTCCCAAATCCCTGGCTGCTACCAGGAGAGCAGGGCTGAGAAATGCTCTGCTAACCCACTGGAGATCGTGGCCCCTTGTGCAGCAGGGCCCCAGCTGGAGGCAGAAGGTGAGGGTGACAGAGGCATCCAGCAGTGGAGCTGTATCCTTCTCAGCACACCTGCTGTCACTGCAAGCCACAGGCCCCAGCAGCACCACCAAACACCAAATCCTCCCCACTTCCTTGCCCGTCTGTGGAAGGACCAGGGCAGCTGAAGTCACTGCTGCTGGTGGCACCACCTGGTGCAGGGGGCAGCCTGGCCAAGCTCCCAGCTTGGCTTCATCCCCACTGGAGTGAAGAAGAGCAGAGACACAGCTGAGTCAGCAACATGGAGAAGAGCTGCTGCTCCCACCTGGCTGATACAGGGAGGGGGACAGTGGGGCTGGAAGCCCTGCCCCCTCCTCCACCATCCCTGCTCTCCTCCATGCAGCAAGGGCAGCCTGAATGGATGGCATGGGTCAGCCCTTAACAGCTAGGGATGTGCCACCACCCTGCCTTCACAGAGGAGGTGCCAACCACCTTGCTTTATCAGCAGCCAGGAGGGCAGGAGGAAGCAGGGGAGCACACATCCTCCCTCTGACAGGGTGGCCATGATACCCATGGGGAAACTCCAGCAGAAATGGTCTCTCCCCTCTGTCTTTGGGTCCCGTGGGAGCAGCTGCTGTGTGACTGGTGGCTCTGTTCAAGCAGAGGATGGCTGCTTGCTTCCTCTTGGCCAGCACAGGGGCAACTCGCTGCCTCCCAGCCATGCCAGGGCAGAGCTGAGTCCTCACTCTCCTCCTTGAGGTGGGCAGAGCTGCCAGGGTGGGGCAGCTGATGAGCTGGCATCAGCGCCAGCAGATCGTGAGCAGAGGCTGCCGGCTCCGCGTGCTTCGTGCGAACCAGACGCTGCCTTTGCGAGTGGCACCCTGGCACTGGGGCGGATGTGACTGTCCTCGTGCAGGCAGGTCTGTGCCTGCTGCCCTTAGTCCACAGCAAAAGCCTGGGACTTTCTCAGGGCAGGTCCCTCGACCCACCCGAGGGCTGCAGTGGTCTGGGCTTGCCATGGCTTCGTGGGAGCTCAGCAATGCTGGCTATGGGAACGGCTGAGGGGCCAGGCTGTGTCTGGGAGCCACAGGTGACGCTGCATCTGAGCAGATGTGGCCCCATGGTCTTTAGAGGTGACTGATACCAGGCAATGTGCACACTGATCTGCAGGATGCAGGTAGGATGAAGAATAAGGACCACAGGACCAGTGTCATCCTAAGTGAAGGGGCAGCATGGATGCCTGCTCAGATGTTCCTGCCACAATTAAGACTAAACAGAGCCTTTCCCCATCAGAACCCTGCACAGAGACACCAGTTCAGGTCCGTTTGGATCCTTCCTCCGTCTACTGAGGGGATTGTCAGGACAGAGAGCTCAAATGGGATTGACTGGGGGTGCCATGAGGACAGTTTATTATCCTCCAGATTGTCTTCTGGTTGAAATTCTTTGGCAAACACAGCCTGAGTTTGTAACACCAGGGTGACCAAACCACATACTCTCAGTCAGCCAGAGCCTGGTCTGACTGCTATAAAACCTTGTGAGAGGTCTGCGGCAACAGAAAGAGGACGTAATAAAAGTGCCAGCTCTTGACTCTGGTCTCATGCTTTAATGTCTCTGATCCATAGCTCTCTTCCAGTGCAAGGGGAGCAGGAAGAGCTCAGGGAACAAGATTCCAAAATGGTCAGGGAACAGGATCCTGGAGCCTGCTCTTCTCGCAGTGCAGGTGAGGCCACATAGGTGTTGAAGGAGGTTCCCCCATGGGGCTTTTGGAGTTACAGGTGCTTGCAAAGCTGTGAGTTTCCTCGGGGACAACACTAGATTTTTAACATACTAGGTCAGCTAACCCCTGCTTTTTTCTGATCTGGCTACAAATTTGGCTGAAGCTGGAGCACTGGCCTTAAGCTGGAGCAACTCATCCCAGGAAGCTCCGCTGGCCCCGTCTGGAAGCAGGTGGCTGCCAAAAAACGCCCAGGGATCCCGGTGGCTGCAAACCTGGCAGGCTGGGGACAGTCCGGGTTGGGTGGCAGCACCTCCTCCCTCCCATGTCCCCGCGATGTCCCAGCTCAGCCCGAGGTGGGCTCCCACCCTCACACTCTGTGCCTGCCCGAGAGGAGCCCAAGGCTTCCTGGAGGCTCCCGTTCCCCTCGGATATCCCGGGGACCTCCCTCCAGCGCAGGGAGCGGGGCTGGGACACCCGAGCCCCCACCCGGCCTCCCTCCGCCCTCCCTGTCGCGGCGAGCGCTTCGCGCTTCGCTTTTCTGGGCCCCGCCGCGGCCCGTAGGCTCCGCTGCCCCGGAAGCGGACGGGTCGCTGGGACATTCAAACGGAGCGGAGCGGCCGCGGCGCTGGNGGGCCCAAGGGTCGGGGGCGCCTGGCAGGAGAGGCGCCGGGCCGCGGTCTGCTCCTGGTGCCGAGCGTGCGCGGGTTCTGTGCTGCTGGAGCGTGGGCTAGGGAGCTGGGCCCTCGGGGGGCGTGTGATGGAGGCCGGTGGTGGTCCTCAGAACCAGCCGGGGGACAATAACAGGGGCGGTTTCCGTCCTGGGCCCAGCTCAGGGAAGGTGCTCCCTCTGCGCGTCCATCGTGGCATTTCACTCGTCCTCATCACCGCGCCCAGGCAGGGTGGATATACCTGTACCCACCTCTGCCTTCCCTCTGCACTCTTGGGAATATTTCAATTCCTGGTTGCTCGCAGAATACTGGTAATGAAACTGTAATGCGTAGGAGCTTGTATCTTTTTCAGTGCTGCGGCTGCTGACTGCTAACGTGTTTAAAGTTATAGAAATTATAGTGAAGGCAAGCTGTGAATATTTGTTCTTTACTGGTAAATAAAGATGACAAATTCCTGTCTCCTTGAACCAATGAATTGTTTGTAGAGTAGTCTCACTGGCTTTTATAAATGTTATCTGCTTCTGTTGCATTGGCAACAGGAGAAGGTGACGTATAAAGAAAGCTGGTGTAGACCTACCCGTGTGTGTTCTGTAATAGCTCGGTAGCAGGTCAGTCTATTAGAAGAGTTTAGCTGTTGGCCAGCACCAATGGAAAATCTTAGGAACAAGAATTGCAAACCACATGAAGAATTTTTCCTATTTGTTCAGGGATTTTTAATTTTTGCTTTGCATTGTGAAGCCTGCTCACATCCGTGCTCAATTACTTGAGTAAATCCCGGTGCAAGGCGTGTTGCTTCTCCAAAAGGGCTGGAGCAGGCACGCTGAGGAGGAGCTGGCTCTGCAGCCCTTGGTCCCTGCTGGGTGATACCCCATTCCCAGGCAGGATGTGCATGGAGGACACTGCCTGGGTGCTTATCCTCTGTGCAACAGCAGCAAAAGGGAGAAGAGGGCTGAGGAAGGGCAAGGAAAAATTCCAGGCATGGTGGGAGTAGGGAAGTGAATATAAATTTAACTTTTGCTGATCTCTGTATTCTGTCCTGCCAACATCCCTGCGCTTGGAGAAGGGAAGGGAGAGGTTTAATGGGCAGTATCCTTTATTTAACCTTAGAGTCCAGTGCCCCATGGTTCTGGGATAGCAGAGATGACAGTGGGCCCTGAAATTCTTCATGTACCAGCTGGGGTGAGATTCAGCTGTTCAGCTTCAAACTTGTCCTGAAGTGAAGAAGTGGCATTTAAAAAAAAAAATGCAAGACTGATCATAGATAGAGATTTAATGCAGAAGCCAGCAGTTGCACTCCATTTTCAAGAAAATAATTATATTCTTTGATTTTACATACAGCAAAAATCATTGCTATGAGGTGTCTGTACCTATAAACCTATAAACCTCAAAGTAGCTGAGTGTAATTTAGTAGGTGGTTTTGCTCCAAAAGCTTTAAAGCTAAAGTGCCTGAAAAAAGCTTTAAAGATGCTTGATCTGCTTAAATTTCCTACTCATGCAGCAAAGGTGGAGATGTGATGCCATCTACAGAAACTGGTGCTGGATGGAGCAGCAGGCAGTGTCTCAGTCAGTAAGAATTAGGAGCTCTTGGAAGATAATTATTTTTTTACTTCTGTTGCAGTGGGCGGGAGTTCATGGCAAAAAAGACAAGCTAAATGGGTAGTGTTGGTGTTTGAAGGAACTGTCCTGTGCAATGGAGAAGTGTCTGTCACTGTGGGAGTGAGGTGACAGGCAGGGGTTGCTTTTGACAGCAACAGTGAAGCACTTCAGTAATTTCAGTTATTTTTGATCACTCCAGGCTGGACATGACAAGATTTTGCTTCTGATAACCACTAAACTGATGCTTCTGGTAAAGTCTGTCAGTCGCTGCTTTAATTTTCCTGGCTTTTTCAAAGGCAAGGAAGAGCGGATTAAAGGAATCCTGTGTATTTGGGGTGGGACAAAATCCCTGTTTTATGTGGTATGTGGGCAGGTACAGTTTATGGGCTGTGGTCACTCCTAGGTTATGGGCAGGGATTTGGTGCAGGGCAGATGTTGAGTACATTCTGAAACCCCTTCCCTGTGGTGGAGTGATTTACAAACCCAGAATACCTTTCCTGCAAAAAAATTATACTTCTCTGTCTTTTTGGTGTAATCAATTATTTGACACTTTGTTTCAGGCAAATAAACCTTTTTTCCTTTGTGTCTGTTTCTAACCTTCTGAAGTTTGGGCCTCTTACCCCGCTATGGATCATCTGGGGCAGGTGAGAAGTGCAGCTCCTGGTGCCAAGGAGGGGCTGAGCAGGGCGGGTGCCCCGCAGAAGAACGCCTACACCCGGCTCATGCAAAAGCACCACAGTGGCCGCTTCCAGTCCTACCTGAACCACATTGCACAGAAGATGCAGCTGGAGGAAGGCTTCTCCAGTGACCCCAGCTTGGATCTGGACCTGTCTCTGAGGAGAGGCCTGCTAAAGGAGAATCCAGCCAGGAATGGGATAAACATGCACAGCTATTCTCCAGTCAGAACATCTCACCTGGAGCAGCCCCTGCCTGGGTTTGAGAACGATAAACCCCAAAGCGTTCTGAACAGATGTCCTCTTAAAAGAAATGCCGTTGTTAATCCAGAGGGAGACTTGGAGGCAGAGGAGGACTGCTATATGTATCAGTGTGGAGCTGCCTCTGGCTTGTTAAATGTGAGTGATGCCCCTGATGGGAGAGCATCTAACAGCCTGAGACACCGAGGGGCTCTGCAGAAATCTTCTGGTTCTGATGAGAGGGAGGAGGAGGACATGTGGAGGAAGAAACATAAGAAACGAGGCAGATGTCCTGCCAACACTGATGCAGCAGCTGGACACTTGTTGACTGAACAGTTTGGTGAGGATGTGCTGGCAATGAATGCCAGGAAAAACAGTCACTTGTCTCCAGGTCAAGCCCAAGGTAAGTTCACTCTAATGAATGGTTTGGTCCGTTTGCTACAATTACTGTGGAATTCAATGCAGTACGTTAGTAATGAATGAGTTAACAGGAGCCAGTCTTGCTCTGTCCAAGTTAGTCAGCCCTTGGTTACCTGTGGGTGGCTCTGTCCTGGTTTACAAGTAAGCCATGTGGCATGTGCAGATGCCTTCATGTGGAGCCAACTCAGTGCTGGCAGGACCCAATTCCCTGGCCTAAATCCTGTGACTGTGGCTGTGCTGCTTCCAGGATCAGCTCAGGTTTAGAAGAGCCCAGTTTCTGTGGTGTAGAGTCCAAATTAATGAGACCACTGCATCTGAGCTGACTCAGGGCACAGCCATGCTTTTCTTTGCGTTGCTTCTTTGAATCTGGAGTGCTGGTTTGCTTTTGGTGCAGGTAGATCCAATACTCAGGGGTGAAGAAGTCTGTATAATGGCCAATTCCTCATAGAGAGTGTTGACTCCAGGAAATTTTGCTGTTAGTAACAAAGAGACCACATTTTGCACTACTAAAGTAAATGTGCCTCTTAAACGTGATGTTCAAGGCAAAAAGCCTACTTAGGGGCATAAGTAAATTTTTTATTAAAAGAACCCCAGAACACACTGTGAAAAAGGAACCAAAACCAGACAGTTTAAATTTAATTTCTCAGTGTAATGGGTTAAAACTTTCTCTGAATGTTATTTATACTGACATACTTTGATAGCCTTATCTTAGGAGCTACTACCAAAGGAACTCATAAATGTCACCGTGTTAAATTCTCTGTAACAAGTAGAAAAGAGATCGATTTCTCAGCTGGGTAAGATCAGCCTGAGGCCTATCACAACTCTTGAATTGAAAATCAAATAACTGTTTAGCTAAATCAGTCTTAAAAACTAAGCCTTAAGACTCAAGAGGGGCAAGTAATATGCTTTATTTCTGGGTTATTTTTGAGATTGTGACAAAACATAATGTGCTAAAGTTGGTAAACTTCCATGAGTTCTTGCAAGACTGATCTTAGATAGAGATTTAATGCAGATTATGGTAAAATTTGTTGATGAGCTTGATTTTTTGGGAGGGCTTTTTTTACATGGTTCATTGTAACACTATTTGTTGTGCCAGCCTGTCATAATAGACTTCACTTCCTTCAGCTTTTGAAGCGTGGGAAGAGCAGATGACAGATGAAGAATCAAAGGGATACAGTTTATATCCAGGAAAATTACAGGTGCCTACATGGATAAAATAAAAATAGCCTGGCCTTCAAAAGCAAACACCCCCAGTGGTCTCTTGCTCTGGCTGGAAGTGGGGTTGCATGAACCCTTTAAAAACTGGTTGTTTGTTTTGTGTAAACACTTAAAGCAGAACATGTTGACCCTTGTGTTTGACTTCCCAGGTGGAAAACTCACACTGTGGGAAAGATTATTGGAAAGTTATTTGCTCAGCAGCAACACCTTTCCTCTTCTTCCCCCTGCATGCCTCCCTAGCCAGTCTCCTGTGTAGCTGTGACTGGTTACCTTCCAGAACGCTTGCAGGGATGTGAAAACAGTTTCTTGGGGAGGAAAGAAATAGGAAAAAATAAAAATATCACTTGTTTCAGAGAAATGTATTTTCTGCTGTTCAGTCTGAGTATATTTTAGGACTCTTGTTTAAGTGAAATGAAGATTTTGCACTAGGCAAGTGCTTAGGTATAAGAACTCACACATCACAGTATCAGATTAATATTTTCTCACTTCAAAGCTTGTATTTCTCTCTTGATGCTGATATAAGTCACATTATTTTGCATAGGCAGGTGTCTGGTTTGATCAGTTTAAATCAAGGTTTGTGAAGCTGTGATGGCAAGAATTGCTT
Source organism: Aegithalos caudatus (assembly GCA_013389925.1). Classification (NCBI taxonomy): domain Eukaryota; kingdom Metazoa; phylum Chordata; class Aves; order Passeriformes; family Aegithalidae; genus Aegithalos; species Aegithalos caudatus. Next base: position 482,088 of record WEIU01009843.1, on the reverse strand, counting down.
CTGCCATAGCAGCAAGGCATATCATCTTTTCAGGAGTGACATTTCCTCACAAATTAGCTCTCTTCAGACTATTGTAGGCTTTCCAAAAGGCTCTTTGAGCTAATCTCAAAGGCAAGCATCTCTCTTTATGCCATTTCATTTCATTGTCCTCTTCTTAACAGCTCTTCAGCTCAGGCTTAGCCATGGTTGGGTTTGCAATGACCCTAAAACTGACAGAATTAATAGTGAAGGCAGATAGTGATTTGTGAAAACCCTTTGAGCCCCTGGGCCAGGCTGTGGGCAGCAGGGGACTGGTCCCTGTTAATGTCCTTTCAGTGGCAGAGAGAGTGCTCTGGCCTCTTAGAGGAAAGCAGAGTGGTTTATGGAGCCCTGAGCAGGTATCTCTGAGCCCTGGAGCTCAGCTCTGCTGATATGTTCCTGTCTGGAGTTCCATATAGAAACTGCTTTCCCTAACTATTGGAGACTTTGCAGTTCAGAGAGCTGAGTGTGAACAGAGCTTTATTGTCCCTTGTGTGAAACATGACATAGTCATGAGACTGCAGGTTGGATTCCCTCTATGGCATCAGCACTCTGGGATTTGGGAAAGCAAAGCTGCAGACAGAGCAATCCCATAGTTGCTCCCTCCTGCGCAGTATTAACCTCTGTGAGGAGAATCACTGTAAAACCTCCTGCTCTGAAGTCTCTTCCCAAACAAAACCCAATAAACTAGAAAATAATCCTAAAATGTCACTTTCAATTGTGATGCTTAGAGTTTTTAATCTAATACAATTTTCCTCCTAGTATTTTCCCTTAAATTTCCAATGCTCTAGATTCTTTGGGTACTAAAATTTGGTTAAACTTCCTTAACAGAAAATTATCAAGTCCCTTGGGTTGTTTTCTGGTTTTGATCAAAGACTCTTAGGTTTTTTCCATTTCAATCCATAGTTAGTAATCAAAATCTTTTTTCAGACTGGCTGAGGTTGCTGTCATAAAAGGGCTTAAGGCCTCTTTTTTCTTGAGGACAGAAGTGCTGACTCGTTCTGCAGCATCTGTCTGTCACATGCTAGGAGTTGAGATTTGCATGGCTGCTATGTGGAACTTCAGTATTTGTGATGCTTTGCTTTGTCAATAAGTAGTTTAGAAGAAGTGCTGTGTTTTATTTGGAACAGCAAGATTTCAGTTGCATTTTTATTACATGCACTTTGCCAGCCTGTTTCTTGAGGGAGAATTGCTGTTTCATAGCACATTCCCAGGTCTGCTGGAAAGCCTAGAAATCAGACATCTTCAGAAAAGGATTGTCCTTCAAACATGGAATACCACCTGCCAGCTATACTTGATTTCAGAGGATCTTGGGAGCTAGAGTACCTGGGAATGAGGTGGCTTTGTTGGTGTTGACACTCAGGTGGAGCAGGATGCTCTTCAAGGCTGATTGCTCTGAAATAGGTTCATATTTTGCAGGCTGGATATATTGTCTCAGTCTGTATCTGCAGACAGCTTCCTTGGGAAGAACCCTGTCAGCTTCCCTAGGTATCCTCCTGAGGCTCCTCTCACTAAAAGCTTCACAGGTTTATGATGTGATGGAGGTATCTTGCCCATCTGTTAGGGTCAGCATGCCCCCTGAGCAGAAGCAGACAATTCCTGGGTAACAGCATGCCTCATCTGAAGCAGCGGAAGATTTCCACAGCCCTTTCTGATTTATCATCTGTCTGACACTTGGCATGTATTTGCCCAGCCTGTGGTACTTAACCAACCTGGGCAGCTTCCACGGAGGAGAGGTGCTGGCAAGCAGGCTGGTGTTTAGCATCAGAGCTTTAAAAACAATTGTTGCTGTTGGATGGTGGTGGTGTGCTTGTGGCTGCAATCCTGACATTTAAAAGGTTCAGGATAGGTAAAGGAAATACCCTGGACTGGCTTTCCTGTGTGTTTGATGGGCACAGCTGCTCAAGAAATACCAGCCTTAATAAGATGGCAAAATCTCAGGTATTTTGTCTTCCCATGGTACAATGCAGTATAATTGTGTGTTTGCCTTTGTTTCTCTGGGGAAACTTTGGAGGAAGAACCACAGCTTCTGCTTTTCCTTTCTTGTAATGCTAATTTGGGATAATTATACTTTTTAGTGGCGAGTCTTCCCATTCTTTTGTGGTGAAATTCAGTTCTGAAGAATGCTGTTATCTCCCTATCTGGCACCAGTAAGCATGAGCCAGCACCTACTAAAGGCCACAGAATCAGCTCAATAAATGGAGAATGTTGGTTGCTGTGGAAATCTTTAAAATGTAGTTAATCCTGCCAGGTTCAATGTAACGTTCTTTAGATGACGTTAATCATAGTAATAAGATATGGGAGAGAAGAGAAAACTGGATTTAGTGTATGGCCCCATCTGAGAAGCACATGAAAAATAGAATGCTCCTTTCTCTAATGGTTTAGGAACGTCATCACAGACATAAATTTCTCTTGCTTTTGATAGAAAAAAATGTTGCATTCCTGAATCTTGTGCAACTAATGTTTTTGGCAAACATCAGCTATAGTATGTGAGTTAATATCTGATGTATCCTCTCTTGGGGAGATGAGATCTTGCCCTTGCAGGGACTGTGTTTTTGATATGTGATCTAATAACTGTCTTCCGTGCCCTTTACCAGAGCCCTGAGCACACCATGCTGCAGCAGGAGCCCTTGCATTTGGCAGCAAAGCTCTCACCTCTGTGAATGAAGGAGCTTCCTTCACCTACTAGTGCTCAGGTGAAAATGTTCCTCAGTGGAAATGCTCCTTGATGTTAACCTGCTATTTTTAATTTATTTTTTTTTCTACTCGCTTGCCCCCATTACATAGTGCAGGTAACTATGCCTGTCAGAGTGGTATTGGTCCTAGGAAAATAACAGGCTCATAGAAAAATTTTATTGATTTTTAATTAATTTAAAATCTTTTCTTTTGTGTGACTTGTCATCAGTTTATTTAACAAAGGTCCTGTTGAGCTCTTCAGTGTCAGTTTCTTATGAGAATAGGGTTTTGATGCCAAAGGTGTGAGTATGGATTTTAGTGTATGAACTTAATTAAATCACAGAACATGTGCAATGTTCAGTCAAACTAATTAAATGCAGCAATAAATTTAGAATGGTTACCAACAGGTGTGTCTGGTTCTTGCAGTGTCATGTCCTGACCCTGTGCTGTTTAATACATCTGTCAGTCACCAGGAAGAAAATACATAAGCAGGATTGAAAAGGGTTTTTTGATGACTTGCAGAGTATTGAATAATGAGGGTAGTTACTGGCAGCCATCTGGATCACTTGGTGGACTGGGAGCAGGCAAAACAAAATCCATTTATCGGATTGCCAGCATAGAGCCATGATAGCAGTGTGAGGAACCCGGTGTGGGAAGCAACAGCTTGGAAAAAAGTTTTGAGCTCTTGATGGATTAATCAACTGAACGTCCTCCTGTGAAATGCGGCCAAAAGGGTAATGTATGAGCAGGGGAATTGGGAGATGGAGATGGACTCTGTGTGTCTTTGGCACAGCAGCAGCAGCTTCTGGAGTGTTGTATCCTGTGGTGATGCCCTGACTTTGAGGCGGATGGTGATGAGCTGATGAATACTCCGAGGACAGCCATAGGGAAGATTAAAATGCTGGGATTGTGAGTGAGTGATTTGAGGAACCCTGCTTTAGTTATCACAGAGATGCTTGGGGGAGGGGAGTTTTCAGTAGATTGCCTACATGGAGAACAGATGTTCAATAATAGGCTACTCAGTTGAGCAGATTATGATATAATGCATTTGAGGCTAAACAAATCCAGGCTTCAAATACAGCACAATTTAGCAGTGAGGGTGAATGACCACTGGAACAGTTTTACCAAGGCTTCTGGTATGTGGGCTGTCACCAGCCCACATATGTCTTCTGTGACGTTTAGAAGCCCTGATAACAATTTCCACCCCTGAAAAGTGCTGTCATTCAAACAGGAATTAATTTGTAAAAGCCCTCTGTCCTCTGCTGTCCGTGAGGTCAGTCAGCCCATGCACCCCAGTCAGGTCTGATCTGTTACTCAGGTAATGTCCAAATATCTCCTTCACCATATCCAGGTAGATAGGACAGGTTCTTTGCTGAATTCAGTGGCTCTTGTGGTTCCTGTCTAACCTGTGGCTGCTGTGGACTTTCTCTGCTGCCTTCCTCTACAACTCTGCTCCTACCTCTCCTGTCCCAAATGCTGTTGCCCATCTTTTGCCCTCCCACCCCAATACCCTGCTTACCAGCATCATGCAGTGGGCTGCATGTCCTGAACTCCCTCTTGTGGGGAAAGCCAAGATATGGAGAATTGAGACTTGGCTGGGGCAGGGTGGAAAAAACAAAATGTTGTGATCTATTGCATAAAATAATGTCTTCTGTGACAAAAATAAAAGTTTCCAGGGTACTGAAGTAAAATGTCAACACTAGCAGCTGCAGCCCATAGATGTATGGGGCATGTCCTGCCTTGGAGAATATTCCAGGCTCTCTGCAAATAAAAGCCAGCGGCCAAAATGTGGTTTTGTTCAGTTTGTATGTTTTTAGACATTTCCCCCCACACTGCTAGGGATTATGATTTATGTACCTACTGCACTGAGTGGATAGTATGAGGAATGGTTCATCAGCAGAAGAACACATTCAGCAGCACCTTGGGTTACTTCAGGATATGTAGGAATCTGAAGGAAGTTCTTTGATTTCTTCAGCTGTTAATGTCTTCAAGTATGTTAGCACCTCCTGTCAGGTACTTTGCTTTTCAAAGCCTCTTAGCTTCTTCTGTTCTTTGAACGACTTGCTTCCCTCAAACTACTGAAGCCCAGAAAAATCAAAGACAGAACTTCCACAATATTTTGTTTTTAAAGTGTTTTTCGTGAAGTCTTGAAGAAGCCTTTTCACAGTGTAAGTTGCTGGATAAAACAAAGAGCAAAAGGTATTGTGGAAGATGTTTAGGGAAGATGGAGGGACGAGGGGGAGTGGAAGCAGCCCTGACCCACATCCCGAGGCAGGAGTGGAAGCCTGGAGGAGTGCAGTCATCAGGCGGAGTAGGTAGTGAGGAGGTCACGAGCAGGGTGGAGCAGGTTCACAGAGAGTCCTGAAAACCAAAAGAGCTGTACCCCCTCCCTGACAACACCACTGCGCTGCTGCACGCAGCTGGAGCACAGTCACTATTTTGATAAACTTTTAGTCTATTGCTACTAAATGGGTTTCGTCACCAGCCCTTCGTTCAGAGCCTGGAATGGTATCTTTGGCTCTTGCACTCCTGTAGTATTCCTACAACACAAACCCTGCTGAGGAATTGAATAAAACTGCAATTACTGTCTGAGTTAGTGAAGTCAAAAGCCTGCAAGCATGAGGATGCTTGGAAGTGTTTTGGAAGTGGAAGCATGGTGTCATGAGCACATGATCTTGGCGGTCAGGAGGAGTTTCCACAGCATTGTTTTCAGCAGCAGAAAGAATCCATTGTGCATTTTTCTTCATTTCAGTTTTTTAAAGCTTAGGCCCTTTGTGAAAGCCAAAGTCAGCAAGAACATTTTTCCTAGTTCCATATTGAAATCTGGGGACATGCAGCGCAAGAGTTTTTAATAAATATGTGCAGCTTAAAGCAAAAGAACAGTTGCAACATGTGCCTCCCATCATATGCATGCTTCTCACCTCATTTTCATGAGTCTGGAAATGAGCATCTGTCTCTACTCCAGACCTTAATATCCATGGACATGCCACTTTTTTGCTTCATTCCTAATAGGAGTGTTTTTTCCTCAGTGTTTCCTTCTAAGAATGTTGGACGTCTGAATTTTTTATAATGAGCTGCAGTGGCACAGTCACTTCCAAAGGCAGCTTATGGGCCGAAGAACTCCCTCACAAGCCGTGACAGCCTGTGTTCTCCCAGCTGGAGTCACTGGCTGGGGGATAGGCTGCCAGTCTGCAGCCAGTTTGTTCCCCACGTGGTAAGGATTCACTTTTTGTTGGACTCTTTTGAGCAGATTTTGGCAGACTTTCTGCCAAAGCTGGTTGGAGAATCACCTTCTCCGGAGAGGCAGGGTGAGAGAGCTCTCTGCATTTGTTCCTGGATGGCTGCACCGAGGGCTCACAGTGTGCTGGTGCACAAACACAGCCATGCCCATAGACAGCCTGCTGGCTGGCACAGGCAGCGCTGTGTTATGTTGTAGAGAGGTGCTGGTAACCAGCTGGGCATTTCCAGTCCTTTGAATTACTGCTGAACTTACATTTTAGAGCTGTGTGGACAGGCCTTCACTTAACACCATGTCTTCTCATTTTATTTTGATTTGTCTTGACAGTAGGAAGTTACATTTAGATTTATGCTGTGGCTGGACCCTGGTGGCCCATCATAATGGGTCAGTTAGTGTGGCTGGGGGACCTGGGACCTACTTCTGACAGCTGGATTTCAAGACAGCATCTACTCAGCTCAGGACATTTGCATAGGATTTGCATTTTGGTTGAGCTGTGCATGTAAATGTAGGTTTGCATTGTTTCTCTTCTTTGAATGACTGTTTAATTAACTTTAAACTTAATTATGTAATCTGCCATCTGCCTAAATCCCTGCACTGCTGTTATATCACCATTCTTTTCCAATTCCACCAAGATATTCTCTTTCCCCAGAAGTTTTCCCTACTTTTCAATGATTAAGATAATTTCAAATTGTTCACTTCCTTGGCTACTTTTGAGGAGGACTCACAGCAATGATGTAGGAATTCTCTTAGCTTTATGGTCTGGCTTGGACCAAGCAGAGGAATGTGCTGCAGAACCTCCAGTTTAAGATTCTTTGAATTTACATTTCATGAGAGAAGAAGAATCTTCTTTTATTTGCCTGTGATAAGGAGAATGCACTCAGATTTTCTTTTGGACTCCAGATTGAGCATCTGAAATATTGCCTACCATGTTTATCTCCTGCAGGTCTCTGTTGCAATGAAACATCACTGAACTGATAACATATCTCCAAGTCTTGTCTTTCTACTCCTACATCCCTAATGAATTCTTTTCCATGACATCCTCATTTGTCTCTATTGCTTTGTCTTTAATCTTGAGCCATCTACTTTATTTAACCTCTTGGCTTCAAGATACTGTAAAATGCATGGAGGTGGTTCTGTTCCAAGGCTATCCAAGAACTCTTTTACTTCATATTTAGAGAAATGTGAAAGCATGACTGTTCCTAACAGGTTGGAGCGGAGCTGTGGATGGGGTTTGGTGCTTTATGTGTATTGTTGGGGCTCAGGCACAGAGACAGATGCAAGGAGTGTCTTTTTAATTCCCAGTATAGAACTCCTTCCCTGAGCAACTATGCCAACAGCTGTCTTTGTGTTTTTCCTTTTAAAACTAAATAGAACAAAAAAGGATCTGGCTGTTACTATTAGTGGGGCATTTAATCTCTTAAATCCATGAAATATTTTGCAAAACATAAATACTTTGTTACTTCTGGTCTGCCGGTGACCAGTGTTTTTGTTGACATAACTCACATTTGAGATCACTTCAATGGTGTTTGTTGGTTTTGTATGTTGTTTTTGCCTATGTGTGGTAATTTGATCACAGATATTGTAGTAGTCATTTACGTGCTTGGAGATTTTTGACTTAGTCACTTCTATAATATGGCATCTACTGGATGTCACTGGTGCATTAGAAATTCAAAACAATCTAACAAACGCATTTTGGCTTTTTTAATTTGAGGGGGAATTATTCTAGAGGCTTCTTTGAGCTGCAGAAAATATCAAATAGCTTTGAAATTGCCTGTTTAAGTATTCGAAAGGGGCAGGCACAGGGATCCTAGCAAAACTGCCCTGATGTTAATGCAGTTTGTACTGGCAAAGTGCTGGGAGAGTTTATTTGACTTTGGAGAAGGAAAGGGGCAGTTTCCTGGTCCAACAGTGCCAACAGTAAGTCTGTGCCTGTCTGGAGCTCCCAGCCAGGAGCTGCATCCCCCCAGCTCTCCAAAGCTGTGCAGAGACAGATTCACAAAAGTACCTGAGATGAGTTGTTCAGGGGCTATGTAGGATTGTGGATTTTTTATGTCCCAGATGTCTTTCCAAAACAAGGCAGAGTTTGTGTTGGCTGAACTTTAGTATTGAGACTATTAATACACTCTGTTACACATCAGCATCCATAGTGCCTCATAAAGTTGCAGATAGAACTTCCTGGCAGCTCTTGGAGAGTATTATTTGCTAAAAGACCAAATTTGATGGTTTCTAAAATTTGCTTTGTCAACTCTGCCAGGAGTCAAGGGCCAGCTTGAATTTACAGGTCTGTGAGGTGATGCCTTGGGCTGCCTTGTAGTTGGACACGAATTCATTAAATCTCTAGTAAAGATGAGCAGGAACATGCTTTATTTAACTTTCATACTGTGTTTAACCTGGTCTGACTTAAATGGGAGTGTGGGACTAACCACAGGCTGGTATCAGGGTAGTTCTTGTTGTCTTTGGTTGGTTGATTTCTCCTTTTGGGGCTAGGGCAGTGTTGAGTTATTCTTCTTTCGGTAGCTGCCATGTCTTCAAGATCATGGGTGTGTCCTTATGTCTTACTAAGTGCACAGCTGGGTTGTCTTGAAGAATTACTTGGAAGTCTTGAAGGAAATTGGTTTAAGTAATTGAAATGAGTCAGCAATGAAATGGAACATTGTAGAAATATGGACAAATATTTAGTAACTGTGTGTTAAGAGTGTCTCATTAACTGATAACAAATTGTTCTATTGCATGTTATTTCTGGGGATATGCTTCTGTTTCTTCTCACGCTCATAACTAACTGGAAAACTGGGTTTTCCAAAGATTCCTTGCCATATCTAGACCATGATCTAATGCTGGGAAGCAGTGGAAAATCCTCTTAGCAGAGTTAGTGGAGGTGTTGGTGTCCAGTCATGGACTGATAAAAGTAAATAGCAGATGCAAGTATTTTGTATTGGAAAAGTTTGTAACAATGTTGTTCTGTCCAATGCTTTCAACATACCAATTCCCCTTTTTAAAATGTAAAAGGAACCATTATGTGCTTAGATGGTGTCTGGGGGGGTCAGACACAACAGTGGTGTTACCAGCATTGTTGTGGAGCTTTCACAGTCCTGCCCACCCCACAAAGCTGCCTAACTATTGTAGGTATCTACATGAATAATATAGATGGTAAGAAAGCTGGAAGTTTGGAGGTAAAAATGTCTGGTAAAAATGTAGATGCCCTTTGGCAGGAAAGGGAGAAAATAAAAAACTCCTTTTCTTGAAAATCACTTGGATCTCTCAAGTAAAACTGGTTCTTGCTGGATCCTGGGTTGGAGTTGTCATGGATGTGCCAATGAAGATTCAGTGATACTTTCCTTTTCTGCTGGTAGTAATCAAATATTGTCAGGTGTGAGAGGGCAGTTAGAATGTTTTATTTTTGGTAAATAAAATTGAGAGTCTTGATTCTTTCTTATGTAAAGCAATATGCAGATTTTAATATAAAATTAAAGACTTTCTGGCCTTGCCAACTTCATGTTTAGTTGAGCATTTTAGTTGATTTAGTTGACCATCTAGTTGATCAACTGACTAATAGATGTAAATTTAATTAAATGCAGTGCTTTTCAAAAGCTAAACTCTAGAGTGTTTTTGTATAAATTATGTCAAAATAAGCTGATTTAAAGCATCTAGCCTCCTTTCTTGCTGTAAGCCAGATCAATTATTCTGGGAAGCTGCCTGCATGCTTTCTTCCCCCCCTCCCAAATAAGAAAAGATTAATAGGTACTTAGGTTTAAAGACCAAGATGTGCCATTGTGTGATGTCATTGTTGTGATGGAGATGAAGTGAGGTGGTTTGGATTTCAGATGGAGCTCCAGTGCTGTCCTTCCAGCAGAGCTCCATCAGACCCTGCATCCTTTCTCCTTTTCCGGTGTCCATGGTGAGAATAAAAGTGAGTGACTGACTGTGAATGGTTCTGGAAGCCCATGAATACACCCACTTTTCTTTCACGCATCTCTTTCTGTGGAGGTTGGAGCTGTGTGTTTCTACTTCCCACTGGTGCTTCCCTTTGGCTAGTTTGAAGGGTTTCCCTGCTCCCTGGGTGGAATTGCTGGTTCTATTTAGGTGTCCCTCTGTTGCCCTTATAGGCAGCCTCCATGCCTGGTGCAGGTGTTGGGATTTTTCAACCCAAATCTCCCTCCAGAGCACTTCAAGTATGGAACAGTCAACCACATTTCCTCAAATCATTAGTCCTTTGTCATATCCAATTGAAAATGGCAGAATATCTAGAAATCCCAGGCAAGCCTTGGCTACATCCAGAGGGAGCAGCTCTGCATCATCTGTGCAGCCAGATAAACACCCAGAAGTGTTGCATTTGCTGCTTGTAGTGAATATTTACTGCTAGTCATGCACTAGAATTGCTCTGTGTTCAGGCCTGAGTGGTTCTGCACAGCAGATGTGTTTGGTGCTCTGTGGTTGCTTCAAGTCTCCTGTTAGGATGGATCAGCCAACCTCAGCTCTGCACTTCAGTCTTCTTTCCACTGAAATAATTTTAAATTTTTTCTTGTATTTGCTTGCTTTTTAATTTATTTAGTATTTGGTTATTTTAATGCCTAGAATGTGTTACTTTGTGTGACATCCTGCCATGAGAGATTTTGTTCTATCTTACAAACCGCTCAACTGTAACACCAAGGAAAAAGTAAGACTGACACACGTGGTGCTGGAATGGGGTTTAAGCATGTTTGTGATAGATTTTTCAGAAAGAATAGTCTCAGTATATCCTTTGCTATACAGTAATCAATTTACAGTTTGCCTTGTGAAATGATATCTGTTTATGCATCAGAATATTAATACTGGGCAGTGGGGACAGCAGAAAAGCCCATCTTCAGAGGTATTTCTAACTTCCAGTTTTAGGGGACAGGTGCATTGCAGAAACAAATACTGACTCTAGTTGAAACAGATGGTGACCTGTAGTTAGGTCTCTTTCTTTTAAAAGAAGAAATACAAGAAATTACAGTCATGCAGAATTTGATGTGTTCCAGTTGAATGCTAATTGTGACAGTTGCCTGTGGCTTTGTAACAGGGGTGGCTTTGTTTAGCTGTAAATGTATCTGACCCCTCATGGCCAAGGGGGTCAGATACTATCTGAAGTGGCTGTGTGTAAACTGCGGGGCAGGCCAGCTATGTTGAAGCAGAGTTTGTTGTTTTGAGTGAAATTTTGTCTTTGAGTTTTGTTTTTGAGTTTGAGCAAATGAAAAATCCCACCACAGAGCAAGCCCAAGGCTTAAGTGCTGAAAATGTGCAGATGCCTCTCTGCATATCTACCTTTTATCACACAAAGGTGCTTCTCCACCCTTTGCTGTTGCTGTACATTATTTTTGGCTGTAGGGGCCCCAAATTTTTTGAACCATTGGACAAGCCAAGTGCTGGGACAACTCTTTTCTGCAGTTCCTAATTCTGGCTCTTAGCTCTTTGCCTAATTCATATTTCTTTGCCTTTCCCCTCTGCATTTTAGTTTTCTGCTCTGTTATTTTTTTTTTCAGCTCCTTTTTAATGATATGTTAAGATTTAGCCTCCTTTTTAATCTGGGCTCTTTAATTCATAGTAGTATTTTCTGTGACTTGCTGTCATAGAAACGAGGGCTTTAGAGGACCTTATGAGCTCGTGTAATCCATTTCACTACCTTAAGGAAAAAACTACTCTTCTTAGACCAACTCTGGCAGATGTCTGTCTCACCTATTTTTAAGAACCTCCAATGAAGCAGATTGCATGATCTCTCTGGGTGAGCAGCCTAAAATCCCGCCTGTTGCAGTTTAAGTCAGAATCCTTCACTAAAATGTCTCTGAAAACATATCCAGGAGCAAATTGTGTTGCCAGTTCTCTAGTCTGTACTTTTACTTTTGGTGTCTGTTTTCAGACTTAACTTTGCCCTTAGGACATTTGTAAATAAGTTCATTAGGCAGTTGCAGATCGGTTGATTTTAGTCCCATCTCATTATGTGGGCCATCCAGGTTGCATTGCCTCAGCTGACACCTAAATTTGCCACTCTGCTCTTACCATGTTATGGCTGCAACCTCCTCAGACAGTCTCTGCCCTGGAAGCACCCTCAGAGTGTGAAAAGCTTGACTATGTAGAAAAAGGCCCAACGATGTTGTGTTATTGTGACTGAAAACAGAAGCCTCCTCTTTGTTTCATCTTCCAGTTTGGAGACACTGCTGTGGTGTGTCATCCCTTCCTGGACCGGTCTGAGCTGACACCTTCACTTGTCCCTCTGCCTGTCTTGGTGTCTTCCCTCCTGAATTAGGAGGATCCCTCCCTCCTGCTGATTTGCCTGTTGTTAGATACATGAAAATTGCTTTTTCTCTGTGATTGGGAAAATTGTCAGTTTTTTCTTCTTGCACCATATTTTTTGAAGATCTCTGCTCGCTGCTGTGAAGCAATGTGCTATTTTGTTTGAGAAGGATACCATAGGTAAAAAAAATTGCCTTGTAACTTGGATAGCACTGTAGCAAATAAGTTGGCGTTGCACGTTTTCTGACTTGCAGGTACAAGCTTGGACCCAGGGAGCGTAGCCAGGAGGGGCTGGAAGGCAAAGCTGTGATGACATGTTCAGTATCCAGGTGGAGGGCCAAGAGGGCAGCTGCGCGGCGCTGGGTTGCATTCCAATGTGCTGATCCGTGGAACAGCGTTGGCATACGCTTTGGAAGCTGCTGCTTGCTCTCCTGGCTGTAGGGAAGGGGCTGAGGTGATGGCAGGGAAGTAAGGGGTGAGTCTCTGCAGAATATTTTCATATGATTGTGGCCTATTCTGAACAGGCCGGACGTTTGAAGCTTTGGCACTTCTTTCTGGGGTCCTTGTGTACCGTGCTGACTCTGGTAGCTCCACAGTTAATAACTCCAATGTGGGTTGTTAAACATTTTTTTTTTTTTTTTGCCTTCTTGATTCCTGAACTGGTTAATTAAGTTGTAGGGAGGTTATATTTTTCTCACTACTTGGGGGCTTAACGGGGTGGAGACTTTGGAAACAGTTTAACAATTTCACATTTTATATGGTCTAATGAATTTCCCAGGATTTTGGAAGGCTTGTATCGAACTTAAGCATCGTAATTTCCAGCATTTTATTTATGCTAAAATAGGTTAGTGGTGTATTATGAGGCCCAAAGAGCCAACAGATTACAAATGAACTTGTTTCTCTTGGATAAAGGCTATGACTCATGGTTGTAACTTGTACTGAAGAACTAGAGACCTTGAGCTTCACCAGGACGACAGGCTGGCACTGGGGTTCCCCTTCTCTTCCTTGTTATTTCAAACCTCTATTTGATTTCAGGTGCAGAAAAAAGAGGTTTTGCAAGGACCAGAAACAACTCTGAATCTGCAAGAACTCCCCAGAACTTCGATAGGAAGCGGCAACTCTCTGAATCGCAGACAGAAACAATGAACAATTCAGACAGCAGAATAAATCCCAGACAACTGGGAACTCCCAGAGGTATTAATGCAATGCATGTACACACTTCAGGAATAAGCTGCCTTGAAGCCTGTGCTTTAAAAGATGGGTTGGGATGAATGCTATTGACTTTAAAAATGACTGCTGATTATTTGTAAAATATTATTCCAGGGTTTTCAGTGTTCTGAAGTTGGGTGCCAGTATTTCTAGGCAAACTGTTCTCAGAAGTTCAATTTCCAATATAAAAACCTCTGTACAGATTCTGTTAAGATACACAGACATGTTTGGTGGGCAAAGTAACACTTCTGAGTCTTTGTTTGCAGGAGGATCCTATGCTGCTGCCCCAACATCAGGTGACAGAAAGAATCTAAATAAACCCACTCGAGGGAGGAAGAAGAGTATATTTGAAGGCTACATGTCAAAGGAAGATGTTTCAGCAGGACTGAAAAGGAAAGAGCTAATTCAGGTGCCTGAAATGTACAATGTCCATGCTCTTGGGATAAGTCTGTGGAAATCACAGGCAGTTGTTGGAAATCAACAGCAGTTGATGACAGGGAATTGATGTAGATGCCATAGGAAGATATTTTCCCCTTCTGAGGATGTTCTACAAGTGGGATGGAATCTTCTATATTCCTCTGAAGTAGTTTTTTGTTTTATTGCATGTTCTATAAAATTCCTGATCCACACTAGTGATAAATTGCAGATTTCTGGTTGAATAGTCTGCTGGCCATGGTGGTCATTACTGGGGAGACACTTCCTTTTACAAATGATGCTTTAAGCAACAGCAGTTACTGGTAGCCTCTGTCTGTGTCTGTAAAAGTGAAAACAAATGCCCTTAGCAAGATACCTCTTGCTGAAATTTCTCACAAAAATGTTTGTGCTTCTTTTTGGAGCAGCAAAACTGCAGCCATCATTAGGCAGCAATTATTTTCTAAAGAATGTGGGGGTGGACCTGCTGTCCTGTCTGCTGGATAGAGGAGATTTATATGAAGGCTGGCAGGGCTGAGATGGAGAAGAGGAGAGCATCCTTGCACCGCATTCATAGTAGTCCTCAACATGGTGTAATGTTCTTTAGGACATACCTGGCATCCAGTGAGATCAGACTGGCTGGAGAAGAAAGGCAGGTGGAAGTCAATGGGGGCATGATATCCACGCTGAGGCATTGTTTACCCAAACACACACAGGTCTATTGCCATTTAATTAGTGTTGTAGTGCTGGTGAGGTGATACTTACTTTCATCAATACATTGGAGTCTCAAATGACATCACCTCAAATTTTGTCTGATTTTTTGTTATAATTGCATAATAATTCTTGTCTGTCATTATAATGGCATAATCTCTGAAATTGTGATGAGGATTTTACATAAAAGACTGCCTGATCCCATCCTGAAGACCAATCTCATGCACTCTTAGCTTTGAAAAAACTCATATCCCTGCTGATGATCAGCATGATCCGCTGGGCTACTTGGACCTTAGGCTAGTGAGTTTTTAAAGACCAGCACAGACATCTGCAATGGGAAGCAAACGGTGGGGGAAGAAACGGGAGCCTTAAGCTGTGACTTCCCTCATGTCTGCACTGGCATATGGCATCAGCTAAAGCTTCTGCCTTACCTTCAGCAGTGGTTTTGGCACCATTTTTGCTCACACTGATAGTGTTAAGTGCAGTATGTGTCGACTGCCTATGAGGTCAAGTGCAGCTGCACATGAAGCACATCAGGCTATGACTACTACCTGAGAATCCCATTGAAATGCTGAGTCCCCACAGAGCTGTGATTGCATGATCCCTGGCAAAAGAACCCCTAATTCCTGTAAATGTGTAGCGTCTACTCTGGGTCATGTGCTGCGTAACCAGAACAGTCATACGTGCTTTCTTAGGCTCTGTCTGTTTTCCTTTCATCCAGTTCCACATCTCAGGGAAACAATTGAGACTGTAGAAGCTGGATTTCATAATTCAGAGCTCAGTGTTAGATCATGGGCATCCCAGCTCAGTATTTCTCATCTTCAGTTCATGCATCCTTATGATTTCATCAAGACCATTCACCACTGCAGCCTCTACCAGGATAGGTGAGATCCTGAGAGCAACTTTAGTGAGTAGATGAATATTCAGTGGTTTTCTCTACAAGGGCAAGAGACAGAATGAGCAAAAGATCCCTGTTGTGTTAATCCCCCAAAGCAGGGCATTCATTGTTCTGGCATGGTAACTTGAAAAAAGGCTCCACAAGAACCTATGGAAGGGGAGGACAAACCTATTGGTCTGAATATGATGGCCCTGAGGAAACTGGAGTGTTCCCAGGCAGCAGCATGCCTCTCTGAACATGGGCTGTCTCCTGGAGCATCCTGGAAACACTGGATCTGCTTATATTTGGATGAGAATTTGAGAGCTCTGTTAGGGAGAAAAGAGCCTGTCGTAACACTGAGATTCTTGCTGGACCTTGGCAATGCAGCTGTGCAACAAAGTGTTCCTGAAAGCCCAACCCACAGAAGCTACTGGCAGACCTGGAGACTGCTCAGATGACACATAAATGCCTCGAAGATTAGGCAGCCGTAGATCAGGAAGAGTGAAAAGTTATCTTTATGGGTGCTGACATCTGTCAGTAATATTGATCTTAATGGCTCCTGGTACTGTATCTGACATAAGTCATGTTTTGATAAGTAGCACGAGAAGTGTGCCCTGCAGATTCCTGGATTCATTTAGTCATGCGACGTGTCCAGAAGTGTCCTTCCACAAGAAAAGGGATCCGAGATCAGGCACTTACGAATGCATAGAATTCCCATTTCCCTGCCCTTAAAATTGCAGGGAGCAAACTCCAGGGTTGGTTGGAATCACACCGGATGGCCCGAGGGCAAACAAGACTGAATAACTCCTGCGTGTTCTGAGAGCGATGGTGCTTATACGCAACAGATGAAATCGGGCTGTGAGTTAGAGACTGACCCAAAGGGCTCTAATCATCCTCTGAAGCATCAGCCAGAAACTCATGTCTGCTCCACGCCTCCAGCGTCTCCCAGACCCTCCCTGCAGGGCTGCTGGGGTCAGGCGGAGCGAACAGAGGTGCAGAGCCTGCTTTGCTGTTAAAAGGGTGTTTTTCCTTGGAAAGCTGTTCTTTTGTGGATGTGAAAGCTGGGGTTTCCCTGATTTTCATGGATTGTTTTTTCAAAGGAAGCCTTGGTAGCAGTCAGATACTTGTGAGCCCTGACCTTTTTTTGGTGTTTTATACATACAAATGAATCTAGGCATATGTGTTACAATAGTTGGTATAAATTGTGTGGTTTGGGATGCTTGAAGTTTAGTCTGAGTACTGCGTGCCCTGTGTTTAGCAGAGCAGCTTGAGAAATCGTGACCCTTTTGTGTCTCACTGGGAAAGTTCAATAAGGTTAGAAGCTATTGGCAAGAGCCTGTGAAGCTGCCTTGAATCATCAGAAAATGTTTTAGAAACCTTCCTGCAGACCTTGTTCTTCCCTTTCATAACAAAGGCCCTAATGACAGAAAAACACTGATAAATATAGCAGCTATTATTTGCAAGCTATTGTAAAATAATACAACATTAGTGTGACATCATGAGACTCTGCAGCCAGATCCTCACCCCCTAATACACATATGAGAACAGTTGTTCATTGCAGATGGGGAGAGTGACTGGTTCCAGATATGATATCACAGCGTGAAATGTACAACATTGTAAATAGGATTTTCATGGGCACAGATAATAGGGCCCATCTGCTTTCTAAGATAAATTTTGTGAGTTTCTTGCTTAAAGGAAAGAGCTGAAGTTTTTAAATGTTACTTGACGTAAGAATTCTAACTCTGATCATAATTAGGTAGTGCATATAAAATGCAGATATACAGGCTGCACAATAAACGTGGTAACACTGTGCTCCTCTGTGTGTTTGCTGGAGATGGGCATCCATGGGCACGTTGCTGCTCTGGTGCCTTCTGGGCCATGGACACAAATGCACAATTTTCATGTGCATGATTGGCATTTTCACCTAACTGATTGACAGCTGTCCCAAACTATTCAAGGGGTTTGTGCAGAGGAAAACGGGATATCCCTTCACCTGCTTAGTGCTGGTGGTAGATCCACATAGGGGAATTCACTCATTGTCAAACAGAGCAACAATCCCTTTCCATTTTTTCCTTTCTCTCTGTAGCAGTTTCTGATGATTGATTCTGGGAAATAAATGGAGGACAACCATTGAGAGTTTTCCATCAGTGGATAGCAGTGCTAATGGAAACTGATGACAGCAAGTCAGCTCTCACTTTGCTTGAGCATAAAATACCCCAGGGTTTCTCTCAGTGGGTCATCTTTGTTTCCATGCTGTTGTCCTGGGTTATGCTTGCCATGGGGGCTAGTGTTCTTGTTAGTACGAATTATGTGAGACATAAAATGAGATAGTGTAACAAAGTACTCAAATAGTATATAAAGAGTATGGAATACATGCCGCTGGTAATCTGGAATTCTGTATTTGCTGGTAAACTTTAGCAATAATTGCAATGGAAAATCTTTGTAAATCCGTGAATTCTTCAAGGCAGCAAAGCTTTCTCGTGTAATCTGCTCTGTTTTCCCATTGGCTGAGTGTTTCCCAGAATACATAAAAAATTATTTGCTGCAGTAAAGTTTTAAAGAAGTAATTCCTGTGAGATGCTCCTACGATTGCTTAACACGGAAGTGCAAACAGATGGGATCTGTTCATGTAATAAATTGGCTAACATTGCTTCAAATACACAAGTAGAGAAATTTCTAAAGTTTCTTCCCAAAGCAGAAGCCTGTTGGAAGGCAGATACCTGTGTTCCCATAAGATTCAAATGCTATCAGTTTCAACTGCAGTCACCTGAATCCTAATTTCCAGGATCCTTTTGAGATGCAAATGTGTAGCCTATAAGGCTTTGGTTGGCTCTGCCTTTCTCTTGGATGGACCTGAGTGCAAGCAGCAAAACTGGTTGGTTTACTTTGGACAGTTGATATGAATTTGTTGCAGGTGACTTGGCCTTTAAGTTGGCAGATAACAAAGCAGAAATAGATAGACCATGGAATTTTCAAATGTATTTAAGACAGTTTGCCTTTAAGTATGTTTAAACAGAATTTAATCCTCTAGACTTTAAGTGTTTATTTTTGGAAAATCCTTTTAATTCTTTTTTGGAAATGTACTTTATTATCACAGAGTTACTGCTGCTGTCTGTTTGCAGGAACAGCCTAAGCAGCCAGAGCCCCATAAGAATGATGCCTGCTGCCATGCAAGCTCAGCTTTTCTTTTCCTCTTTCCTTGTATCCTCCAAAATAAGCAAACCCGACATTCTCCTTTTCCAAGACACAGCAAGCCAAATTGTTTCTATTATCCAGTTGTTAACGAAGTTGGTGGATGCTCAGCAGAAAATGTGTGAAAGGAACAGGACAGCTTGGATCCTCAGTTCACCCAGTAGCAGCAACAACTAATGATTCAACATCTCTCTGATGACAGACTGCAGTAGATCAGCTTAAGCCTATCATGAAACTGCCTTTTGGCTTGAAATTGCTTGGATGCTAAGTTGTCAAGACTTGAAATGTATAATGGAAATTTAGATGTATCTCTCATGTTTCACTGTAGATATATTACCCACAGCTCTCTAATTTAACTGGTGTTAAATAAAATTAATAAGATTCAGGCATAATCTTTCTCCTTCTTTTCTTTTTTTTAAGGGACCCTTGAGAATAAATCCTAAGAAGTACCATGAAGCCTTCATTCCATCTCCAGTAAGTGTAATTTTATAATGCTTTGAAGTTCATAAGTAAAGGTGCATCGAGATAGGAGTTATGCTAAGCAAAGAAGGTCACTCAGAGGTGAATGAGTTGGAATAAATGAACACAATCTGGATTTTCTTTTATGTCAAATATTCCCAACCAAATCCTGCTTTCTCATACCTCAAAGAAACACTTTGCTTGTGCTGAAGTTGAGGATACTGCAGGGTCCCACAGAGGCCAGCTGAAGTCAGGTTTGAGGACCACCAGATAGTGTAATCAGAAACCCTTGGTTTATGGCTGCAGAGGTTTTATAGATTTTCCACTGATTTAAGTTAATCTTCCCTAAACATATATGCTCTCTATTTTCGATCTGCTGCATGAGCTAATTTGAAAAGTCATTCCAGAAATAATATGCGTGATTCCTTTTCATGTGCCCGCTTTGGCACGGGCTGTATCTTGGTTGGCTTGGGATGTGCTTCTGCCACATGGGACTGGCTTGCACCTCTTCTCTCTTCTTTCCTCATTTTGACAGAAAAGGACTCTTTCAATTTCAGGGCCTTCCAGTCTGGAAGGTGACCTCACAGCTGGCACAGCCAAAGCTTTTTATCTGGAACTGACTTGGTCAGAGCGTTGCTGTTAATGAGAGAGTTTTATATTTGAAATGTTTTGCTGGTGTAGGGATGAGAAGTCAGAGCCTGCCCTGAGACAGCAAAACAGATGATGTTGTCCCTGCTACTGACAGTGCTATTGTTTTGGGGCTTGGACTGAAAGCCTTGAAATTCATGGTGTTTTTCAGTTCATGTTGTCGATTTGGGGTGATGTTTTGGAGCTTTGTTAGAGAAGGTTGGCATTACAGGGGTGGGAAAAGGTTGGGGCTGCACAGAATTCACTAACATTAACTAGAGGAAGAAGTGCAGAGCAGCTCTCTGGTACATCAGAAGAGAAGTATGCATGTGAAAGGAACTTTGATCCTTCCTTTGCCAGGTGTCCTTGTAGGTGTGGTAAGTGTAAGCTGTTAAATATATTCTCTGAATTTACAAAATGCAAGGTTAAAAGAGAAGTTCAGCTACTCTCATGAGTTATTTGGATGTGAGGCTTTACCCCTAATCGCCCCTCTGGTGTCCAGCTGTTGCCTTGTCCCTGTTCTGTGTGCAGGAATGCATACATTAAGGAGGGATAGCAGAGGCAGTTATCTCAGCTATCTTTCTACTTTTCTGGCCTTTATGGAGATGAATATTAGAACCAGCAGAATCAACACCTGGATGAAGATGACTCTGGCTTGTGTAGGCACAGTCATTTAAAAGAGATGCTTTGAAAAGCTTATCCTTTGTATAACATTATTTGCCGTAATGGAGGGGTTGCAGCCTTGGTATTCTGCAGCACTTCCCATCATTGCCACATACTGCAAGAGCTGCAGCTGTGAAAAATCACCCTTTCTTTCCTGCTGTTGACGAGGGCACTGTACCCCTTTTACTTCAGCTGTGACTTGGCCATGGCTTCATGGAGTTCAGTGCAACAGCTGTTCACCTTCTGACACCAGAAGTCCCTGTGTGTTTCCTGCTGCACATGTGCTCTGTCTGCTTGTCTCCTCGTTGCATGAAGAGTTGAGGGGAAGGCCCAGGGCTTTTTTCTTGAAGCTACCCAGAACTACCCAGAGAACAGATCCCAGGAATTTAAATCTCTGCCTTGCATCTCGTGTGTTCCCTGCACAGGGTGATGCGGTTTGAAGTGTCACTGTGAAGGATGGTGCTGCTGAGCATGAGTGACAGTGACTGGAACTGTGCTGTGCTTGTGGGAGACACTTCCAGAGCAGATGCAAGTGCTGCAGATCTCTTGTCAGAGGGGGATAGGGAGCACTGCTGGAGATACTTGCAGAGAAAGGCCCGAGCTCCCTGGAGGGGGCTGTGGAAGTCTTGAGGCGATTGTGACTGATAGAGTAGATGCACCCCAGGGACAGCTAAGACTTTGCAAGTGATTGTATTCTGTTGTCTTCCAGTGCCATTTTAATTGCATTAGTAATCTGAAGTGTCAGCTGTGCAGAGCTAAAGTGGGACACACAGATTTTCTTGGAAGTGAGTAAGTTCACCCAACAGTTGTGAACCTGAAGCTCAAGATATAGAGGTGTTTCTTTTTGGAGGGAAAACCAAAACTGATGGCAATTTTCTGATTACAGCTTTGTTGCAGATGTTGAAATTAACTGCTATAACATAGGTGTGCATACACATATGTAAATTTGTATATATATATAGTTTGGAAAGAGAGTGTGTGGTTGCAATTAAAGACAAGACTCTGGCAGAGTGTGGAGATGCAGCTTTAACCAGATGGTGTGATACATCAGGCATCTTTACAGGGAGTGGAAGAAAAGTCTTATATTTTCATGGACACAGGAGAAAAGGAAGAAAAGTGTAGACCAAATTATTGTGAATGCCAGCCTGTGTCCTACAGCACAGAGCAGCTGCAGGTACAGACAAAGAAAACCCCTAACCCAAACCAGGAATTTGCCTGAAAAAGTGACTTTGAATATTTCATTTTTCTGTATATGACAGATTTAGGTAAAGAGTTGGAGCGAAGGGAAAGGGTGGGGAGAAATAAGGAGTAGGACCATGTGTAAAAAATCTGGCTTTTTGAAAAGAACGGTTTCCAATTTGAATTATGTTGGTCCAAGAGGCTTTGCAATTTTTCTGCATCTTGTCATGGGAGGCAGCTTTCACACAGCTGTTGAGCTGCTGCTGCTGCTTTTCTTTCTAAGAGTAATTTGGTCTCTTGGAGGGCAGCCTTAGTTTCACATCATGGCAGGGTTCTTCCTTTTATTGTTTTGGTATCTAAGCAGAGTAAGATACTTATGTGATATTTGGGCTTCATGTTTTCAGGTTATAAAAGAAGTTTTTCTTGGACACTGAGCATGCTGGTAGTTCTGATTGGATTTATTCATGCATATGAGACTCAGGAGTGTCTGAGAAACAGCTGAAGTTGCAATTAAGACTTTAAGTCTTGTGAGGCTGTTTTTTTCTTTGAAAGACAATGAAGTACTAATCTGAAGAAATTCAACTTCCTTTTTTGTACCTCAAAACTATGCAAAGATAACTCTCTTCAGAAAAACTATTTAAACTGGTCATATTTATACTAAATGCTCACATTGTTTGACATGTTCATTGCACTGTAAACAGACACATGGAATTTTTTGTATACTGAATTATGGGAAAGCAGAAATGAAAGCAGTGAGAGCATGGTCAATAATTATCAAAAGAAAAAAAAAAAAAGACTAAACTGGCAGTCTTTTAAAGACTAAAATCTCTATGTTGGCATCTTGAGGAAACTTTGTTCATCCCACGAAGAAAATCTCCCAAACTAAATCTAGAGTAACCGAATGCCAGACACGTCTGGGGTGGATAATCATAGTGTGTGCAATTAGTAGAGGCTCTTGTGCAAGGATGCTAACCCAGAATATTCAGAGAAGGTGTCCTGACATGTCTGTTAGAGTAAAAGATCTCCTAACTTACAGTTGACATCTGTGTTTGTCATTATTTGGTATACCTTCTAACATCAGTTGTGCCAAATGCAGAATATATGGTGTTAACTCATTTGAAAACCAAGAGAATGCATCCCTAACTACAGTCCAGGCCACCTTCACAGAGTGCTCTGCTGGTCCAGGAGCTGCGTGTCCCTGCTTTTCCAGCTCTGCAGAAGAGCAGCAGGAGCTCTGCGTGGAGCCGAGACTGTCTTGTGAACAGTTCTGAACACTGGTCTGTTCTGAACACCAGCTTTGAGTGTTTGAGGTGGGAAATTAAAGTGTCAAGAGCTGTGACAGCAGAAAACTCTACCTGTTCCCAAGAGTAACTGTAGAGGAACTGAGACAACACATTTGAGGGCTTGGCTCTGCCTTGTGTAAATAGTGTGGAACTACTGTACTGGCACATCCATATGAAGGTGCTCATTTGCTGAAAGATCCTGTATGATACAGGGCATATAGTGAATCCATTTTGTTCCTGTGCACAACTGCAGGGTGTTTGGCTCACCTGGGTGTGTGTCTTTCATGATGGCACTGTTTTAAAGCTCATAACAACCATGATTTAATATGTTTTGGTCTGGCACTTACTTATCTTCCTCTTTGACCAGGATGGGAGTCGTGATATCTTTATTGACGGAGTGGTTGCTCGCAACAGAGCCCTGAATGGTGACATCGTGGTGGTGAAGCTACTTCCCAGGGATCAGTGGAAGGTCAGTTCAGTATATTTTTGCTGTGATTTGAGAGAAAGAGCATATTACAGTTTTCATCACTAAACTTGAAGGGCCTGAGACAGAGAACAGAGAATTTTCTACAGATTAGCTAAATTGAGTTTATGCTGCTGTTGATTAAAAGACTTCATCCATTACAATGTTTGGAAGAAGTGATACCTGAGGCATTGAAACCTCATTTTTTGCATGGAATGCCCTTCATTATCACTGTATGGGAAAGTCTGATGATGAGACTGGTTCCAAGCACAGTTGTCAGAGGTGACTTTTGCTATCTGCTATTTGGCTGTCTTCATGCTGTGGTGTTTTGGATAGCACTGTGTAGGTGTTTGCAATTGCTCATGTATTTGACAAGTGTTGTTCACAAAGCTTTAGTTATGATTAACTCTCTAATTTTTGGGTCCTCAGTCCATGAAAAGCTTATCTTGTCACAGCTCCAGATTTTGTGGTAATACCCTTCTTTACATGAATGAAGCATGTGTGAAGTGAGTGGAGCAATGCAAATGTGGGACAATTGCTTTTCATTTTCATGTCTGAGGTTTTCACTAAGATCACTGTCTGGGTTTTTGTTTGTTGTTTTTCCTTTTTTTTTTTTTTTCACTGATGGAACTCCTTTCCCTAATCAAACTTTGTCCTTTCAAATATCTGGATAATATTATCTTGTTTGCAGGTTTATCTTTTAACACTTCAGTACTAGGGCAGTTTTTGCTCCTTTTCTCTGGTTGCTGGGAGATGGAAGCTGCAGTTAACAATTTTAACATGGGTTTTCATGTTTCATGACAAAGCCACTGCAAATTGTTTTCCAAACATGGTTTTTGAACTCTTCTTCAGAGTCTAAAGACTGTTGTAGGTCTTTTAGACAAAAGTAATAGTAAGGATGTTTCCAGCAGAGTGTGGACTCATGTGAACTACTTTGTCCTGGTGCTTTTTACTCAGTCTAGCTACCTTCTCTACCTGGCTTTGTTTGTAGCTGTGTGATTTTAGACTTGCAAATCCAAGATGTTTTAGTCTGGTCATTTGCTGAACCTTCTACCTATTCTGTTAAATCTAATAACAATTGAAATGGTGGTTTGAGACATATTAGGACTTGTCTCTTCCTTTTAAGTATGCATAAAATGAGTGAATGACCTAAGTATTTATTGGTACACATAAGTACAAAACTAAACCTAACACAAAAGGCAATCATTAGTGGGATCTAAGATATTACAGGTATATCCATATACAAATAAAAGAAAGAGGTCTGCTGCTATCTTGGTAACCTCTGAGAACCAGTTTTGAGGGTCAAAGCAAAATTTCTTCTATAGTTATTCAAGACTTCAAGTCAGAATCCATTAAAACTATGTTGATAACTATGTGTTTTGATCACCAAATCCATATATGCAAGTTATCTTTTGTATTAAACCAATTCATATAGATGGAAAAATTGAATAGTTTGGATGCTTAAATCCTTTGCCAGGACCTGCCAGCACAAGGGCTTCTTTGTAGGCTTGATAGAGTTTGCCTGAGCTGGAAGCTTTGTCTGCAGTTTTCCATTTATATCTGTCTCTAAACAAAGATAATGCCTCTCCCTCTCTCTTCTATTCTCATACCTTCATATGTTCAACACAATGATCTTTTATGAATACAAGAGGAAGGATTCAGAATGTTATCCCTGTCCTGGGAAAATGCATGAATAAATAGAACTGTTAGAGAAGTGGTATCTGACTGCAAGGAAGCCATTCAAAAGACTTGAGTGTTTTGTAATATGATTATGATTCTTCTGTGGTGAGTTGAACCGTGCCAAATGCACATGCCAGTCATGTTTTTCAGCCACATAGGTGCTGCCTTGTGTAGTCTCATTTTTTGTTTCTTGCCATCAGCAACTCAATCAGTGATGACATCCCTTTTCCCCTGCTCCCCAGATCTCCTGCTATGTGCTCATGTTTGTATTAGTTCTTTGGGAAAGGTGCCACTAAGTTGCACTGAAAGATACTGCCTTCTGCCAAGTAATTCATACTGATTAATGATAAACAGTCACAACCTATTTTAGGTTTTTCCATTTGTTTAGTCTCATGCTGCTGCAAAGCTGCCACTTAGGTGTATTGAGGGTTTTCTCCTTCCCTTTGGGCCTTTGGAACAAGCTGGAGAGCTTCAGTTATTTATCTGAAAAATGTAAATTAGATATATAGTATAACAGATGCTCTCGGAGGAGGCTTTACAGGCTCTGTACATATTGGTTTGTTAGGATTGAGATGTGTGTGCTGATTATTTTTATGGTTCTCTATTCCCAACACATTACCATTGAGAAATGAACTGGGTTTTTTGCTGTTGTACCACTTTCTTGCACAAGATAAGGCTGTTGTTTCAGCAGTGTGTTGAGTCTGTGCCTTCTCGGTTTCCAGCACCCTGGATGGACTCTGGATGCTCTGGGGGAAGATCTTCCTGTTGCTAGTGCATGTGGTTCCATGGACCTTCTCCTGCAGCCACAGTGTATTTCTGTGTTCCAGTAAAGGCAGGGCTTAGCTGGCATCTTGGTTCAATCTATATGTGTAAATGGGATGAAAAGGGAAAAGCTGTGACCAGTAACAAACTGTGGATTTTGGATAGAAAAACCTCTGTGTTTGCTTGAATTGCTGAGAAGACTCAGAGCTGCCCTGTCCCTGGTGAATTGGTCACTGCAGGTGAAGTGCCTGTGAGGGAAGAGCCACCATCTGGAGTGCAGTTTCTTCAGGGATATACTGGGTCCCACTGAGCTGTAGTGGTGATACCCTACACACAGGTATAAATGCCAGACTGAAATATAAAGGGATGGTGAAATACTCTGGATGTGTGGTTATACTTTATGTAATACCTTCTTGAGAGAGACAGCAATATTTTCTCTGTCCAGCCTTCTACTTCTTGGCTCAGTGGTGGGAAATTTATTAGGCTTGAATTTCTCAACATCGTGTCCTTCCCAGCATGTGCATCAATTGCTTGGATGAGCCACTGTGGTCCTCCCTGTGCTTATTCTGTCTGGTCTTAAAGCTCTGTTTGTTCACACGTCCTCTGGGAGAGCTGCACACTCTTCAGCCATGATCAGTTTGTCAGTTCATAATTCTCTGCTTACTATTAGTTCTGATCAAGAGCCAACAGTTTCAGTGTGACACCACAGACTTGAAGGAGAGACTTTTTGTCCCCAGAATTTGTTATCTTGCTCTCCTGAAGGAGGTGGCCATCAGCTTCCTGCCAGGCTTGAGCGGTGTGCGTTGCGGTGACCGCAGTTGGAGGCTGCGTTTCAGAAGTTCCTCTCCTGTCCTCTTATGTTACATCTTGGGAATATTGAGGTGCTATGGTAACTTTCAAATATTTAGCTTTTGCAAAGTAAGGTATTTGACTTAGGCTGTTTTTCCAGGTACTTAACCTACACTTAGCGAATGAAGTCAGAGTATCATTGCAGTTTGCAAGACTGTCTCCTGATTTCAAGCTGTAGGTCTTCCCTGAGTCTGTGCCTTTATCTTCTGGAAGAGCATCACAGTAAAAGATAGCCAGTGACAGGATTTACCTCAGTCCTTGTCAATTACTCTGATAAAGAAGAAAAATGGTGCTTTATATCTTGATTGATTTTCACTGCTTTAACTTCCACCCCTGGGTTGTTTTTACAGAGTTGTGCTTACATCAATTTCAGAAGCTTTAATTATACAGTGGTATAATTACTGGAAGTCAAAGAAAATGTTAATATTATGATTACAGCAATATTTTGTAGGCTCATCAAAGAGGGAAGCATTGTGTCAGTATAGAGAATAAACCTAACCTGGTTTTCTTCACAGTCTCTTTTTGCTCTTTTGCCGCCTGCTTAATTGCCAGACAGAATTTGTTTAATTTCAGGTATCTGTTTTGGTTTTTCTTGCAAGATGTAATTTCTTTGGTGGAAGGAAATAGCATAATAAGTCATTTGATATCACTTGGGGCTTGGATTCCTGGCCCAATCCCTGGTGCTTTTAGAGTAGTAGTTTATAACGTGGAATGTTTGTTGTTTTTCCTGTCTCATGTATTGCACGCTACAGCTGAAATTTTAGTCTTAGTCTGAAAATAGTACCCAGACAAGGACTTGGTGCTGCCCAAAACTTACAAAAAAGAATTTTTGGGGTCTAACTACCTATCACTTGCTACAATATGCCAATGATGTCTCCAGTTATGCATAAATATACTGTATATGTAGATAGAATAATTCCTGATTAACCTGCCAGTTTCTCAGAAATTAGTGCAAAGCAGTGCCTCTGTTGTTGTTGTTTTATGAATAATTTCCTTATCAGCTTACAGTACCTCTTTGCACAATTTCCAGTTCTTCTGATCTTGACAGAAGGTCTGTAAGGCCGAGCATATAGAGCTGTTCATTAGGTACAGTGTGTGTTGCTGGATAATAGGATAATGGGTGAAACATTTTAGTCACAAAGTGTCCAACAGTGATAGAAATAGTAATGCTTCATAGCTCATGAGAGCACATGTTCTGTTCAACACTGAGCTGTCAGATGCAATATAGTGCAGCAGGAGATCTTCAAGCTGCCTCTTCTGAGCCATACATCACAGATAAATATTTAAACACTTTCTGTACAGAAGACGTAAAGTACAATTCACTTTTCCCAGCTGTGACTCTTGTTGGCATAATTGCAAACAAATGTGAAGAAGGAACAATTTGATTTAAGCAGTCATCACAAATACCACCATGTATAGTTTGAACAGAGCTACGTATCCTGGCAAGTCACTGCCTCCCACTGTTGGTGAAAACCTATGAAGCATTAGTTGTCCAGAGGGGATGCTAGCTTTGGATTTGCCCTGCTGAATAATAATTCATTTCAACCAAATTCTTCTGAGAGTCAGTTTCTTCTCAAAATCTTGCAGCTAATGTAAGGATAACAGTAACTCAGGAGGAGATGAGGTTCTTAGAGGGTTATCACAGCAACACTGTTTGAGTCTAACAATCAAGAATGTTGTTTGGAAACATTACATTCATAATAATAAAAAAAAAAGAGTTCTGGAGAAGTCATTATTGAAATAGTAAGTGTTCTGGCACACTAAAAACATTCAAGTGTAATTCATGATATTCAGGAGTAAAGTGGGAAGCCTAAGAAGCCAGCTAGGAAGATGTCCAGAAAAGCAGAGTTCTAGCAAATCTGAAAGGTTGCTGGATGCTGTAAGGGAGGAAGGGCAATTGTTTTGTTTTTTTAATTTGTTTTGCTGTAGGCTTTACAATGAGGTCTGTAAGTTGATGGTCACACACAAGTGCGTGCATATCCCTCCCCATCTTGGCAAATCCCCAAACCACAAATTGGTGGAATCTGGAAAAGCTTCATTACATGCTAACTTTCTAATTGTGCCATTCTTTGGATGGCCACATGTTGTTCCACACTGCTGGGCCTGCTGGGCCTTTGCTGTGAGCTGGCATGGCTCTTCCCAGGCTTTGCTTAGCTGCAAACTGACTGGGTATGGAGTAGGAATGCAGTAGATTGGTAGCAGAAAAGCTGACAGAGGAGGAAGTGCTGCACACCGAGACATATGTGGCATTGCATTTGCTTTCTTGCAGATGTCATTATTACATTTTGTTAATCAAATATCACTTGAAGTGAATCAGGCGACATCTTAACGCAGTCAGTTTTCATAGCAAGCACTGGCATGCTTTTTGTGGTGTATAATGATATAATTACTGTAATGATCTGGATTCTGTGGGATTCCCATGACCCAGAGCTGCATGCAGCCCTTGCCCCCCCCTGCATGTAGAAAACAAGGAGGCAGAAACACCAGCCTTTTGGAAGTCACAAGCAACCTTGTCTTCCTGAGAAGGGCCTTTCCTGCCTCTGTCCCTCTGATGGTAAAGCCAAAACCAGGATCCTGAATAATAAAATCACAAGAAAAGCACAGTACAGAATTTTTGAACAGTCTAATATTCTCTTTATTCTTCCTCCTTCTGTGCTGAGTAAGAGTGATATTAAAAGGCAAATTGTTTGGTTAGGTAGGAAGACAAACTTCTTTTTATTGACTGTCTGCATCCTGTCCTACCAATGCAGACAGAGTCACATTGCAGCTGTGGTTTGGCTGCACAGGCACAGAGTAAGATAAAAAACGTTACTCTTAGGTGAACAATTAAACATTAAATAATCATTCATGACATGTGGTCAGTTGTTACATCCCCAGTGTAATAATAGCAGATGGGGGTGAGTTCAGGCTGTGTGAGATACTGCTAAATTTCAGTGTGTGTTGCTCAAAGAGCTTCATCTTGCATTGAGGGAAGTGCTCTTGGGGCATCTGATCTTACTTTAGAAGAGGAGGCAAGCCAGCATTTAATACCTGATGTCTGCTCCTGCTCACTGCTTTTTTTCTTGGTCACATAATAATCTAGTACAGCAAATTGTTTCCTTTAACAACTAACTTTTCTTCAAGTGATTGTTTTAAGCTCTGTTCTTCCAAGTCTTCTGTAAATATGCACACATCACAGTAGATTATTCTTAATCCAATCTCTTATATAACCACTATCATTTTGGACTTTTCTTAGCTCTTGGTTCCTGTGGAATTAGTATTTCTTAGAACTGTTTGTTTTTTGCCAGTTTGGAGACTTATTTGGTGATATCACATGAGTATTTGGAGGCTACACCTTATAAGAGTCAGGATACCTGTTCTTGTGATGGGATTGGTTTTTAGAAGGTCATGCACATTAAACTCACTTAACTTTTTATAAATGTTTTCTTGAAAGACTGTCCAGATTTTCTGTAGTCTGAGTTTCTTTCTGATCTGCATAATTAGGAATAAGTTTAAATCAACTGTACTGATACTAAAAGTCTCATCTGGCCTAAACTTGGTACAGTGACTGCTACTCTTTTTTTAAAGGAGACTGTATTCCTAATTTAGCTTGATAGCTGGTGAAATGAAGAGCTGCTACAACACTAAAAAACTGATGATCTTTAAGTCCTGAGGTGATGTGGTTTTGGATTGTATCCCTAAGTTCTGAAGAATAGGAAAAGTGCTACTTATCTATTTGCATGTTTGCTCTTGTCATTGGCTTTCAGAGAAACAGCAATTGGCTGCAGTATTTATGTGTGGTCAGAGCTACTGAGGTTGGCTCATTTAACTCTCTTCCCTTGTTTCTGCAACTCATGTTTGCTTTTCCTAAGGCCATAAATCAGAGGGACAAGGAATCTAAAATAGAGGTGATTTATGTAAGTTAAGAAATGCAGCAGCTGGGGGAGTGACAGGGATTTTTCTACAACAGGTACTTTGGGGTAGGATGTGGGACCTCATTTATAACCATGTGGTTATTGGAGATAAGAAGGATATTTGTCATCAGGGATGGGATGCATTAAATTTGTTGTTGGTAATTTGTAATCATCTAAGATAAAGGTGTTTCCAGTCTGACAGTAGGTAGGTTTTGAGTCAGCATGCTGCTACTTCAGAGGGCTGGAATGGTTGTGCCTTCTCACAGACACTGTTCCTGTGTCTTCCTCCAGATGAGGCAAAGTGCAGCCAGGTTGAGGAGATCTGGCCTCCCACTCTCTCCTGGCCTGGCTTTGTGATGTTACTTCTATGAGGGGGATCCCTTCTCAGATTTCTGAAGCTTGTATCCTAACTACTGTGCACATCCCAAGAACTGGGAATGAGTCTGGTCTTGGTGCACTATCATGCAGTGGTGGTCAGTGGCTTATGTGCATCAACAGCAATTTTCTTAGCACTGCTAACACAGGAAGTCTTGCTTGCTTGCTATTTGGTATTATCCTTCAATATACAAATCAATGTCCTGGAACCTGTAGCTGAGATGGTCTCTGTTTCTGTAACATCTTGAAGAATTGCAACTGATACTTTGAATCAAGTGTCTTATTTACAAAGTGCCACTCAAGACACTGAAAGAGAAATTAAACTTCCTCCTGATTATCGTTTCCCACAAATTCCTCACAGCTTCAGTAGTTGTGGACATGACATCATTCCTCAGCGTGTGCTCACTGACAAGACATCTGGTGTGGGTTTTTGAAGATCCCAGGTTCTACCTGCACTTTCCAGTTTTTATCCCAGCCTTAAATACCTGGAGGCTCTTTAAAAAGTGTTGGTAATGATCTAAGAAAATACTACAAGGCAGAGCTGATCTACCAACTCTGCTGAAAAAGGCAATTTTCCTTACTTTCTCACTGTTTTTATTTCTTTCTCATTGTTGGTTTATTTTTGTTTTCTGTGTTCTGTCATATCAGGCAATATCTGCTTCATGAAAGTAGGTCTGTGTTGCTTATGAGTTTTTTAAGTTTCCAGTATGCTATTGATTCATCTATCTTCAGCTGTGTCACCTCCTGGGGTTGAAGCATTTCTTTGTTTTTAGCTTTGTCTAAATTGTTTTGAAACAGAGAGCAGTGCCAAAACACATACTTTTAATTGAGCAGCTTTGGAAGTGTGAAAATGAAGACTTGGCATGATCTAATTAGTGCTTGTGTATTTTGGTCGCAAAAAGTGACTGGTGAAGAATTCCCCAGACACGTTCTCTGTTCTGTCTGAAAAAAATCCTGCATAAAGCTGTATATCCTGCTTAGTTCTGGTTGGTGCTTGGAAGTCTTGACTGTAATGCTTTCACTAATTAGCTGCCAGGATGTCTTTTCTTCTCAGTCTCCTTGCTTTTGGCTTGTTTGTTGGAATGAGCATTGGCTACTTTTGCTGGCAAGCTCTATAGAAACTGGCATCTCCTTGTGTTCTCTTTAAATCCCTCATGGTGTAATATTTGCCAGGTTGGTGCTGTCTGGGGAAAGTCCGAAGGACTTGTATGAAGTGGTGCACTTCTTGAATTTTTTTGCGGTAAAGTAAATTTCCTCCAGGTTTTATCACCCCTTTTGATGTCATCTGACATGCCTAGGTTGTTTTTTTTTTTTTTTTTCTTCTGTGAAGATTGGGTTTGCAGCTGTAGCTTCTTGTAGTAACTACAGCTGCTGTGATAGTCTGGCTTAGGTTTGGACTTGTAGCTCTTCTCCATTTGGTGCGAGTTTGGGAGCACAAGCATCCTCTCTAAAGGGGCTATGAACAACAGATCTGGGCATAGCCCAGCTGTGTCTGACAATCCTGTGGGACCAGTGTCCTGCCCAGCCTGACTGCCTTGGGAGCAGCTCCCTGCCCATCTGAACAGTCTCTTTCTTGCCTTGACCTTTAGGCTCATGCTCCAGGCAGAGCAGTCTGGCAACTGCAAAGCTTTGCAATGCCTTTCCCTTCAGCCTTTGTCTTTGCAGCTGTCCCTTAAATGTACAACTGGCTTGCTGGTGTTAGAGAGACAGCTTCCTTGCAGTATTTCCATATTAGAGCAGCATCCAGAGGGAATGTCCCAGTGCTCCTTTCTGGTGACTGTGCCTGGCTGTGTCACCTGGCTGGGAGCAGAGTTGCTGCCTCCTGGACTGTAGAGCTGTGCAGCATCACTACTGGAGGAGAATAAATGGCTTTAGTTTATTTATCCAGCTGAGCAGGGAGCTGGTGCCATGAGTGAGTGCTGTGTTGGCGAGACATCTGGAGCCTGAGCTCCTCTTCAGGTCTGTGTTCTACTGTACAGACATACCCAAGGTTAATGGATGGCCATTAGTTTAATCTGGTTTAATTTCATAGCTGTGCTTCATGTCTGAGCAGTATTTTGACAGGATGGCATTACTTTATCTACTCTTCTGGTTCTCCCCCACCAAAAAATTCCTGAAGCTTTCTTTTAAATGCTTTATTTCTTTTCTTCTCTGCACAGTTGTGGAGCTGTGGATATAATATGTTTATCAGCTGAGATTCGTGTCTTGGAAACTTAATTTACCTTTTTATCTAATGCTTTATCACTAATACATGGTAACGTTTCCTGGCAGGATATGCATTGTTAAAATTCATTTGTAGGAAATTTAAAAAAAAGCCCATAGAAGCGGATGGCTCCCCTTCTGTAAGGTTTAAAAGTTTTGAAGCAGAAAAGGAAAATGCTCTTCAGGGTACCTGACATCAGCCCCAGTATCCTACTTTCCCATGGGATGACTCCTATCAGTGCTGATATAACGGAGCCCAAAGACTAGGTGTGGTGGCAGCTGTGGCTGTCAAGTAAAGGAAAAGCTGGGAGGGGAAGGCTGGCTTTGTCAGGGCAGTGTCTCCAGCTACACAGGAATTTCCTATGAGCTGATCGAGACCTTGGGCAGACTTTTTTTGCTAACAAAACCACCGCCACATGTCAGAATTGATTTTTTATTTTTCCCGACATTGTCTTTTTTGCCACTTTTTGAAGGAGTCAGCATTATCCAGTGGTCAGTTATCCAACTGTCTGGCCTCTGTACCAGCAAAGCCACTCAAGCAGGTTAACAGCACTGTTGTTTTCGGGGATGAGTGGTGCATCACTGCAG
Organism: Aegithalos caudatus; assembly: GCA_013389925.1. Classification (NCBI taxonomy): domain Eukaryota; kingdom Metazoa; phylum Chordata; class Aves; order Passeriformes; family Aegithalidae; genus Aegithalos; species Aegithalos caudatus. Next base: position 448,487 of record WEIU01009843.1, on the reverse strand, counting down.
CAGCCAACTTCAGTGACATGGGAATGGTCCTGGGGCCTGAGGCTTTCTTTGAGCAATTAGTTGCTATGATCACAAATAAACGGATAGACTGTGCTTCAGAGTTCCAGTTCCCAAGCACTGATTTCTGTTAAGTGCTTTGTGAAAGAAAGGAAAAAATAATCAAAAAATAATCTGCAGTTAAATTAATCTCCTCTAACAATGTCTAATGCATTCTGGGGGACCTGTGCTTGAGGGAAGGGCGTTGTACAAAATGATAGACAGCAAAATATACATAACTCTTTGTGCAGGGTTTTGAGGTATTAGGAAATAGAGCTCCCAACACTGGCACATCACCCTGTGATTAAACACAGTGGTTTCACCAGCTCAGGATTGATTACTTTAGAAAGCACTAAGTATTTGTCAAATACTCTTCCTTCGGATACTTAACATCCGGATCCTTTTGTCTTTATCGACTTGCCTCAACACCTCTGCTTCTCAGCAGGCTGGGTGTGCTCCTTCCTACCCCTCCTCCTGGCCCCGGTGCCATGCCCTGCACTGTGCTTAAATTCTTGCATAGAAGTAGCTGGTTGCACAGGTTGATCCGTGTTGCTTGGGTGAGGTGAGGGACCAGGATGAGAGAAAATACTTGCCTCTGATAAGCAGCTCAGTGCCCTTGAGTCTGTTAAAGAAAAAACCTCTTCCTCTTTGCAGATGTGAGGAGGGTGTAGCATGGTTCCTATGTCCTGGCTAGCAAGACACCCCAGGAAATGCTCTTTGTTTAAACTCTGTTTACTATTTCTAGTGTAAAATGTTTTTCCAGCTGAATCCATAGCTGGATGTACTGTATGTTACAGTGTTGTGTTACTAAAAAACAAATGATGAAAAACATCAACTTCATATTTAAAGTTTGCCATAGGTGTTTCTTTATTACTTGCTGCCACCCCTTAATATTTTTCAGGTCTGTTTTTCAGGGTTAGTCAGAACAGCATTGGAATCTTCCTGCCTTTGTTGCGTCCCCTCAGCTCTGAAATGAAAAGTAATGTTGTCTTAGCAAAATTGCTGTTCTTCCCCAAGATACACCAGGGGAAGTTGCTTTATTTCTTTACCATGAATACATAACCTTTTCTTCACAATAAAAAATATGCCCTTCCAAGCATTGTTTTCGTTCCATGGTTGTGGAAAAAGTTCTATCCCAAAATTATCATATTTTTTCCAGCACAGTTTCTCTGATATTCTCACTGTGCAGAAATAAGTACAAAATAAATGAGTGAGCTGTTCGTGTGCCATTGATAAGTGAAATGAATGTAGACAGAGGTTATTTTTTAAAATTTATGCTGAAGAATGTTTAAATCATGCCTTAATGCATTACACATTATGGGATATTTATGCTTGTGTTAACACTGTAGTTAAAGCTGAGGTTGGTCAACCTTTCTGTGTTACAAGATTAGAGAAGTAAGTGCAGGTCTACAGTAAAGCTGGTTTGGAGCAGAAAACTGAGCTGTCTGTTTTGAGGTCAGTGTTTTGTGGACAAAGTTTGGTAAGTCTGCTCTGTGATTTTTCTCAAATTAAAGTAAAATGCTGTGTGTTGAAATGGTTTATTTTCATCATGTACCTGTGGAAGGACTTACCTGAAGAATGTTCTCTTACTATGAGACTGCAGCTGGTGACTGCAGGGTGGAATCTTGACACATGTACTTCCACTTGGTTATGAGGGGAGGAAAAGAAAAGGAGGTACTCATAGTCTTTAGGATATGTTTAAACTTTCAGGGGTTGCTTTGGGAAAGTTAATGTTCATTAGAGGTGGGTGCCTTTAGGATCTAGGAAATGCTACAAATGCACGTGACAGTGTTTGTATGATGAGCATGTGAGGCCAGTGATGGGGAAACTTCATCCTGAGTGGTTTGTTGGCATATTCGATGGGAATGAGCCACTCCCTGTGGAGGTCAAGAGTACACTGGTATTTGTGTGGCAATTTTTGACTGTTCTAAGAAAACAATAGTGGTTTAAATTCCTAAACAATGCATAATTACATTAACTGAAGCTTGCAAGGTTTCGAGCTCATATACTGTACAAACTTACACTACTAAAAATTCAGTGTTTTACCATTAAACAAAGACAGACCTCTTCATGTATTGGGGGGACTGTAGCATGCTTGTTTCACAGTACCTCAGTTGCAATATCCATATGTTTTATATGATTTGTTGCATATATACAGGTGAGAAATTTCTATAGTGAGACTCTTTTATGTTTTAATTTACCTTAACCGCTAAATTCAAAGCACCATAGCAGCTTTCTGTTTTTCTTTTAGGTCAGGTCTCAGTGCTTCTAGGGCTCCTGGATCCTGGCTCATTGTTGAATACTCTTGGTAGTTTTGAAGCTGTTAAATGTCTTGAGTTGCATCTTTCAATTATAAATTCATAGCTTTCATCAGTGTCATTTGCAGTGTAATTTGGTGGGAGAAGCTCATAAAGTCATGATAAGAGAATAAGAGGCACACACTTGAATGGTGTAAGAAGTGAAACTGGTTTTCATCCAGTTTTTGAAGTATTGGCTTTATTTTTAACAAGCCTAGACTAAAGGTTTGATAAATTGGGGGTGTATGGATTGTGTGGGGCAAATAAAGTAATATTCTGTTAGGAAATTATGAAAGCCATTCAAACTCATAGCTTCGGTAGAAGATCTTAATTGTACTCCTAGGACTCTGCAAGGTGCAGTGAAATAACTTGTGGGAGGTTGTAAGGCAATTTCACAGTGTGGTCAAATTAGAAGGAAAATTATTAGTTAAGATCTGAGAACTTGCTCGGTTTTATTTTGTGGAGTGCTGTTAATATTTTACAAGGAAGCAAGTTTGATCATGCACTTGGTGTGAAGTTTGTATTGCCAGTAGCCTTTGTTCTGCAGTAGCCTCTATGGGAGGGTTTGAATATTTGAATCCTTGGGGAAGGATGCCTTTGGTGGATGTGCCTGGCTGTGTCTGCCCATGGCTGGCAGCACAGGTGATTGTTGTGGGGTGGGTCTGGTCCCTCCCTGGAGCTGGAAGACTCGATGTGAACTGGTGGGTTATCGATAACCTTTTGTATGTTTAACGAGACAAATCCTTCCCTTCAATTGTTTCACTGTGAATAAACGCTTATCACCGGATGATTTTGTGTACCTTGTGTCCCTTTTAATTTGTTTTGGATCAGGGTCTGTAAAAGCTAGCGTCTGGAAAGGGGTGTTACAGGGATGGAGCAAGTGTTCCCCAGCTTGTTAGAGTTGCTTGAGCACAAGAAATGCAGTTGCTCCCAATGCCTTACATGCAGATTCCTCATGTTATTTGACTTCACCCAGTGCTGTGTAATTGCAGTAGGGGTTATAAAGTACTTTATTTCCCAGTCTGTGGGTGAGGATGGGTAGACTGAGGTGGGAGTGCATGTTTCAACCTTCACATTGCTGAATCTCCACCCCTCTGTGACTTCCTTCACTTTGTCTCCATCGCTCAGTGCCAGGGCCTGGTGTGGCCAAACTGTGGAGGTGGAAGTGGTAACTCGGCTCCCAAATGGTGCAGTGGGATTTCAGTTCGGATCTTCAGCAGCCTGAGGACAAACTGCTGTGTGAAGTGTTTTCTTTCCCTGATTATGGTGTTATGGCACAGTTGTAGCAGGGCACATGGTAAACCTTCAAATTAGCTTCAAGGGTCAACAGGTATTTCAAAACAAGGCAGGGACTTTACAGAGGTTTTCAGCAACAAGGAAGTGGCCGACTTAATGTTTTACTTGAGAGGGCATTAACTTGCTTTTCACGTGTCCTTAGTTCTTAAGACGATGTAGGTCTTTGGGTACTGATAGTCTTAGACATGGTACCTGTCATTGATGGGTAGAGTGGAAGCAGGCAAGTGTGAAGTTTGCCATCTCAAAGCCAACAAATATTTTGTTTCTCACTTTTGCTGGTGAGAAAGCAAATGAAAGGGGTTTCCTAAAGTTGTGGACTGTCTGGGTAGGTTCTGAGATTTTGCCCATCTTCCTTTTCTGTTTTATCTGCTAAGGTGAACGGTGAGTCAGTGGAAGCTGTGTGGTGTGTTTCATTATTGGAGACCTGTCAGAAGAGTTAGTTAATAATCCAGAGCATTTGGATTCAATGTGATAAAACTAATCATAACAAAGTACTTCAGTGCCTAACTTGAAGCTGTGAAGAAAATCCTGTTATCTTAAAAGTATGTGTATGTGAAAGGGCTAATTTTTTCTTGCTTAGCAAGATAACCATAAACTCATTGGTGAACTGCAGAGCAGCAGTACTGTTTCCAGAGGCTGCTTTCCAAGCTTCCCTGAGATGAAGTGAAACTGAGATTTAGTGCTGTCAGTTGTGGAGTTTCAAGAATATACTTCTGAAGACCTTTTAAGTTGCATGGGGGAAATTGTTATGGAATCAGCTTATTTAATTTTTATCTAAATAGTTGTAATGAACATAAATTTACTTCTTCATTTTTTGGAACAGCCTGCCTTTTTACTGGATGTTTTTTAAACAATTTATCATTAACACATTTACTGTATTACAGATTTAACTTCTTAAATATTATACCAATAACTACCTCTAGGTAACAAAATTATAAAATTGTTAAATGTTATCCCATACTTACTTTTACCCAGAGGGAAAGACTGAACAATTGAAGATTGCTTTGAGTTCATTTGATCTGTATGAAGCAGCCTTGAATTTCCTGGGCTTGTTTAATGATCATAGTGAAAGCCCAGTGTTGCTGCCTGTCTCAGGTCCAATAATTGTACACAATGTACTGCAGGGGAGAGATAGTCTTTTCCTTTCTGGTTAAAAGTACTAGCAATCTGTCGTTGTTGGTGATGAACGTTTGCAGGTAGCACAGTCCAGATTTAGCATTTGAGCTGTCTTCCTTGTAAAGATTTGGTTTGATTTCCTTGTTCTGTAATTTCCAGTGCTCAAGTGAGAGTTCTTGGATGACTAACACATTTCAGTGCTGGTTAGGGCACTTTTGAAAACTCAGTGTTTTTCATATATTAAATATTTCATTAATGACATAAACAGGTGTCAAGGCTAGTTTACAGTCACATGTTTTTGAGCTATGCTTCTTGAATTTTGTGATTCTCAGATTTATTTTGTAAGAGTGTTGGATGGGCTTAACACTTGATGCTGTTCTGCTTCCCCACGCGGCCCATTAGCACCTTGGCTCTGTACCTTTTTAATGAAGTGCATAATTTTTCTTTTATTTCTGCATTTTGTGTTTCAGTCTTTGCTGCATGTTTTAAGAGAATTGAAAGTGTGCTCAGAACACTGAGAGGAACGTATTGCTAAAGGTGAATGCTGATGCTCTCTGTTTGAGGTACAACTAACTCTTCTGGGCTGTGATGTAGGAAGCTCATCACTGCTTTTGCATAGCCTGTGAGATGCAGTTTGCTGCAGTGTGCAGCCATCCATTTCCTACTGGCACACAGAAGGTATCCTGAGGCAGAGGGAAGAACTCAGGATCCTAAGTTGTAGGGTAGAGTCTGTCGGTGGGAATGTCTGGCTGTCGTGTGACTAAGCTGCACGTGTGTAGTGGTGGGCTTCATCAGGCTAAACCAAGAGACATAACTGACAAAACTGAATATAAATCCTGTATTACTAATATCTGGGAATAGCCAAGCTGTTAGGACTTGGAAGCATGATTCAAAGATTTGCCAAGTTAGCCTGTGATGGTCACTAGAAGAGTTTGCCCAGGAGAAGTGAGTTATAAAGTAATTCAAGACTTTCTAAAAAAACCCCTCTTGCGCAATCAGAGTTTAATGACCAAGGTGATGGCTTTATGCTGCCATCATCAGCGTTTAAATCCCCAGTATTTTTTATTTGCACCTGTTTTTACTGATCTCATAATTGGCCATTGTTACAGAATGCATGTGGAATTTAGTTGACAGACCAACTTTTCTTTTTGGATGGAATGCAAACTACCTATTTCAGTAAAGTTTCTGTACTTGTGATTATGGGCACTGTCAGTGTTTCCATTATAAATTTCTGAAAATTTTTTTAAAGGAGCTTAAAACTAAGTTGTAAAAATTTGTTCTTGGCAGAGAATTTGTGTACAACATCTCAGCTCAAGTAAGACTTTTTAATGACTTTCAAACTAAAGAAGGAAAACCTGAACTGCTTTGTAAGTTGAGGTTACACAGGTGAAGAATACGGTGAAATCTCTTGTTAACAAAACTCAGCTTATAAGGAAGTAGCACAACAGAAACCCACAGTGTTAGCCCCATGTCCCACATTACATTTTAAATTGAGTTATAACAATTGAGTGTAACTTTAGATTCATTCTGTGGAAAAGCTTTTGACAGAACAGCATTCATTGCTGGGTAGGAAAAACGGACCAGAAGGTACCTGGCATCAAGAAGCAGGGAACTCTGCAGTGGCCAGCCCTTCCCAGCACTGGGAAAGGCTTTTTTAGGGTGATGGTAAATCTGTTTCTGAAGGAAAACAGTAAAAATATGCCATTCTGATTTACTCCATTTTTCAGTGCTGGAGGAGATGCTTTGAGACCATGTTCAATCAATGTATATTTTCACTGGATTAAATAAACCTGAATATTGACGTCATGAAAATAAGCTGAGGAGCCTGCTGGTGGATGCTGATGCATTTTACTCTTCTAATAAACACTGCTTCAAAATTTAATGAAGCGTGCCATGTTGCTAAAGGTAAATGCAAACAAACTGAGCTATAGACTCTGCTTGAGGTGCTGGTGTTTAATGAGATTCATCACCGAGTAATGTGAGCAGATCCTGGTGACGCAAATGCCAGCAGTCATTCCCTGCCCCATTTCAGGAGGAAACCTGGTGGTACTGATTGTTTTCACTGGAAGAAGAAAAAAACACTGCAGCAATATGACTCCTCAGCAAAATGTTGAGCATCACTCATCTTTACTGTGCCTTGGGATCCTAGTTTGCTTTAACTTCTCTTAAGATGGGCTCCCTTCAAATGCAATCTTTGTGTCACCTTGTGCTCCTCTATTCCCCTTCATTAATGTGCTTTGTCTTTAACAGAAGCTTCCTAAAAGTTCTGTTGAGCATCCACAGTGTTGTGTATGGTTTGGTGCAGCACTCAGCATTGTATGCCTGGTTCTGACTGGGGCAGCTGAGCACAACTGAAAAACAAATAACCCTGGGAAGGATGCATTTTATCAGAGATAGGATAAGGGTGTGTGGAACCTGTGCCTTTGGTAGGTGTTTTTGTGCCTTCCAGCAGGAATAGGCAGACATACTAATTCCCTGGAGACAGACCAATGATGATTCTCATGTGCCTTTCCTTCTGGAATGTCTTCTGTTGTGTCAGGTTTTGTGCTCGCTTTTAAAAACAGATCAGATTTTTGGTACCATTGCTATTGTGTGTTTATCAATAAAGCTCTGCATAATAAGAAAAAAAAATCACACAGAAAGGTCCTGGAGAACACCTTGGTGAACTAGTTTTGCTGCTGGAGCAAATTCAGTGAATAAAGGTTTATGAAAACTGGAAGGGTTCTTTTATTATAATAGACAATTATATTAACATTTTGGAATCAGACAATTTGGTTCTAAACTAGTTAAAATTTTGGTTTTAAATGTTTTGTCCAAGGTATGAGATAATTTTGGAAAGGCATGGATAACCAGATAGTCAAAAATTCTTATTAGTAAGTGCCTGAAAATTATGAAGAGATAGCTATGCTATGGTAATAACTGTGGAGTCATTAATGATTTTGCTTATCTTATGCTGTTCTAATGGTATTTCCAGGTATGATACAACTGAATGATGTCTCAGGTCATCTTTAAATAGGAATTCTATAATTGCTCTGTTAGCTTTCTGTGTGGAAATAAGAATAATTTTTTTTATCCCAACAACATAAAAAATAATTGGTATTTTGTTTTTAGAGCTGTGTGACATTTGTTCCTATTCTGTCTTGACTTCAAGCAGCAGCTGTAAATAAATTAATACTGATCTTTAATTATGTGAGTTCCTGCTTTGAAATCTGGGGTTTTGAAAACCTGAACATGGTCTGGGGTTAAGCCTTGGTTCCCATGGTGGGAAGAAGAGCTAAAGCTTCCCACTGTTCGTAGAAACCTAACTGATGTGTTATTGTTTCTGATAAGACCTCAAGAGTGAAGTAATGCTTTGAGGTATTTGAAAACGTTAATCTTCACCTCTGCATGTAAACCAAATATCATCCCTATTTTCTGAGCGGGGAAATACGCCCTTTTTTTTCTTCCTGGGACACCTGCCTCCCACAACTGCCTAATGTGTGATTTTTTTGGCATGCTCTTCTTTAATAGCTATGGAGCAGAGTGACCTAAAATATTTAATGAAAACTTAATATGTGAAAATTGTTCAGATATTTGTGTTTGTTGACTTACCACTTGTGCATGCTTTGTTGTTTTCAGCCTTCTTTTCACACTTTGACTTTGCCTTGTCAGCTGTGCGAAATTCAGGTGTAACTTCTTCAGGACAGAGTGTGCAGCTCTGCCTAGCACAGTGTCAAGTGCTGCAAACTGGGCAACTTGGCTTGAGTGAGTTTCCAAAAGTTACAGGCAACTGAGAGCGGGATTATTTTCCTTGAGCAGGATTACTTTCCTTATGTACTTTGTAAGGAACTTGTTGAAAGTCTAAGGTTGATATGGAAGCCTTGGATTTCCTGCCAGTAATAGTGATTTAATATGAAATCAGTCCCACCTGCACTCTCTAACTAGGCATTGAAGGACTCCTTGCCCAAATAAATGGACTTGTAGCAGTTTTAGCTCACAGATGAGCCTTTCCAGTTTGAAAGCCCAGCCTGTGTATTTGCAGGAATCTTTGAGCAAAATTGTGCTGCTGTCACCTCCTACCTCTCTTCCACAGTTCCTCGGTGCTCTATGTTGCAGTGAGATTCTGTCCAGGGTCAAAATTTGATGATACCAAGTCAAGTGAAGGAGTACATTTGCCTCACAGCTTGTCTTCTCTTCAGAAACAAGTTTAAAGGGACACAGAAACTGTTGAGAGTCTCAACTGTATAGGAAATTGTTCTCTTTTAATCCCTAGTGAATCATCTGTTTTTCTTTTCCTCCACTTACCGCGCTTGCAGGGATTATCTCCTCCAGTTCCTTTTGTCTGCGGGTGGTCCTCTTCAGCCTGGCTGCCCCTGTTCTGCCACAGCTTCCCCTGAGCATGAATCTTTTCCAGCCCATCCTGGGGTGATGGGGAAGGTGCTGGATTCCTAGTGGTCTTGGCATGCATGACTGGAAGTGGCAGCAGTACAGCATGGCGAAACACAGGTAGAGTTATGGCTCAGCCCATTTCCTAGAGGATGGAGCTGCTCATAGTTAGAACCACTCTGTCAGATGGTACCTGCTGGCTCCTGCATGGAAAATACAGTGTTAAAGTGGATTTCCAGTCTTCTGTTGCTAAAAGTTTCCTGGAATGTGTCTCCATCACCTGTTACCAGATCTCCTCACCTTCACACCAAACCATGAGTATTTACGAAGGAAGAACCGGGTGGTTTTGGGTGGGTGACTTTAACAGTACCGTGCTGGCACTGGGGGAGGCTGTTTTTCTTGGCTGAAGCCATATTTTAATGCAATTGAAATCTGATTTAGAAATTAGTGTAGATGCCAGTTTCCCTGATGTGACAAGGCAGAGACCATAGGAGTAGGTAGTAATTTTGGCAAGCTCTTTTGATGGGGTTGAGATGGGTATAGTGGGATGCACTCAGCCCAGAGCAGTTGCATTTTGCCTTCCATATCCTCAGCGGAGCAGTGGAACACAAAACAAGTGCAAGAATCTTCCTGCAGAAGATGAAAAGAAGTAAAGACAGGACAGTCCAGCAGCTGACTGAATGCAGCCATGAAGATAGATGACAGGACAGGCTAAGAAATGAACTATTTGAAGCACTTCTAGAGTGGGAGTCTCAGTGATGCTTCAGCAATGACTTGTTTAGGTTCCTGATGCTCTTATCCCACTGTGTGAATAAATAAGCAGACCTGGGCTGATGGAACACAGCAGTCAAAGGAAGTTCCCACTGGGGCATACATAGTCCAAAAACTTCCATAAATTGTTCTGTAATATGACAGTTTCCAATTACGGGTTTTCATAATAGGAGGCTTACTGGCAACCAGTAATGCAAGCTAACTGTGGAAATTTCTATTGCTTTTCTTGGCCCCTGAGCACTTCCTGAACAGTATGTGTTTTGTCCCAGGTGTCCCATTCTGGGCTTTAAAAGTGTGTCACAACATGCATGGGGCTGAGACCCCTGGGAACTGGCACTTAGAGCCCAGTCAAAAGGAACAAAAACTGCAAGTGAGGGGCTTAAGGTATCGGCCCCAACATGTCGATGTTGATTTGTTTGTTTCCTGCCTTGATGAGTTAAAGTGTTGATCAGTAAGAGATTTTCTTAGACACATGGGAAATTATTTTTATACAGTTCTGAAGAAAACTTCAAACCCTTGGGAAGTATAGGTATGCAAATATCTTGGATAGCCCTTCCAGTACTTTTTGATTAGTTTGCATTGTCAGCCCACTTTCTTCTTACGGGCACGTGCGGGTACAGGCTTGCTTGGTTTGTGAAATGTTGAACAAATCTTCAAAGAGTATCATTGTTTCCAGGAAATATGTTTTTCATACATGCTTGTATTGTTTAAAAAAAAAGGCAGTAATGGATAATACTTGGGTTTGTGCAAGCCAACAGTGTGGATTTGCTTGGCATTGCAGCTTTCAAATGATACACACTCAGCACAAGTAGATTCTTTTCTGATTACATGCAAGCTCTGTGTAATTATTGCATCTTTTAAAATATGTATTGATTCATGGTATTGTCTTGAAGTTGCAAATGAGCCAGAAGCCTGTCTGCTTCTTTACATCAGATGCAAACTGGGTATCTTTTTGCAGTAATTTGCTGAAAATGCAGGGATTTCACAGAATCATACCTTTGAAGATGGAACCTTATGTTGCTCTCCTCTTCTAATCTACCCCTCTTGAGTGATTTATTCTAGGCACTGTGCATCATACGTTTTGTCCTGGCACCCATTCTTGTAGTGTTGCAGTTCCTGTGCACATTACCAGAAAAAAGATGGCTGAGAGGGAGTTTTTGGAAAAAAAAAAAAAGAAAAAAAAAATGAAAAAAGAAAAGAACACACACACAAGAAAAGAAAACCAGTTCCAGTTAGTAGAGAAGGTTTTGCTGCCGGTGTGGATAAGGCATAATTTGATTTAAATGACTCTTGAAAAACAGTTCTCAAAACTGTTCCATGCATTTTCTTCCTGGCTACTGTTGAAAATATGGAGCTGAATATTTTCTGTGATGTTTCAAACCAATATGTTCTGGCAACCTCAGAGCTGGGCCCTGTGCATTGCACTCTTGTTTCCAGTTTGCTGTGGCCTGGAGTGCAACACACAGCTCATGAGATGCACCAAAGTGGGAGGTCTTGCGAGGAGCAGGCAATACAAAGACCCAAGGTACAAGGAACATTTTGCTGGGGTCCAGCAGGGGAAGCTGCCAATTTTAAGGGCCTCTTTTATGAAAAGAATTTGCTGGTAGGAGATGAGGAAGCTGTTAGTGCTTTGAATTTTGTGAGTGTGCAGGGGGAGGTTGATTCCTGGGTGTTGTTAAAGGCTGGGTGCTGAAGTGAATCTTTTGTGCTTCTCTGAGGTCAGACTTTTCTCACTTGAGAGATGGGCTATGGCTAAGAATTCGTCAGTGCTTTAAGTGTGACAACATCTTGCTGTACAGAATAGCATGTGGGCTGGGAAGCTGGGAGCTGAGGTGTTTGCTGTATCATTTCTGCTCCAGGGACTTCTGTGCCTTGGGAAATGTGTGTGGGAAGGTCAGGGCAATAAAAGGAGGTATTCTGAAAATAGAGCTGCTTTTTTAGCACCAAATCAAATCCCAAGGGTGGCAGCAGGAGTGGAAAGTGTGGAACAAGTTTGTTGATCTGGCTATAGCAGTACACAGCTCTTTGTTAGTGACTCCCAGCAGGGTTGGCTTGCCTACAAAGGAGATGGCAGAGTGTTCCCTGCAAGGGAATCAAGGACATTGTCTTTCCCCATATCTCTAACTCTGTTACCCTCAGCAGTGGTTGATCCATGGTGTGTGGGGTACCTGTGCTGAGCAAGGACAGCTACTTCTGACAGCTTTTTCCTGCTTCTCAGCAGTTAGAGAGTACAAAAGGCAGGACTGTACAGATAGAGCTGTTTATCCTGTTAGGAGAACCAGATGAAATGGACCTGAGGAAACATGGTCCTGATCCCAGGACTGTGTATCCTACAGGCAGCAGTGCAAGAGCCAGACTTAGGAGAGGTGGGTCCAGGGAGACCACAGAGAAATGGCAGGAAGGGGTGAAGGCAGGGTAGACTTGAGGAGAGACAGGGGCAGAGGCAACTGTCTCCTGGTCAGTGATAATGAGGTGTAGATAAACATGTTTGGAAGCAGACTGTAGGTGTGGGATGAGGGCCAGGGAACGGGAATGGGGAGCTTTCAGAGACAAATGACAGGTCAGAGACCAGATGGGGAGTGGAAATACATGGTGAGGAGACAGTTCTTGTTTTAGCTTTAGGATTCAGAAAGGTCAGTGTTGAGAATTTTCCTTGTTGATGCTTTTCCACTTCTTTTTCTGGTTATTTGTGCAAGATGGTAAGAGAAGGACTTCAGATGGAGTTGGAGGGAACACACTGTAACCTGGATTGCTTTGGTACAGCCTGAAGCACAGAGAGATAAGTGAACAGCTCAGGAATGAGGTTTATTGGTAGAAGCAGAAAGAAATTATGAGTTGAGGTGGCTGTTTTGAGATATGGGGGTTCTTTTCTACAGTTAATTCTGTTGCTTGTGGCTGACAGGCCTGGATGTAGGGCCTTCTGCTCAGGTTGGACTGAACATGGATGTTTAGCCTGATTATTTAAATTAACTCTGCAGTAAAAACTCACTTTTCAGGGGAGCCTGAGCAGAGGAGTTGCAGGATTCTGGGACGGGTAGGCAGGATAGCTTTGGGGTCTCAACAGGTTTTGTGGCCATACTGAAGATCAGTCTCAATATTTTGTTTTCAAGCCTTAGATTTCATTTGTTTCTTTCCCACTTCTCACCTGCTGCAGTGGGTGCAAGTCAGAGCAGATTCTGAAAAGTCACTATTTCCAAGAAGCCTTTGTGTACTCAGCTCATTTACCCTTTGAATCCACAAGCAGGATGGTATTGTAGTGACTACTGTGACAAAACTGTGTGTGACATCTGGTAACAACAGAGTCCATTGGGGAGGAATAAGTAGTCTTTTCCTAATCAAGAGGGAGAGATTTTAATATGGATGTTTGTATGATTATTGCATCCAATGTGATGTCTGAAATGTAAACTATAATGTGCTGTTAATATAAAATAGCTATCCTGGGGGCTGTTAGCAACTGTTTCCAGTGATTTAGAATTAAAAGAGTGTAATGAAAAAATCCAATCCCAAACCACAACAAACCTCCTCAGTATAACATTATTATTATTTTAAAAGTAATGCCATAACTGCTCCTACTGAGACTACTGACTTTTACTGAGTTGTTGTCTTCCCAGTACTGTTCAGTGTATGTGGGATTATGAAAAGAAAGAAGGATGCTTGGGACAGGTGTTTCTTTTCTTACAAGTGCCATCCTTTCTTTATCCAAGAAGGAGCTAGCGTGAGCCAGCCTTTGTTTGGTTACTCTTTTCAGAAAAACAAAGCTCTTCCTCACAATATTTATGGTAGCTTGGCTCTAGTATGTATGTATGAGCTGTGACAGCATCCTTGTGTTAGCCAGGCTCCATTCCTACTCCCTCATGAGGGAACATTAGGGAACCAGTTTTTAGGTGAAGCCTGTTTAATATGGCAAAAGCTGGGAGATGAATAAATACAGGTGTTCACAGCACTGGTATGAAATGTGGTGTTTGCATTAGTGTTGTGGTAGCAACAGGCCTTTTAACGAGGGGATGGTAATTTGGTCCAAAGCTCCTGTTTTCAGCTGTCTTCCTTTTGAAATAACTATTTTTAATCTGTTTCAGAGACCTGTTGCTTAACTAAGGCTCAACAGCAGAGAGGACCAGCAGCTATGACCTAAACTTTGTCTCCCTACCCAGTATTGAGCATAATGACTTTGTTTGGCTAAAGCAGAACTTTGTTTGATCAAAGTATTTTTCAGAATAAAGGCATCTTAGCTTGTTTTGCAAACCTCAGAAGGTAGGTAGCTTGGGCTAACACCTTGTTTCACTTTTGGCTGTTTCCCTGTTCAGTCCCCCCTGTTTAATGGGAGTTCTTGGTGTGCTGTGAACCTTCTTCAGCTCCCACTTGCTGGTGAATTGACTGCATGTTTTTATACAGGCATGAGGAGCCTCTTTGGCAGACAGCATCATCTATCTGCCCCAGTGAAGAGAGTTACCATTAATGGCTTGTCACTTCCAAAGTCTTTTGGGCAAGTTACACATTCTGGGTTTGACTACTCATTAGAAGACACTTTACAGGGTTTTGCCTGACTTACGTAGAAATATAATCTCCATTCTGCCTCAGTATCCTGGAAATACTCTTTTTAATTCCAGCTTTTTGAGTGAGATGAAGAATTTAACTTTTATTGAATCTGTGTCCAAACGGCTGTAGTGAAGATAATTCAGCTTCCTTACCTGCCAGATGCTTTCAGCAAAGGAGGTCTCTTTGTAGAAGGTTCCACTGAAAGCAGTGACCCTACATGGAAAGTTTTTAGCAGTTTTTAGCCATGCAAGGTGCATTCATCCAGCTGTGTCTAGTCCAGCAGTCATCCAGCAGTCATGTCACTTCACAGATCTGCAAGGATTCATGGATTGCTTGTAAGATCAGAGATGAATAAGAAAGAAAAGCAAACCTATTTGTGTCAGGCTTAAAAACTTTGGGGGCTTGGTACATTTATTGGAGAGAGCCTGGGGTTAATAGCTCAAAGATTAGTGAAATCACTGGTCATGTTCAGCTGTTTCAGTTTACAAGCACTGAGGAGGCAGCAGCAAAAGTTTTATACCTGATCTGAGAGTAACCAGGCCTGGGCTTTGTCTTTGTGTGGAGGTTTCAGGTGGAAAATCTGTGAAAAGCTGGGATCTAACAGGACAGATATGAGATTGGTCCTGGCAGAGGAGGCAATTTCTTCTGTGGCACAGGAAGTAACCCCTGTGCTTTTAGATGCACAGATTCCCAGTTCAGTTTTCTGTTGGAACAAATTCCTCCTGAGTAAGGACAACTGGTCATTCAATTGCTACTTCAAGACTGGGCTGGATACTCTGCTGTCCAGATTGTACAGGTCCATGCCAGGATGTTTTTTCCCACTAGCTGGTTTTTATGGTTGAAATGGGATTTTCTTCAAATATCTTGTGTTTTGTCAGCTATAACTTTACAAACTAAAGCAGTCACCAGCAGGGCAGAAACTTAATGCTTGTTCAGTGATAGATATTTGTTTCAGGCTGGAAGAAAACTTATTCAGACACTGTCTTCAGGATCAGGCATTCAAACAAACAATTGACTTTCATGAAAATGGTTATTAAAATTTGTTTTAAATTACCATTAAAAGAGCATGTAAAAATAACAACCATAAGGTTGACAATTTAATTCCCAGAGCAGGAAGTTAAGGTCCTTTAAGGACTTTTAATGATGTTTATGTGTCAGTGGGGGTCATACATTTCATGCATATGTAAGAAGGGGGAATCCCATTTTTCTAGGTCCATGCAGGATCAGCTGCATTGCCAGGGAATGTAACTCTGTACTGCAATATGACTACATGATGGACTGAGCCAATTGTGTGTTTGCTTTACTCTGTGTCTGTGGTCAGAACTGACCTGTTCTAGCTGTGAGCATTAGGCCATGGATAAGCTGCAATAATGTTAGAAGAAACAGAAGAGTGCAATATCATCAGATTCTTGAGTCTGAGATGCCACTTGTAAGAAATGCTTAATATGTCATGGTTGGATTTTCTGCTGCTCATAGACAGAAGGATCCTGCTCTTTGGAATCTGTGTGATGAGCTCATGTTGGCCAGCGCCTCTGATTGTCTTAAATGGAGTAATTGTATTCACTGAGCTCCTGATTTTTTAAAGTCTTATGTGGCTTTTCAGTCTTGTGATGTACAGCTTCCTAAATTTTTGATGTGATATGAGAAATTCTGGGTGAAATTCCCTGTTCTGTTATGTATGAGGTCAGCCTAAATGATCTATCTTGGCCATAAAAAGAAAACAAATCATGTTGCCCAGGCTTGCCAGCATCTGGACATTTTGCTGATGTACTCTGTGTGGAGGTTATGGTTTTGTGCACTCTGGAAAACTTTACTGAAAAATCCTTTTGCAAATCCATAAGGAAATGTGTGTGGATTTAGGTAGTCACAGCTGGAGTATCGTGCTGCTGGTGGCAGCAGTGTGTGTCCTCTAGCTGGGGGGAAGATGGCAATTTTAGCACAGAGCATTTAAAATTAAATCTGTATCTGCTGCCTTCTTTAATAACCACATAAACTCTTCAAGCATAACCCTTCCAGCGCCTCATCTTTATCATCTTTAGAGAAGTGTTTCCTGTAAGATATATTTGATGTTGTTTGCTGCTTTACATGTAGAAAACATACCAAACCACATCTCACACTTTCCAAAGAAAGACTGGGAGAGAAAAAAATTCAGGCAAAACTTGAAGGGGTTGAAGGAAATGAACTCCTGCTGCAGTTGCACACTTGCACACATCTGGTGCAAGTGAAATTTAAGAGCTGAATACATCCACATCTGACCATGGTAGGGTCCAAACAGTACTGTTGACACTGGTTTGCTTTTTGGATAGGTACACTGGCAGAGTCACTGGCGTGTGGAGCCTTGTCAGCTCTCTAATCTAATAGACTGTTCTTGCCCAGACCATTGTGTGTCGGTATTTTATGTACCAAATGTAGCCAGGTTTAATAATCAGCCATTTTCCCACCTTCTGCCAAACTTTTTCCCCTTCTTGTCACAATTTAATGTTTGAGTCAAAATCTGCTATGGTAACAAATTATATACATGTTAAAAAATGAAAATAAAGATAGAAAGAAGAGTCACAAAAGGTAACAAGAGTTCAAAGCAATGTCATTTGAGTTTTTTATTTTTAAAGACTTGAATTCAGCCCCATTTTAAAATTGATTTTATTTCTGTTATGTATTGTGAAAAGCTTACAAAGAAATGGATACTGCTTGGAAGCATCACTGTAGCTCTTTGTATGCAATGCTGTGAAAGTATTCCCTGTACAGGTCTGATTTTTATTTATTTGCTTTTTAGTTACTAAAGAATAATCTGTGGAGCTTTTTTGACTTATATTTTCTTACCTGGAACAGTTGCCTTCAATAGCACCTGTTGGGGTTATTTATGTTTATTTCTAGCAACTATATAGATCATACAAAGTATGTTACCAAAAAGTTGTTTCTCTTGTTTTATTGCATATTTTAAAGGACCCTTCAGTTGTCTTGCTGGTGGCATGAGTTGCTGCTGTATGTACTGGGCTATGATGCTGAGGACTGGGGACCTTGGAGGAGCATCTCTGGGGAATTACTGCCTGGCAAACACCAGCACCAGCTGGAAGGGATCTCAGTCACCGGGAGGGCATTGGAATGGAGTCACCCAGTATCTTTGTGATTTTAATGTTTAATAGGCTATTTCTTATTTTGTACTGATTTTCATCTCATTCTGAAGAGATGCTCGTAGCTTGAGTGAAACATAAACATTTTGGAAACTAAAACCTGTATCTAGGTTCTCCAGCTGTGTAGGTGTTTGCAGCTCACCGCTGGTTGCATGAAGGATGCTGGTAAAGGCTTGTGTGTCCAAGGTACCAACCACTTTGGCCATTATGTCTTGAGCTGGAGCAGTTTCTTCCCCTGTCACATGCAATGAGGGATGCTGTCCAGGCCTGGTGTCTGCTTCACTGGGAGTTGGGCTCTTCAGTAATTTGATTTGGAGATTTGTATAACTAATGGCAGTAACTGAGTGCTCTTAACAATAAAAACACAGCCTAAAATAAACGTAAAGCTTGGTGACTTATCAAGCTGCCACAGTCCAGTTCTTCCACAGGTCACAGGGCACCACGTTCTCTAATGTCTGCTTTTTCAGTCTGTTCCTAATTGTGTGGAGGAGCTTTGACATGATCCCAGCATTCACTGGAACTGCTTAAGATTTGGGCCGTCCCAGGATGATTATTGTGTCTTGGTCTAAGCAACCTATTAAATTGTAGTGTATCCTCCTCCCCGCCTGTGTTTACTCCTAACTTCTGCAGAGCTGATTAGGGGCTTGGCAGGAACTGTATGGTTATGCTCTAGATACACTTTGGATACATTATTGTCACAGTTGAGGTATTGCAAAGCTGCCGTTCCAGTCTTTATCCTACTGAGGTACCTCTTTTGATTGTGCAATATCTGTGGCTAATTACACGGCAATTGCAGTGTGCCACCAGCCACCCACAATTCATTGTCAGCTCCTTGGGGATGCAAATGAAAAAGGAAAGATAATGTTTTCTTTCTTCAGTCCAGTAATTTAGCTTGCCTCTTTTTTTTTAATCCCCTGCTCCTTCAGGTAATAAAGCCAGATGGTAGTGACAAAGAAACAGAAGTCACACATGAATCAGACGTCCCTGAGGATATGTTGGGGACTTGCATTCCACAAGAGACAGCGAAAGGCGATGCTCAAAGTCCGGATGTCATTATAGAAGCTCAGTTTGATGATAATGATGCAGAGCATGGACAAGACCACTTGCAGGATGCATTGACTGATGACATTAAGAAACTTTCCCTGGATACTGGTGGAAAGGGTAAGTAGATCAGATTGCTGGTTTTAGGCCTTTATTCGAGCAAACCATTGAAGTGTTACTTGGTTGCCTCGCTTTGCTGCGAGATATAAAATACAGGCATAAAAGCTTAATGCCTTATCACTTCTATCCCTTTCTGCTAAACTGTCTTCATGGTTTTGAATGGATATTAATGGCAGGGGTTTATGTGGTTTTGATTGGTGCAAAGTAAATCTGCAAAACAGAAGTCACACGTTAGATTTGCTGTTCTCGGGGCTGTCTGGGGACTGCTGGTTGCTGTTTAGTTCAAGATGCTGCTGTAGCGGTTTCCTTCCTTTCAGCTCGGCTGGCCAATCTGTGTGTCTCAGTTTGGGGATAAGAAAAATTTCCTTGGAGGCAGTTAAGTTTGTTGCTGTTTTCAAACAGTTGACTTATGAGCAACTTAAAGATTTGGTCTGTTTAAAAAGAAAATTGCACTAAAACCTAAAGCCAATTATGCGATCTGTTTTCAAGGCAGACCTATTTTATTCTGAATCTGAATTCCATCCAAGCCATCAAGTGTTGCTTAGGGCAAAATAAAATAGGCTCCCCTGTCCCAAAACTAACGCTTATGCAGCTCTTTACATGTCCTTTCTAGTATTAAATCCCTTTTAGAAGAGCTGTCTGTTGAAAGGATTCTGACAATTGGCACATTTAATGTGTGCCTTCAGCTGCTCATGAAAGATTTGCTGGGACAGATATTGTGGTGTGCTCCTTTTGCTTGCCCCAGTTGCCCAGAAAAGGTGGCAGTAACTCAGGACTTAGGTAGCTGTTGGACTCTGACAAATCTTGGTGGTGGTTATAAAGCTGTCCTATTTAATACCTTGTGTTTTCCTGAGATATTTGAAGATGCACAGACCCCTGCCTGTACTGTTGGTAGACTTCCATTTTTCTGGATATCTCCACTGTTGAGTTCTTGCCAAGGCACATGAACCAAATCATATCTTGTTCCATTCCTTTCCAGCATACAGTTTGATTTGGGAGTTACTCATCTTGCTGTGGATGTTTTACACAGGTGGTTTTTAACCCCAGCTGTTGTTTTGCAGTCTATTGCAGCTGCACACCACTGGGCCACTTTGACTCAACAATTCTCCTGAGTCACGTGTTGTGTCTGTTGCATCTGTGTTGCTTCTGATAGCAATGCCAAATTAAACATTGTAGAAGTACATTCTAGTTTGATACCAGCATCTAAAATAAATACAGGCTTGAGCCAGTATTTTACTTTAGTTGTATGACTGTGCTTTAGTTTAGAGAGTTGATGAGAGGGTTTTTTTTTGGTGCATCATGTTTCCTCGACATGCTCTGGAGTGACCTGTGTTGGAAGCTATCAAGTCATCTCTCAAGATCTGTGCCATCTGAGTGGGTTTTGCCATTTGATTCTGTCTTTGGAGAATATTTGTAGGACAAATGTGAGATCAGCTTATTGTCTGCACAGTTGAAATCCAGCTTTTCCACTGCAGTTGCTTAAGCCAATTGTTCTCTTTTGTTTTCAAGGCCTTTCCATGTTCATCCTTAACAAGCCTTAAGTGGCTGGTGTGGATGTGCCAGTTATATTTCTGCTGAGTTTGTGTTTTGCTATCACCTCTTTTAGTATTTGCTTCAGCTTCTTTGGCCATATAATCCATATGGAGTTTTCCCTACTTTCTTCTTTCTCTGCTTTTTAATACCCACCCTTTTTTATACATATAAAGTTTACGATGCTGATTTTTCTTCAAGTGTTTTTGAGTAGTTGATGATTGCTTTGGCTTGTTTCCTGTCCTTCATACAATTTCTCATATCATCACTTATCCAAATTTTCAGTCTTGCCTGGAAAACAGCTATAGTTATTCTAGCATCACTGATAACTGTCATGAAAAAAAGAAAAAATCTTGCCACATTCAGCCTTCACAGGTGTGGCTCAAAATGCTTTTTTAAAAGCACCAAACATACAGTTTTTCAAGGCAGAACTGAACCTCAGAGGGTAAAATTGGTTGGACTTGCTAAGGCCATCCAGTGGAACATGGTGCCAGCATTAGAGGCAGAGAGCATTGGAGGGTTGGGCTGTGGTGAGCAGAGGTGCCCATCCTTGGATAACATGGGCCTCTCCTGGGAGAGCTGCTTGGCTGCTGCTGCCAGCTAAACTTCCTGCATAGCAGCCTTTTCTTTCATGGTACATCCATTCTGCTGGAAACAGCAGTAAAACTGCAGTAAAACAGAGAGGTGGATGGAAGCTGGGATTCACAGCAGGTTTCTTCCTGACCCACCAAACCCAGTGCTTTACTTGCTTTCTCTGAGAGCATTGCTTTGCAGGGTTTACCACACAGTCCCAATGCATGGCCTTATGCACACAAGGGAGCAGGGAGAATTTTCTGTGGCCAACACAAGTCTTAAATGAACATTTGTGATGGGCTTTCTTCCTTTTTTGGAAGGGTTTTTTGAAGGTTTCAAGTTGGCCAAAGATTCTGTCAAAGATACTATATTAATGAAACAGAATCAAGAAACAGTCTATGATGTTCTCATGTACACTTAATGTATGTATTTGCACACATATATGTGTGTGTATGTGTATATTTATAAAAAGATCCATATATATATGTGTGTGTGTATATATATAAGACCTACCCAAAATTCATACTAAACAAAAAACCCACAAGATTTCTGGGGGTGAAAAATATCCATAACTACTGTAATGGAATCAAAAGTACATTTTACTTATTCTGGGCAAAAAACCCAGAGCTAGGTTGAGACTGTGCTCAAATCTTTGTTCATGAACATAAGCCCTGCAGTTTTCTGCTCTCAATTGCAAGATGCCTTTTGTCCTTTCTGATGTAGGAGTAGGATTGCACAATATCTCTGCTGGCTCATTTATTCTGATGCCGATGGTCAGAATGAACCATGAAGAATAAAAGTAGACGTGTCATTCCAATAAGAGCTCTCTGGGAGTGCAGACTGTTTGATGTCTTTTCTGTCTTGGCCTGTGAGCCATCCCTTCTCATGGCTCTGTTCCTCTTCAGTCGCCCTCTCCATCTCTAGTTACACACTGGGGCAAAGAATTTTGGGGTTGGCCCTTGCTGTCAGGAGCTCTGAAGCATGAAACATTGTGTATACTGATTATGGCCTAGATTTGAGGGACTAAATTTCCCTCAAGTCATTGTACCTTGGATTTCCTGTGCCTCTGTGGGGCTTAGGGCAAACTGGTAGGAATTGTTATTATGCACAAGCCTTTGACTCAGATATTGGATCTCTCTTCACTGAGTGCTGCTGTTATGAGTGCTGTGCTTCCTGCCTTTCTCTTCCCCAGAAGGAATGGAATAAGCAAGAGGGAATTCCATGGAAGTGAAGAGACTGTTGCATTCAGTCTAATTCTCAGCCCATGTACTTTCTTGTGCTCATAAAAGTGGGTCAGTCTTGCTTTGCTCAAGGATATTTTAATAGAAATGCACACTTTGTGTCATTCTGCCAGAAGATGTCCTGGTCAAACGAGTTTGCTCCGCTTATCTGGACTTTTCTTGCAAAGAAGTGGGGTTAAAGATCATCTTTGAAAAGTTTTTAGTTGAGGAAGTTACAGTCATTCTCCTCTCCAGCACCTGGTTCTGCACAAAGACCAATACTGTCCTGTTCCACATTTAAATTGTCTGAATGTTAAGCTTGGTATTTTGTCTTGCGAAGTCGAAAATACCTTTTTCTCTTGGATTTTCAGCTGTATTTTCCAGGCGTAAATGCCTACATGCTGAAAAACTTTCTGTGTTTTTTCCTTAAAAAGACTGTAAGAATGAGCACCCTGAATAAAGTTTCTCAGCTTCCTTAGTAGTGTCCTTCAAACCCTCTCTGGGATTTCTGTGCCCTACTGAAATGTGGGCAGAGAACAAGGCAATAGGATCCTGGCAGTAGTCTGAACCACCAGTGTGTACACAGAAAAAATTAAATCCTTGTAGTGCTTGATACTGACATCCAAGTCCTCTGTATTGTACCATGAGACTTCAGCTTACTCTGTGCCACTGCTGTCCACAGAACCCATTCACCAGTTAAAATGACCTTTGCCAGGTTGTTGGGAAAACCCTTTTTCTGACCCAGAGATGGGGCTAAGGGTTTTTCTGACACCAGGCCTGTAATTCTTCTTCTTAATCCTCGTTCACATTGACTACTGCAACAGAGGTCATGTAACTTTTATCACTTATTACTTATCACACATTACTTCTGTGACTTTTCACTGCAGTAGGAGGATTTTCTTTATACTGCATTTCAATATGTAATAAAAAATGAAAACTCTCTGTATCTCTCAACCTGGGAAAAGTGCAAAATGTTCTATACAGAATGGTTTATGATGCTGTATCCCTACACAGACTATGAGTCACATGATTTTCCTACAAATGTGAGCTGTCTCTTGTTAAATATTGGAATCAGATTTCTCTGATAAAGAAATATCAACAATTGAACAGTAGCAGCTACTTGCACTCATGGCAGCTGTTCTCATAAAAGTGCCTCAGCCCTTCTTTAGCAAAACGATATTCAAATAAAAGTTTATAAAACGGTGTCACTATGCCAAAAGCTATCCTTGTCAAACTCGTTTGCTCGGCTTTTTTCAGCTCTTCTCATGGGAGATCTTACTACATGCACCAGATACACAAAATACCCTGCTTCCCACGGGGGTGGAAGTCATCAGCTGGTGCACTGGCTGCCCTGGCAGCAATCAGAGAGTTGTGTTTGTTCAGGATTTCCACTTATACCTCCACTACTGCAAATCAGAGCTTGGGTATGAGAATGTCTGAAGCTTGCTCACTGCCTTGACATAATGAAGTTTGAACAGAAATAGCTCATTTACAGGCAGAGTAGACTCACACAAACTGAGTGATGGATAATGGGTAGGGTCAACAGAATTTGGATGCTGCTGCAGAATTTGCTCATGTCTCCCTGTCTGTTCAGCATTCTCCAGGTGGACACTGGTTGATCTCTGTTACGTCAGATATTACTGTCAGTCTCTATTAGTCCTGATAAAGTCAGAAATTATAACCTAAAATTGCTTGATGTCCACAATGCTGCTGACTGGAGGTTGTATTTTGGGTATATAATGATTGCTTGGCATAACTGAAATGGTGGTTTTTGGTAAGTTCACTGTATAGTTGTGTAATAATGGCATCAAGCCTTTCTTTTCTCCAGATGATGTTCTAGAGTCAGTGCTTAGAAGGGTTTTTGTATCTTTCTAGCAAAATAGAAAAATGTATTTATAACACAGAGTTTGGTCTCTGTTTTGCACTTCTGCACTTCTCATGCACTTCCATGTCTCCTCCTTTTGTGCTTTTGTGTCCTCTCCTTTTAAGCTTGACAAGGTGCCTACTTGTCTTCTGTGCCTTCCTCTGGCACCTGGGGTTCTGCAGTTACCAGTGTCTCGTATTGGCCCAGGCAGAGTTCAGAGAGTTCCTGCTGTTCCTCTCCCTGGCCAGGTCTGGTAGGGAAATGGTGACAAAAATCTGGATTATGTGCTGAACCTCTGCTCTGCTCAGGCTCACCCTTCTTTCAGTTTAGCAGCCATGAAGTCTGGCATATTTGGAGTCCACCAAGATCACTGGCTGCTGAAAGGAACAAGAGTCCTTCTCCCTTCTCTCCAGAGGCTCCCGTTCACTCTCAGTGCTTTTAAGGAGCTTCACTGTTCTTTCCTAGCCTGCAGCTTTCTGGAGATGGATCATCTCCACTGCATAGCTCTTAAAATTTCTAGGCCACAGCAGAGCAAAAGCTCACCAGGAAATCTTCTCAGTTACATGGCTTTTAATAGAAATCCTTGAGGTGGAACTGTCAAAAATCAGATCAGTTTCACTCTCCTGAAGCCTGGAAAGCCAGCAGAGAAGCTGGAGCAGTTTCAGCTGCTTGAGACAGCTCTGTATTAGTTTATCCTAAGTTCACGGTTGTAGGTCTCTGGATCTAGCTCTTCTGGTTGTTGCTGTCACTTTTCTTAAATGACAGCATGCATTTCTAGCAGAATAAACAGTATAGCAACTGAAGAAAAGTGTTCTACTAGTATTAAACAAATTGGGCTTTATGGTTGCATTGATTAAATGCTACTGGCTGAAAAAACTCCAGTTATTCTTTTGTTGTAAAGCTGTAGCCTGCAATGGAAGTTAATGTTGGGAAAGTTCCTTACACTGTTCTTCCCTAGTAAGTTAGCTTGACCCCCAAATGACTTCTTAAGTACTGGAAAAAATAAATTACTTAGGTAATTAGGTAACAGGAATTAGATTAAGTTCAGCATGTTACCATATGTTCCTGAGTTCACCTATGTTTCTCTTTGAGTTACAAGTTTAGGTCAAGTAAATGAGAGGGCATGATACTGAGAGTGAATGGTGGGTGTGGAGATAAACAGAGTATGGTCATTGTTAGCAGCAAGATTTCCAGGATGAAGCAGATTAGGATTCATTCAGCTAACATACTTTCCATGGAATAGTAATATTGGACAGACAGACTTTAGGAACAAATGCATATCCAGGAAGGAAGAACATTAAGTAAATAGGCAAAATACTCAATGGAATTCTTTTTGTAACATTTTAATTTTCTTTGTCATTAATGTAATAGAATTGTATTTCTGTAGACAGCAGCCCCACCTGATTTTTTGTAGGCTTAATTCTTTTGCAGTAAGGCTTCCAACCCTATGCTGAGTGCCTGCTTCTCAAGGACACAGAGGGTCAGGAGATCTGTGTAGCCATGCTGTGGCTGTGGTAATGTTATGTGGCTACTGAGACAGCTACGGTCTGATCTGCTGGGCTACATGGCAGCTTCCCAAAATTATGTTGATCTTTGCTGTGGATCAGACTTGGAGGGTTCTAAGGAAAAGTGACACTCTTGTCTCATCATTCTGCCATCTCATCCCTCCCTCCTTGTGGAGGTGGCTAAATATAAGTAAATAGTTACATGCTTGGCTGCCTTGTGTGTCTGAGGGAGCCAGCTGTACTCACCTCTTCACGCTGCCTTTGCTCTGCTACTGCAGATGCTTGTCTATGCTCTACACATCTGTTATTAAGCCTTTCCTCTCCCTCTCTGAGGGTCTCCTCTTGCCTGTGCATCTTCAAAAATCTTGATGCTAATCATCTGAGTCTCCCAGTCCTCTCTTCAATGTGCCCTTGGGCAGGCAGGTGTGTGTGCTCACGTGTTAAGTCATGAACAGCTGTGGCAGGGTGAGTTTGCTTAAATAAGTATTCAAAAATAAACATCTCTGAGGAGGTTAGTCCTGTTCATTAGACACACAGCTCTGTGAGGAGACAACTCAAGAGTGCTGCATGATTTGGAGCTGCTTTGCTTCTTACTGCAGGGCCCTCTTCAACTGCACATGGGAGCTGTTAGTCTGATACTGGGCAGGCCACATGTGTTAAATTCCAAGGCTGTTGGCTTAAGTCTTGTCCCAGTGAAGTACCTGTCTTTCCTCCATCGCAGGTGGAAAGCTCTGTGTGGAGGTATAAATACAAAGTACTGCTTTTTTCATGATACTTTCCTAGGTGACCCTGCTTATAGGGTGTTTAAAATAGATTCCAGGTTTGAATAGTACCCGATACCAAGTGGAACAGCACTTTCCTTCTTCCCTGCCTTTCTGTAGGCTTGTGTTCTGAAGAAAAAAGCTGTTCTGTGCCAAGAAACCATCAGCTGCAGAATATGAAGAGTCCTTGTACTTTCTTCTAAATAGCAACATTTCCTTCTTGTTATCCCTAAAAATTAAGGTTGTAGCGGAACAGTGTACCCAGAGCAAATCTCTGGGTATGCATGTATTGCTTTTGGATTGAAGGGAGTTTCATTTCCTAATATCTGTTGTGTGCTGATGTAGACAGAATTGCAAAAGCACATCCTTTGTGTGTGTGACACACAGTCCTGAAGATATTTATAATAAATCGGTCTGTTCTACACCACTTAGGTATTTGGTACTAAAACATAATAGACTGAAAACTGCTCCTTGAAGCAGAGGGCCCAGAACCTAAGTGTTGTCGCTTCATTTGGCTTTGCCACCGAAAGGTTTACAGCTATGCTGGTATCTGAGCACTGAACTGAAGAACAGCATTTTCTGATGGGATTCTTAAATATTCCCATGTAGAGTAACCCAGCTTCTCAAGTACATTTTTTTTTCCTAGCTAAAGTAGCAAACATTGAACTATTTTCTTAAAAAACTTGGCTTTTTCCATTCAGGGAGGGAGATTGATTTTTTTTTTTTCAGTAAGTTGTGTTTGAGATCTGAACTATGATATATTTTCGTTTGCAAGTGGATATTGCATCTTTAATTGTATTCTTTTTGGACAGAATTGCAAATTTCCACAGTGACCGATGCAAACCTAGTGAAAATAATTTTGGATCTGTCATAAGTAATCAGAATTCTAGTCTGATGATTTTTGGTCCACTTTGGCCACTTTTTAATGTGATGGTAATTGAATTGTAGAAGGAAATTTGGGGGGCTTTAAAAAAAGTAATGTTTGACCTAGGAATGCCTGTTCAGGCAAATCTAAGTGTGTATTGAAGCTGCCTAAACTGATCTCTTACAGAGGGAGGCAAATTCCAAGTGTCCTGGATCTGTTCATTGGTAATAACATAACTAATTTGAGTTGCTTTTTGTGTCTAGTGCCTAATTTTTCTCTTTTTAAGTAAGACTATTACAGTTTTGGTTTGTCAGATAATCGCTGAAAGGAAAACACTGAGATTATAATGCAGTTCCACTGGATCCTGGTTGCTGAAGTGTGTTTTCACTGTAAGATAAGCTTATGAAGTACTGCCCAAGCTAACATAGTAAATCTTTCTCAGAAAACATGTCTTTTCCTAGGGTGGAAATATTGAATGGTCATTGGATAACCACTGCAGTAAAGGGGTCAGAATAATTCATTTTTAGTTTGGCGTAATGCAAGGAGTTTCTTCCCTCCTTCCCTGCACAAAATTCTGCTCCTCTCACAAGTTAACTCTCCTTTAGGATTGCCTCTGCCCTGTTATGGGAGATGTTTGTATCTCCCTGCTGAGATTTTCTAGACCATCAGTCTCTAACGGGGCCCTGTTACTGCCCCTCTCTGCTCAGCTCCCCTGGAGGGGAGGAGGATGTGTAATGAAGGAGAGGTTCCTGTGCAGTAATTTGACAATTGAGCCAGGTGGACATTGGATCTGAGTAGTTGTCCCTGCTGAGCTGAAGGATTTGTCACAGGGATTCCTCCTGGCTGGTGCTTTGCTACTGTAGACTCCTGAGCATTAGATGTAGTCCTGGTACCAAAAGTATTTCAAAAGGAGCAGCTACATGTTACAGGGAAGTCTGCATCTCTTAGCTTCAAGAGTACAGAGTTCCTCATGTCTCTTCTTCCCTGTCCTTTGTTTTAGGAGCATTTACCCTTAGTAAATGTGTGTGATGGCATTTAAGATACTGAAGTTGATTAAAAGAGATCGGTAAGAAGAAGTAGATGGCTGGGATTAGCTTTCTTTTTTCTTTCTGTTGATGGAGTAGTTGTAGATCCCAGACTCTGCCTGCTGGAGTTTCTCATAATCCCAGGATTTTTTGGGAGGGATGCTGAAATTAGAGAGACCACTGAAGAAGACACTCTCTGGCCAGCCAAAGACAGATTCATGCTGGCTGTGAAGGAAAAGACAAGTTCTATCATCTGCCATAGTGGGAATTTGGGTGCTTCCTGATATCTATAGTAGATTCACATGGGGCTTGTCTTCAGCAGGAAGGGGGCAGTGCCCCAGCCCTGAATGTTCTTCATCCCAGGCCAAGGAAGGCCTGGCCACCCCTTTGCTGTTCTCCCTGTGACAGCTGCATCCTGGTGCTCCTGTGCTTTTGCATGTGTGTATGTGTTACTTCCCCAGGACATCCCTGCTGGCTTCTTTTTGACTGAGAAAACTGCTTCAGTGAAAGTTTCCAAGTGACTTTTCAGAGCAATGGGTGTTGGAAGGATAAGTGGAAAAAAGGCAGTGCTAACAAGGACATGTTCCTCACGTGACTCCGGGTGCTTTTTTCATTCTTGCCTGCTGAACCTTGAGTCACTGCTGCTGTTCTGCTATGCTGGGAAAGCAGTGAATGCAGCTCTTGCTTTTTTTCCTAAACATGTTTAGTTCTGGTTTCTCTTCCCACCAGTATGTGCTGTTCCTTGGGGAGAGTTCACTCCAGTAAAGCCCTGGGATTATGGCAGGTGTGCCCGGAGGCATGGCCTTTGGAAGGCTCCCAACTTCCCCTTGTCCTCTGCCCCGTCCAGTTTTCCTTTGTTCCAGATCATCTTGTTCTTTGCCCAGGCTCTTTATGATTGACACACCATAAACTGTTAACTGATCACTTGAAAATTTATAAGAAAACAAAATGGCTCCTGGCTTTCATTCTTGGTTAAATGATTGCCTGGTATGACCTTTAGCTGGCCAAAACCTTAGAGGAGGTAAGCAAATGAAGTAACCTTGGTATCCCCCACTTTTTATCTGCTTACAATTATACAAGCAATTTTTTTCTGTACCTTGTTTGTCACCATGGAACTCGGGGTGGTTTTGTCCCCTAGTAATTCTGGTTTTGGCAAGTCTGAATTCATTTCAGTAGAAGTGAATCAGAAATGGTTTTGCTGCTTCTATTTTTGGGGTTTTTTAAAGCAAAGTAGAATTTTATTTAAACCCCTGAATACCTGTTCATTCTCCTCTCAGCATTGCTATCAATGAAGATAAAAGTAAAGTCACTTAGGAAAATATCTCTGGGGAGAGGAAGAGCATATGAGAAGGCAAAGCTGAGGATAATTAGCAGCATATGAGAACCAGAGTTTGTCATTAGAGCCAAGCCATCATTGTCAAACGACTGCTGGGGTAACATTGCCTGGAGGCAGTGCAGGCCCTCCATGGGGGCACAGCCATCTGTGAACATTCCCTGGTGATGGTGGGGCACAGCCAAACCCTTGGGGAAGCTGCTGTCCCACTCCCATTCCCGAGTGCCCGTCCCGACACCCGGCACTGCTGCGCTGCCGCCCCTCCACCCGTCACCAGCACCTCGTCCTGGGGCTCTGTGGGACAGGCAGGCATCATCTGGGGGCCAGGCTCTGCATGTCACCACTGCTTCTGGAGGCTTTCTCACATGGGTGAGTGCTGTTGGCCTCCTGGAGCACAGACCTCAGCAAAACGTTGCTTTATCTCGTGTCTTCTAAGGGAAACAAGTGACAGCTACGTCCCTTGCAGCTTGCAGTCAGTGCCACAGTCTCTCCTTAGCAAAGAAGGTTTCTTTTGAACATTCTAGGCCTGTTTTTAACACATGTGCTCAACATGGATGTGGTTGCCATACGAATGGAAAAAGTCAGCCATCTCCCATGACCCCTCCAGACAAGTGCACATGGATGCTTCCACCCCAAAAATTCTGGCAGAGCAGCAACCACAGGCTGTCAGCACGGATGCAGCTCAGGAACAGCCCAGTCCCAGCCTTCTCCATGGCAAAGATCACTTTGGACATTAATGTTTGTAAACGTTAAATGCTGATGCTACCAAACTCACGTACTTGAATATTTGAAAATTTCAGACTGGAAATTATTTGACACTTGATTTTAGTATTATCAATATCTGGTTCAGAGATCTCAGGGGAAGGAAGGTCTTGTTCATATGTAGTGATTACTGCTATAAAACTTTTCATAAGCTGGTCCTCAGCTGAAGAGGGTGAGTGTACTAGATATGATTTTGGTTTCAAAGATAAGCACACATTTTATAACCCTGCATAATGTTTTTAAAGGAAATTAAATATTAAATGAATGTATGTAGGAAAGGACTGGTTATGTAATGTTAATGACTTCAACTAAGAAAAGCCACAAAATTCTTAGCCCTTGGTATTTAATAAACAGAATTTGTTTTCTACCACTTGGTCTATTGTGACTGATAAAGTCCTACTTATAAAGTTATTTTGATTTTTGTTGTTTTTCAGAACATCTGCATGGTAAATGAACATGTACCTGCTGTCTGTTGTAGTCCAGAGAAATAATAATTACTTCCTGCTTAGTAGTTCTAACCCCTGAGAGATCTTTTTCCTTTCAAATAATGTGCATATTGTATTGCACTTTAGAGCAAAGGCCCGAGACAAATTTGTAATGGAAATGTGCTACAGTAACTGTCCTGTGTGTTTGATGCAGGGAAGGCTGCTGGGATCTCTGGTGTGCACAGAACAAAGCAAGATGATGGACCCAAGGTCAATGATCCCAGGCTTCTCCCAGATGAGTTTCTTCAAAGGACAGCCAAGGTAAATCCATGGAGAGTGAAAAGTAAGCACGTGTGTGCTCCCAAAGGCTGAAGGAGACCATTCCTGGCCTCCCTGTAGCCTCTATCTGTTGATCTTTGAGTCTCATTCTCCATTTCAGAGAGAATAATTGTCTGATCTGATAAAAATCAAGTGACTTGTTATTTTTACCAATTATCCTAGGTTAAATTCCATTTGTTTGTCATGCAAAATTACTTAGCAAGATTCAGGAAAAAGATTGGATACTAATATGAGTGTCAGGATATCCAAAGTTGTCAGAATTAATTCTTACAGACTTTGGAAAGGCTGCTAGTGCTGTTTATTCAAGATTTGAGTCAATCTTTGAATGTTAAGAGACCAGAAAAAGGGCTGCTGGGTCAGATTGGGTCAGGTCTCTTCCACGTCTTGTGCTTTCCTTTGCAGTCTCTGATTCTGGTCCCGTTGTTGGCTGGGCTGCTCTGGTCTCATCCAGTGTGGCAATTCCAGAATTGTGCAGAGGTGCAGCTCCTGAAACCTTCTGGAAGGACACTTCTGTATAAGCTTAGGAAATTGGCTATAATGTTTCTGTTATCCAGTGATTTATTATGGTCTACAAAAATATAGGCTGGATGAACACCTCTTTGGAACAATTATTTAGTGATATTGTAATTTATTATTCTTTTCAAAGCC
Source organism: Aegithalos caudatus (assembly GCA_013389925.1). NCBI lineage: Eukaryota > Metazoa > Chordata > Aves > Passeriformes > Aegithalidae > Aegithalos > Aegithalos caudatus. The sequence goes on along the minus strand of WEIU01009843.1, from coordinate 416,928 downwards.
ATCTTGTATAAAGGTAAAATAACCCCTGACTTCAGAAAGCACGGAGAGAAGGAGGGAACTGCCAAATTCCCAACAGCACATCCTTTCCTGTGGTTAGGATTGGATCTGCCAGCGGCACCGTTTTTGGACTGGCCTATTCTGTGCTGACTGTTGAAATCACAGGCTGAGAATACAAATGAAAGATTTTACAGGAGTTGCTTGTATTTTGTGGCTAATTCCCTACATTTGGAAGCATCTGCTTCTTGTCTGGTTTTGTTCTGTAATCAAGAAAATTGCTGTAGAGAGCTAGCACTTGGAAAGCACTTAGCTCTTCTATAGCCATGAGCAAGATGGCAAGGAAAATACATTGTCAGTTAAAAAATGCACACACACATATACACACACAGGGAAAACAAGATATAGAGCTTGCAACTTTTCCAGCTACTCTGCTGAGCCTTTGTGTATCCTTATTCTGCTAAATAAAGTAAGTTTCTCTGAAGGTATTAATTGTAGGAACTGTTGCCTCTCCCAGGTGGTCTATATTTTGGAAAAGAAGCATTCTCGAGCAGTTACAGGTTTCATCAAACTTCTGGCTGACAGGAACAGTGAACTCTTCAAGAGGTGTGCCATGTTCTCACCTGTGGACCACAGAGTGCCCAGGGTCTATGTGCCCTTGACTGACTCCCCTCCAGACTTTGTGACCAAGCCTGAGACCTATTCACAGATGCTCTTCATCTGTCGCATCGTGGACTGGAAAGAAGACAGCAACTTTGCATCAGGGTATGTGGCTGCCACTGGAAATAGAGATGACTGAGATTTCTAGTTTGAATTCTTGTTTTCACTTCATTTGTTACAAACAGTATAGAGAGAGCTCTGTTAACAAGCTGCTTGTCTTGTGTCCCTCTGGTGGATAAATTATGTTGGGATGAAGGACAGCTCATTGCTGGTTAATCTCATAAATGTTTGCTTTTTCAAGTGCATCGCAGCGTTGATGAGTGCACGGTCTAGGGGGAACACACATCACACATGCTCAGCCTGACCAGCACAAGCACCATGGGGTGCTGGCAGCCTTCCTGTCTTTCCTCCCTGTGTGGAAGAGTAGTACACAGTGTGCAGACATTTCCCTTCTGCCAGGGGAAGATCAGTGGCTATGAGGCTCATCTTTAGTTTTTACGCTTTTGCTGGTAAGAATTAGAAAGAAGCCACAGATTTTTGTGGTTTTAAAGTTGCATTGGTTCAAGGAGGAATAGTAGAAATCAAGAGAAGATTCATTCCCTCCTAAAGCTTGTGAGAAGGATGCTTCACTCTGTGTGTTTCATCAGGCACTGTAAAGTCATCACTGTCCAGAGTTCAAATTGCTGGCAGCGCTGTGAAGAAGGAAATTTTAAGCCAGGGCTACACAAGTGGCCTATGCTGGACTGGATCCAGATTGCAAGTTCATTTTGCCTCTCCATGAAGAAGACAGTGGTTTTCAGCATTTTCACTTTTTCTTTGGAACCACTATAGGGTGCCAAACTCCTACCTGGAGTGGCCACGCTGTTTCTGTTGAATGGGTCTCATAAGAAGTGGACAATGTTGGTCAATCTATTCTGTTATTGTGATAATACTTAGTAGTCCTGGTTTAGTTGGTAATCCCGAGTAGGTAACTCTGTGGCCATACTGTGGTCAGATTTTACAGGTGCATCTGGATGTAATCTGGAGCATGTGCAGTAGTGGGAGATGTTCATAAAGTCCAGCTTTTCTCTTCCTGTTTCAAAGCAGTTCTGATGGGGTAGCACAGCCGATGTACAGGACCAGCACTGCAGGTTTGGGAAGCTTTACTTTTTTTTTGGGGAAGCTTTAGCTCAAACTGCTGGTAAAGCTTAAAACTTAGAGAAAACTTTTTAAGAGTAAGTGTGTTGGCAGAGATCTATCAGCCCTAGGACTAAGAGTAAATTAAGCTGGAGTCCCCATTTCACAGAGTTTATCAATTGTAGCTGTTTTGTATACCCAGTAATAGCAAGTTTCATGTGTGCTTCTTGAGAGCCACACAAGCCATGAAGTCACTCAGTGTTTCCTAGATAAACTGCAGTGCATGAACTGCAGTGGCCTCCCTTTGAGCCCCACTTAACTAGGGTCTGGCTGTGCTGTGAACTTCACTGAGAATAAGTTTCTTACTGGCAGAGGTTTGCTTTGTCTTCTTTGACTCCAACTGAGAAAAGACTGGAGGGTGATTGTACTGCTTGGCTTCTTGTCATGATCAACCCCCCCTTTCAGCAGAAAGGGGAAATTAGGAGGATGGGCTAATACCTTTTTTATTGGATAATGTGTGTGTCTTTAGTCTGTACTTCTGATAATATCGGATATTCTCATCTGTCTGGTTTGATGGTTTCCAAGATGTAAAGGGTGTTGTCAGGAAAGAAAATGTCCATGACTGTGTTCATACATAGTCGTTTCCTCTGGGAGTTGGTTGCACTTCAGTTAGTGCCTTGTGGAGATGGGAACATAAAACCTTGGTGACCTCTTTTGTTTTTAGCCATAAATAATGCTTGTTTAAACACTGAAAGACAAGGAAACCTCTTGAAGGTCCCAAAAGATTCTGTTTGCTTTGGGCTCATTTATAAGCTCATTCATAAGCCTTTTTCCCTAGTTTATAACAAGTTGTGTTGCTGGTCATGGCCCCCCTGAAGGAGAGAAGAGCAGGTGATCTGCAGCTCTTTATGTGCTTTGTTTTGGTGCACCCCTTAGTTCTGTCCACAAAGTTCCTGATAGACCTTTGGCACCATCACCATGGTTTTGAAGGTGTCTGGACAAAGAGCCTGTTGGTCATTGCCCTGCACTCACTGCTGGAAGTGAGACAAGGGAAACTCCCTCCAGAGTTGGCAGTCACATCCCCTGGATGCCTTGTGTGTTTCTAGGTACTCTCCATCCTGCAGCTGAACTCTCCCAGACTGGTCATGCAGCTTCCTGGGCTTTCCTTTTCCCTTGGGAAGTTCAGTGCCAGGTTTCCAAGCACAGTTAATGACACAGATTGGTCTTCACAGTGACCATGTGTGGGTGGAGAAGTGAGATGCCCCTGCCAAGAGTTTGGTGGTGGCATTGGCCACCCACGGCGGTCACCTGCACAGGGGCCACCTGAGAGTCCCCGGAGGTCCCTTTGGGGAGGGGGGTGTGTTTCTGTGTCATGATTGCCACCTGGTGGTCACCAGCGTGACACTGTCCCCTCCAAAGGCCACCCTGTCACCCTGGCCATGCTGGGAAGGAGTGAGGAGGAGCTCATGGCTCCAGGCCATGCTGGCCGTGCCCTGAGTTGAGCTGCTGTGCTCCCTCCTGCATGTGAAGTGACTTTTCCTTGGCAGTGAAATGCCATATAACTCTACCTGCTTCAGGTAACAGGTAAAGCAAGTTAGCACCAAAACATTCTCCTTTTCCAGATAAATATTGCAAGTGCTGCCATGTACTGATATTTTCTGGGGACCTTTTTCAGTGTTGGAGTCCAGGGTTGTCTGGAGTATTAGTCCAGATGTCTCTGCACTTCTGCAGATGGTTAAGGTGGAATTTTTTTGTCCCCACATGTGATGATGGATGAGACTATTAAAAAAAAAAAACAACTAAAAGAAAAGCATGGAATCACTGACTCCCTCTGTGTCGCATTGGGTTTGTGGCCATTCTAGCTCAGGGTCTTAGATATTGGTCTGTCAAGCTGACATGATTTATTCCAGCTTTTGCAATAAAATGAAATGTTGCAGGGTGTTATTTCACTTGCTGCTGTTTCCAAAGCCATTTGAGTGGCTTGAGTTCTTTTCATCTCTGGCATTTTATTCTGTTTTTTGGTGTTTTTTTTTTTTTTAATTCAAAAGTGTATTTTGTGTGAGGGAAAATAACTAGATACCTTTGGTAGTTCAGTGTAAGGCTCAAGGGAAGGTCCAATCCTCTCAACAGAGCAGTGTAGCTGTATTGAAAAAACACCTTCTTGCAGATGGGAGTGTCCCTCAGTAAAGCTTTGTTCCCTTGGCACAACTAATCACTGTGTAGGACAGCCCCATCCATGTTGGGAGCACCAGGCTGCTCCTGTGCTCCGATGGGACGTGGCCTGGCAGCTGAGGGAAGGCAGCTCCGTGATGTGGAGCAGGGCTGGGTTGTGCTCTCAAGCACTGTGTTCCGTGGCACAGCTCTCTGTCCCTCTGATGCTCAGCCCTGCAGCCCTCTCACCATCTCCACTGGCACCTGTGGCCTTCCTCGAGCCTGTGCAGCTCTGTCTGTGAGCTGCAGACCCTGGGCAGTGGGAGCACCCAGGTGGGGCTTCTTTGCTGTCACTTCTTCTGTACAAGCCTTCTTAAGGACTGGTGGCTTTTGTGTGGGATGTTCTCTTACTGCTCTGTGTAGGATGACTGTGGACAAATCTACTCCAGGAGAAACTGAGCAAGGGTGTTAAGTTCCCAGTGGAAGTTATTCACTGCAATTTGGGAGCCTGCCTGGCTTTTCAAAGGAAACAAGACTAATGTAATGCTGCTTTGTCTTTTTGGAGACTTCTTATCATGTAACCTTTGAACACATTAGCCAGTTTCAGCTCAGTAGGGTTGAAATGGAGTGGAGAGAGCCCAATTTTCCTAGAGATGGGTGGCTGAATAGATGTGATGAGTGTCACCATGAGAGGGAAGATGGCAGCTTGAGGGTGGCTCTGCCCCAAGTGCACATCTGTGGCAGGTTAGACTCTGGTGAGTGGGCACCTTGGAGCAATTCAGTGATCTTGCAGCTATGGCTGATCTGGAGAAATAACCTGTTCTGCCCCAACCATGGCATGTTCTAGTCAGTATGTTCCACACTACCACCATGTCTGACATTTATCCAAGGGTATTCAAGGAATTCAAGGTGACGCTCCCTCATCAGCGTCACAGAAATGTTTACGTCTGTAACCATTGGAACTTCTTTTACCTTTTGACATTTAAAACAGAAGAGATGCACGCAAGCCCAGGGTGTCACAGACACTGTGACTCCCTGGGAGTGAACGTCTGAGTACTGCTGGGCCCGCTGCCCCTGGTTGTTTATAAGCCTCTTGAACTATTCTTGCTACCCTTGGTGGCCGAGGAGCCCCAGGAACAACTTTGCAGCCTGGCTGTTACTCCAGGGCCACTGGTGATCCTATATGCATTACCTTTGATCACATGCTGTCCTGTCAGATTTTGCTCTGATGCAAGTCATCATGCCTGTGTGACTGTAACATGGCCCCAATTAAAGTCAGTTATACACTTTTTATTTCAAGGTACTTGGAAAATGTTCCCTGGAACACTGTAAATCAAATGTTAATTACTATTAAAAAAAATATTAGTCCTATATCAAACCTCTGGGTAAACCCCTTATGGTTCGTAATCTAATTTCAGTAAACGGATCAAGAGGAACATGGGTTTCAAGACCAAGCTGGAAAGCACTCTGGCATTCAGAGGTGCTTTCCATGGCTTGACCTGCAGATGTCCAGCTGCCCTCCCAGTGCACTTCCCAGATCTGCCCTGCCAAGAGAAGGGGCACCTAAGACTCAAGTTCTTGACATTTCTGCTGGGTAGGGTAATGAGTCCTCTCTTTCCCTGTTTTGTTTTTTCCATCTTTGGCGGTGCTGGTGGGCGTATGGACCCACAGGCTCGTCCTTGTGCTCAGTCCCAGCTCTGCACCAGACGTTGGAAATGAAGTGGTGATTTCTCTGTTTTATTGTTACTGCTGAGAGAGAGAGAGATAAAACTGATGCCTCATTTATTTACATTAAAATAAGGATTAGACTGGGACCCAGCTGCAGGAACAGAGAACTCAGCCATGATGCCAAATGCGCACGTATTTCTGCCGTACAGTTTGTACATAAAATTGAAACAATAAAGGGAAATATCTTTTATCCTTGTTTTCATTTTTATTTTAAGGCTAGACGATGTGAACTCTACAATTTACCACACCATGAAGTGAGCAATCCTTTCCAGCATATTACACAATGTGACAGGTTTATTACACAGCCCTTCCCGTTGTGAAGAAAGAGCTTTGCTCCCATAAAGAAGATGGGTTCGCTTGTGCTGAGAGTTTGGGGTTTGTTCTGTGGGTTTATGGCACATTTGAAGCCTTGAGACCATCTTGCTTGTCCAAATAACAAGAGCACTGTTTTGGCCCCAGTTTGGGAAAGTAATTAGTGTCTGTTCTCACTCATTGGAATTAAAGCAGAAGGATCAATATAATGATTGTGTATTTTATGCAGTGGAAAAACACTTATTAGAGTGGCTGTTTTTATGCTGTGTTATTACCCCTCTCTTTTGTGTCGTATTTTGATGGATTCGCCTTAATTTCAGTTGTAATCTTCTTGGGTCAGGAACATTATCTCTGTTGGCTGTAATGTGCATTGGCCTAATGGCAGTATATTAAAAAAAAAAAAAAAGTAATTTAACTCTGTGTACTCTAGAGCAATCTAAAGGTGAGAAAGGGGACAGGGGGAGCCACCATATGACATGGGTTCTCACGGGATATTTGTAATCAGCTGGAGGGGGAACAAATGTCTCTCTCCTTTGGAGTCCTGGGTTGCACATTGTCCAGACCTGACCTGACACCAGAGCTGTTGGACAGATCCATGCTGGGGTTTGCACTGGAGCAGGTGGAAGCTTTCTCCAAGCATAACAGAGCAGCAACCTCATCCACATGTGTACAGAGTACTTCACCAGGCACTGTTGGCATGGGGGGACAATTTCCCCTGTCTGTGACTTGTTTCTAGATCACTGGCCCCTCTCCAGTTAGCTCTGGGTTCAGAGGCTTCTGCTTAGCCATGAGAGGAGGAACAAATGACTGGAAATACTGAGGTCCTGGAAGGAGCCTGGAAAATGGTTGGAAAGATGATGTGTGGGCATGTCTGTGTGACTCCTGTAAGGGAGGCAGTGTGGGTTCTTCACACCTCTGTCTTCACAGGGCATCGGTTTGCCCAGGCAGAGATGTGTATCCCTTGGGATGGAGAGCAGTGTGCTGAGCTCCCTGTGGAGCTGTCTGGTATTCGGTGTGAATCTGTTCTTCATTTTTGGTAGTAGAAGTGAGTCACCTTTTTCAGTAGTGAGGAGAGGAGGGAGGGTCTCAAGGCAGCCGCATAATGCTACAGCTGCCTGTGTGGAAAGCTGTGCTTTTCTTATCCTTGTTGGATACATTTTCTCTAAAATTGGAAAATTTCTTACCTTTCCAAAACCGTAATAATTTAAAACTTCTACTTCAAACAGATAACACCAAAACAGCCCAGGGTAGTGCCTGATGAGTGTTTTGCATCTCCAGCAGACGCGAGTCATGGTATGGTCTGAATTCCTGCTAAGTCTTCTGCCAAAACTCAAGGAGAAGTGAATGGGTGAAAGAGTTTATTTGAGGGCTCAGCAGCCTCTCTGTGAGGACAATAACAACATGACAGTAGTAATTATACACTTTAAAAAAGCATCCCTTTCTTTCTGCAGGCAGTTGTGCAAAAGTCTTGGACAGGCTGGAGAGATCGAGCCAGAATCAGAAGGCATCCTGACGGAGTATGGAGTGGATTTCTCTGACTTTTCCCCTGAAGTTCTGGAGTGCCTTCCCCAGAATCTGCCCTGGGTTATCTCACCTGGAGAGCTGGCCAAAAGAAGAGATTTAAGGTAATAACAAAAACATGGTCTGACACTCCTTGAGCTGATGCAGGGTTGTGCTGTTGTGTTTTGTGATTTTAGTAGATAAGCTGATAAACTGCAGCCATTTTTATTTCAAGGCTGAAAATGTATTTCCATCTGTACCTGTACTCCAGGTATTACTTTGGACCTAATTCTGCCCTGGAGCCTGCAGCCTCCTTACTGTTTCAGCTTTCTGGAGTTCCACTGCCATACAGTGGAATAATTCAGCAGATAATCACACTCCTGATTGACTGATGCAAATGCTCAGATACCAGATTCAGACTACAGGCTTCAGGTAGCATAAAAAAAGTAGATACTGAATGCTGCCTTTCAGATGTCACTTGAAAGTGCTTATTTTTATATTCTTGACTAGAGTTCAGTAGCTTTCTCTGTTTCTTCTGACCGAGTTCTTTTAAGTAAATAAAGAGCTTGACTTGTCTCCAGTCAGTCAGTTTTGGAAACAAATTCCAAGTGCATTTCTTGCTTTTATTGCTGAATTATTACACTGGGACTTATCAAGGTGATAAGTTTTGCGGTTAAGCTATTTAAATCCCTCTCTGCCCCTTCCTGACCACAGTGCACACTACAAAGTAGATTTCCTTTTGATCCTCTCAAATATAAACATTTAACGGTCAAAATTTTTAAGACAATTATTTGAGCTTAATTTGCTAATCCTTTTAATGTCAACTGCCACACTGCTGACTAACCAATCTGTGGTCTAAACACATATGGAAATAACATAATACTCCTAGTTATGGAAAATAAAATACAGGTGAGCCTTCCTTGTTGTTTCCTCACAGAAAGGTGTTTGTCTACCCAGGAAAATGATGAATTTTATTAGTAAATGCAGTGTGAATTGTAGGGAGGTGGTGTCAGGTAGTTGGAGACCTGGCTGGCATCTCTGATGGGTGAGACCAGCAGACTTTGAGACTGTTTTTGACAAGTCTCAAAGTAGCTTGGCCTTAACTTGTTATTAGGTATCAGCTTTCATATTGTCAGCAACAAGCGTGCTGTGGTCTGCACTGTCCTACAAAGGGCGAGTACACACGGCCCAGGATGGCATTCAGAGGAGCACACCTGAACCTGGGTGTCTGTTCTGGGTGCACATCTGAGTTATGCCTTGTTTTCCAGGGGATCTCACACACCTGCCTCTGTGTGTGCCCATCTCTTTACTTTGTGCACGGTGATCTGTCAGCCTTTCCAGATTACTGTACAGTAGTCTGGGAGTATGGTATAAAATAGCTACAGTGAAATAAAACCTCATCTTTTCTCCTAAAACAGCCATGTTAACACTTGTAAATAGCTCATCCTAATTCAGTTTACACATTGCTTGCTGGACTAAAGTAAACACGTTAGAGTTTAGCTTAAAGTACTTTCACCTCTAGTAAATCCTCTGAAGTTCTATAACACAGGGCTGTAAATTTTCTAGTGCCATGTATAAAAGTTGTGGGATTTGAAACTGAGACACAAAAAATGTCTTTTATTTTTGTGTGTTTCCTCTTCCTGAGATAACTTTTTTCTTGTTTCCTTTCATCTTGGGAAATGACCCTTTCCTCCTCAAAAGGCAATTTTTGTGTTTTTCTGATCAGTGTCCGAGGTGTGGTCTGGGAATGAGAGTATGGAGCATGGAGAAAGGGGTTCTGCACCAGAGGTGTTTGTGAGTGTGGTTATAGATGAAAGTGAGACAATGTGCCTCAAGCTGCTGAGGCTGGGCAAGAGGGAAAGATGTTTTATCCATGCCATCTTGTAAATATGTTCTTGATCTTCCTGCAAGTCTTTCAGTTTTACGGGATGCCTGTTCTTGCCATGCATATTCTATTTGGATAGCAGCTGTGATCTCACCTACACAGCCTGTGTAGAATTGCTTCCAAGACATCTTTTTTTTCCCTCATTTCTCTAGTAATAGCTCACAAAGAAAGGTTTACATAATATTTCAGTATTAGTTAAGGCAGAAAAGATCCAAACCTTGTGGATGGCTTTGAAATTATTTAGCTGGCTTGACATTCTGCTCTACCACTTTTGCACAGTTTTGCCATGGACATCTGTTTCTCACCTGCATGGGTTTAATTGTAAAATTAGACAAGTATTTCACAGGCATTCCCAGCTTACTTGTTTCTAAAGAGCACCCAAAACTTCTAAAGAAAAGCCTTAGGCACGTATTAGATGTTGGCATTGCATCCTGCAGTTGCATTTTACAGAGAGCATGAAGGTTCATGAAGTATCAGAATGTGTGGTTGAGGAAACTTCTCTTCCAGGGACTTTAAATATGATAATACAGATAGGACTGGAGTGCTCATTTTATTATTTAGATTGACTGGAATTGGTATTTGTTTCATTAGAAGTTTGAGAAGTGTTTGGTTTCTGCTTTTAGGGAAACATTGGAGGACTAATGTCATAGAGATAAATGTTGATGGGTGCAAAGTTTCAACCACTTTCCAGTCTTTTCCAGTGTTACAACATGTAATTTTCATTTCCGTGTTTGCATTGGGACAAAGTGTAGCCCCTGAAGAAAAGAGGGGTGAGGACATAGAAGGAAATACAAATTTCAAAGGTGGGTGCAGGAGTTGGGGGCAGAGGGAGGAGGAGGCCATTTGAAGAGGTCTAGCCAGGAATCTAAGAAACCCAAAAGCTATTCCTGAGACTCATTCCAAATGTTTCTAATTTCATTCATATCTTTTTGTTTCCTTTACTGCTTAACTGGGACAAGAAAGTAAAGCCAGGAAAGTCCAATCATAGTGGGAAACAAAAACCTAAATATTGGAGAGAGAAAAAAGGCTGTTCTTTGCAAAGCAATTCTGCCTTTTGCTTGTCTCCCATTGTTGGTGTTACTGTGGAAAATGTATAACATCACTTTTTTGGAAAGTGTTAGAACCTGTTCAAGTAGAGATGGTTTATATAGTCTAACATGGAAGAACTAGAGGGTATCTATTTCTTTACCATTTGCCTAATAATAAGTGAGCCTGTTGACCTCCGCTGGACTATTACAAATGTGAAACTTGGCACTCAAAATTGCTTGCTCTAAATTTTCCAGTTGCTTTCTCTTTTTCCATTTGATGTCATCCTGCCAACTAGTGATTTTATTATTATAAACAGGACATTGTATTCACTTTTAAGAAGAAATATGAAGCTGAAGGTAAAATTACAAACTGCAGTTTCTCAGCTGGCAAAACACAAAACAATGAGCTAAAAATACTGAGCAGAGAAAGGGTGTTGTGGCAGGGAACTCTGAAATATCTACAATATGGATGTGTTCTGAGGAGCAGAAACTGACTGACTTCAGCTGAGCAGGGCTAAACTCTGAAGAATCATCAGATTGTTCAGCTTGGAAGGCAGCTCTAGAGATCATCTACTCCAATGCCATTACTCAAAGCAGGGTTAGCTGGAGCATGCTGCTTAAGGCTGTGCCCATTTGGGGTTTGGATAGCTCCAAAGATGAAGATCCCACAACCTCTCTGAAGAACATGTTCTGGGGTTCAGAAAAGCATGTGGCTTTTCCTTCAAATAGATTCTCCTTTGTTTTGTGCCCATTGTCTCTTGTCCTGTTGGATACCACTGGAAGTTGTCTTACTGTCTTCTTTACTCCCTGTATCAGATGTATTTTCACATTGAAAAGATCTCCCTGCCTGAGCTGAACAGTCCCAGCTCTCTCAGCCTCACCTTGTAGGTTGGATGCTCCAATTCCTTAATCATCATCAAGGTGCTTCAGCAAACTTGCAGCACTATGTTGATACCTCCCTGGTACTGGGGAGCCCAGAACTGGACACAGCACTCCAGTTGTGGTCTCACTGGTGCCAAACAGAGGGGAAGGATTGAAGGAATGCATCCTCTGGCCTTCTGGCAACACTCCTCCTAGAGCAGCCCAGAAGGCTCTTGGCCGCCTTTGCTACAGTGACATATTGTTGGTTCACGTTTAACTTGTCCATCAGGACATCCTTTTCTGCCAAGCTGCTTTCCAGCTGGTTCTTCCCCAGTCTGTACAGCAGTCTGTACTGGTGCACAGGGTTACTCCTCTCTGTGTGCAGGACTCTGTTTTTCCCTTGGAGCTGCATGGGATTCCCATCAGACCGCTCCTCTGCCGAGGTCCCTCTGAGTGGCGGCGTGACCGGCTGCTCCTCCCGCCAGGCTGAGAAGGCAGCAGACAGGGGCCCAGCCAGGATCCACTGCATTGCAGGAGAATATTAATGTTCACTTGCTTCCCTTGCAGGCCAGAGTTACTGAACTTTGCTCTTGCAGGCAAATGAATGCAACGAAGCTTTCAGTTAAAATTTGCATCTTGGTGTCTCAGCACAGGACCTCAATTGCAACTGATCCAGGTTGAAAGCCAAATTTAGAATTTTGGCTGCCCCTTCTGAAATGTGGCATCCTTACTTTAGCTGATAAGGGAAGAAGAGCAGAGGTGCTCTGCTGTGTCTCTGTGCCCACTGAGGAGAGAAGCTCCGCAGCACTGTTGGTATCTGCACTGCAGCTCTACTTCCCACTTATTTCTTTCTCAAGGAGTGCTACAGCTGGTAACAGGGATTAGCACTGTGTATAGTAAGGGTTTGACAGCATGGTATTTGCTGTAGATGCCCGAGGAGATTATTGGCTGATAAAATTAGATGTTATGGTAAAAAATGGCAGCCTTGAGCTGTGCAAGGGGTGTTGGAGGAAAGCAGTCAGCCTCTGAAACAGATGTCTTTCCAAGGCAGGTGGACAACTTTAGTTAGGAATGAGTGCAAGGCAGATAAAACATCATTAAACAACTTGTTTCCTGGAGATTTTCCACTACAAAAAGCTAGTGTTAAGTAGAGCAAGTCTTACTCAGCTATAATAGGATATGTAAGAATGCTCTGGTTTCTGATGGAAACTGAGAAATTACTTGTTTAGCAAATGTATAAGCAACATTGCTACAGAACTGACTGTTATCTTGGAGTGGAGTGGAGACATGAAAAGGGCCAGATTATGATCTCTGTTCTCTCACTAAGCTGTTCTGTGACTGATTAAATGTTCTCCACAGATAAATACACTGGATTAGATACATAGGTGACATACAGAGGATTACTTAGTGGTGTCTAAGCATATCAGATCCAGTTCCTCTATAATAGGATTGATTCCAGAACCTGGTGATGGTGACTGTACCTGCTCTGGGTACTTCTGCTCTCCAGGCAGTCTGGGTGTCTGTACCATTCTTGGACTGATGAGGAAGAGCTCATGTTAGCTCCTTTCTATGCCATTAATGAGCTGAGTAAGTAAAACTCTTGAGTAAATGTGCTCAAGCTGCTGTTGACAGTGATGTGATTCAGCTCCGTGCTTCTGCTTGGCTTCTTTTGATCCTCCTCTCTGTTTTCATAACATTTTCTACTACAGTATAGCTACAGCAATTATGATGACCCTGTTTCGAACAAAACGATGCATGGTCTGTGCTCTCAGATGCTGTTACCAGTGCCTGGTGTTCACAGACACAGGGCAACTTCACCTTTTTCCTTATAGGAAGGTCCATGTGATCATTTGAAGTGCTACTTTAAGCAGAATTGGTGGTGTGTGGTTGGAATTTTTGCGTTCTGACCTTATAGGCCATCACACCTAACCTTGCTGTGTTAGAAATCTGTTTAATTGGGGAAAACATTAATAACTTTTGCACCTAGATTGTTATACATACAGTCTTGTTCTTGCCTGGATACTTATTTTATGAAGAGAAGTGGAGGGAATAACAGGAGATGAGGATAAAATCTTAAGTAAGTGTGACAGTGTCTCTGTTTCTTACTGGATTCCACTGGATCACAAGATGGAGGTTTTGATGAGCAGAGAAAAGTGCCGTATCCTCTCATGTTTATATATGTTAAGTGGGTGCAGTTCAGGTGTGCCAAGTACTGCCTCTTTACTTGATATCACAGTGCTTTGCTGGTACCCTGCTCTCACTACAGGTCAGATAGCACAGGGTGGACAAGAGATGAAGTGTCCAAGTCCTGGTGTGTCAGCCCAAGTACCTGTCTCTGGTGCTGTAGCTGAAGACCTACCTACAGTCAGTGAGGTAGTGTATCCCTGCTGTGCTATTTCAGAGCTGATCTCTAGGACAGGCTGGTCATTACAAGGATCAGTATTTTCCTTGTGGTTCCACTCTGACAAGAGTGATCTGAAGCATGCTGCCCATCTGTCTCACTTTTCAGGTGATTGGATCATTGTTACCAGGTTATTCTCAGATCACTCCATAAAAAAACCAAACAACCCATAAACCATAATATAGATGGCCCAAATGCAAGTGTATGAGGCAGAGCTGTCCTGCAGATAATCACAGCATGGATTAGAAGTGGGACAGTCTGGAAAATACTAGCAAAAATATTCTGGGAGATAAGGGATTGATTTACAAGGAAGGATTAGCTGTTCAATGCGTATCTGCCAACACTGAAACTAGAAGTTTGTGAAAGATATAGTAGTTGATAGTTAAAAATATGTGGACCAAAGTGAAAAAATGAGAATCATTTATGATGGCGGGAGGATAAAAAGGGGTGTTGTGAGGACAAGTAAGGTAAAACAAAGAGGAAACCTTTTCTGTCCAACCCAAAATAGACTGTAGTGTAGACTGCTAAAGAAAGGGCTGGAAATGCCATCACTGAAGATGCTTGATACCATACAGAAGAAAGTCCTTGCAGATGTGTTGTGATGAGCAGCCTGGCTCTGACCTATGGGGGCTGGATGACCTAATGTCTCTTCCAATTCTAGCCCTGTGCATCTATGATTAAAGTAGTTGATATAATGCAAGTGAATTTTCAATTACACTTTGCTTTCTTGCGTGGGATAGTGGTGGTGCAGAGAACTCATTATATTTGTGGCACAATTACAGCATGACTTGTAGGAAATACTGCTGGTACTTGGCCTCCCAGAGACTCTGATCTCGTTTATAAATATATGTTAGTTTTTCAAGCCATATAGGTATGAGACTGCAGTACCTTTTTTTTCTGTCTTCCTCCTTACTTGGAGGCCATAAATATAGAGGAAATAATAGAAGGATAAAAAGAAGGAATAGCTGATTCTAGTTCAGCAATCCAGTGAGCAGTCCTTGGTGAAAATGTAAAAGTTTATTGTTGTAGATGTGTAATACTCCAGGAGTCATTGTCAGCTGCTCTCTTGGACCGAGGTCTGTTTTCTGAACCAGGACAGGACATAAGCTAAAACATAAACACAGAGAAATTAAAAAGAGTAGTGCTGGTTTGAAGCTGGGCTTTCAATGGATTTTGTGCTCTGCTGCATTTTTGGGGGTTTATAATGCTCAATGTTTGGAGGGATTAGTTTTTGCTTCCAATTATTTTATAATTTTAGTTCATTTTGAAATTTATGCACCATGCCAAAAGAGTTTTGTGATGTGTCAAGTATCTTTGTCAGTCTGTTTCAGGGCATTCAGAATGCCATCAGAGATTTGTCAGGGTACTTCTCTTGCAGGCATATTTTTAAAATGTATTCCTTTTAAGAGGCTGTCTTGGAAGCAGACACTCTTGGGTTTTAACTAAAATCTGCCAGCATCAAGTGTGACAAATGTGGTAGACACTACAAGTAATAAATGTCTTTAGGAGTGAGATGTTGAAGTCTCAAATGCTCAGGCACTGATTGGTCTCTGAAATTTCTCTTGGAGAGAGGGTACTTCATCCCAATTTGAGTGATGAATATTGGCAGAATTGGTCCTATGCTTATTGGCACTTTGTAACAAACCTGCACCGACACTGTGGTTGAGCTGGGTTGACTTGTGATTGAAGAGCAAGATTGATTTTTGTGGTTGCCATAACAATTGGATTGTTGTGTGAAAAAATGTTAGTAGCATTCACTGGAGTGAGTTGACAGCTCTTGGATGCCTGTTCCCAAATTAAAGCAACTGTTTCCAGCTCTGAGAAATGGTGTCGGCTTAGCTTTTGCAAGATGGTGCTCAGCAGGGTCTTAGAAATGACCTGAAGAACTTAAAGATTCTAAAAGTGCCTTTGCTATGCTTAATTTTAAAATGCCAGCTTTGAGCTGGAGTTAATAAGGGTAAACCAGGAAGCTGAGCTTTCACTCCCACCAGGCTATTGTATGTATTCACAAAGTGGAGAGAACAGGACAATCTAAGGAGTCTCTAGAAGAATGTAAATGCACTGCAAGTGTCTAGACATGCAGTCACTTGTACTGTAAATGTCTTAGCACTGACATACTCAAGTTTAGAGAAGGCTTGTGCTGCCCAAACTTTAATAAACGATGGTCATTCCTGTCTCACCTCCAGCTGAAGCAGTCTGGACTTTGGAAATGGGCTGATGCTTCTGCAAAAGATCCAGCTTGATGCTTCAGGAGCCTTTGGGTGGCTGGAGGGACTGTGGGCCATGACAGCTGAGCCTGGAGTAGGGCAGGGTGTCAGTGTGTAGCATCGGAGCTGGTTGAGTCTTGAATGCTGGAATTCACAGACAGCAGGTTTCAGCCACCTTCAGTCTTCTGGTGTGTTCTTTGTACTGTTCTGTAGTTGTTTTGCATGTGTTGGTCTTTATAAATGTCTAGTGAACAGTACTGGAGATGGCTTTGGTCTGAAAGTTGCCTGTGGGAGGGGAGTCAGAATGGGGAAGGTAAATAAGCTAATTAAGGTCAGGTGCCTTAATTCTATCAGCTTCCTGAGACAGGGAAGTGGAGCGGGAGGGTCCCTTTCCCCTGGTGACAGGACATGTGTGAATGGTTCAAAGCTGCTACAGGGGAAGTTTAGACTGGATATTAGGAAGCCTTTTTTTACCAAGAAGGTGGTAAAACACTGTAAGAGGTCTCCTAGAGAGGTGGTCAGTGCCCCAGCCCTGTCAGTGTTTAAGAGGCATTTGGACTAAGCCGTTGCCTACAACATGCTTTAATTTGGTCAGCCCTAAATTAGTCAGGCAGTTGGTCCAGATGATTGTTGGTCCCTTCCAGCTGAAATAGTTCTATTCTATTCCACTTCATTCACTTCCCTTCCATTTAATTCTATTCCAGCCCTTGTGTCTGAGTTTCTTGTTGGAAGACTTCCAGTGATTCCCTGCTCAGCACCTTCCTAAGGTGCTTTGATTTTCTTGCAAAGTATCTCTCTCTTTTTCTCTTGTGGGATTTGGCAGTCTAAACTCTGCCCACAGCCTCATTCCTGAGCAGTCCAAGTTCAGACAAATGCCAAAGCTGGGGCTTCAGCACAAGTGACTTGAGATGGTGGTGGCTGCTGCCAGGACCAGGAGTGGTGATCTGTATCACTTAGGAGCACGGACATGGTTTGGCTGCCAGCTGACTTATGCTTGTGTTGCCTGGGGTGAAATTCCTCCATCCTCTGCTTTGCCTGGTTCCTGAACAGCTGGGTCATACTTTGCTTCTTTAGGCCTCTGCCTGCTGTGAATGGTTACACCAGCTGGTAAGGACAATGTCTTGCTTCATGAAGGATTTTCTCATGTACTCTAATGGGTACATGCAGTTCTTTGGTCTGGTATTTCATGTTGTTGGTATTTGTTAGTGGTGAAAATCTGGGCTCCATGTCTCCACTGGTGAGTTGACTCATCTGTGTGCTGCTGCTTGGGAAGATCATTGAGTTATACAGGAGGATCTGTAGGGTGCTGCTTTGCCTACTGTGTGCAAAACTGCCTCTTTTCTCCAAGCAGCAAGAAAATTGCACTGTTAATACCCAAGCTTTGCCTTGCTGGGTGGTCATGCTAGAAACCTTGCCTCTAATACAGCCTGAGCCCATGGCTTACCATTGCAATACTTTATCCTGATGCAGGTAGCCTCTCTCTTGAGCAAAGAGTGGGCCCTGACCACTGGAATTTGTAATCTCCTGATGTCGTAGGTGTTCATATTTTATGGTTAAACTAAGTGATATGTTTAATTCTGAACAGTTTAACTGGCATAAATGAATATATTGTACCAATCTTTGAGGTACCAACTGTGCAGTGTTTTCTCTGCTGATTCTTGTGAATACCTCAGCATAGATGTATACACAGATGTGTGTATTTGCACAAAGTAAAACAAACTGCTGTTGCAGTCCTGTGATCTGTGAACATTTTAATTACCATGATGGTAATTCCAGCTCACCAACAAACTACTTATCTTACCTCTTCTGCTGCATTAGCCATTTATTTTAGGTCCTGTTAAAGGTAAAAAAGACTAACTGCTCTGCAGACATGCTTGTCTGCTTTAATTAGTCTTCCTGAAGCTGTGCAAAGAGCGCTGCACTTAATTAGCTTTCCTTAAATTAGGATTGATATACCAGCCTGTATAGGTTGGCACTGTCATTACCGTCTAATAAACTAAGTGCTCTCTTCTGTAATTTTTTCCCCTAGGTGGTTGATTTGTAAGATGCCAGATAGAGCCAACTTCAGCAGGGCCCTTGTCATTCCCTTGGGGCTAGAGGTGGCTTGGCCAGTGCTGCTGGAGGCTGGCAGGGGCTGGGCAGTCTGGGTGGCTCCTGCTTTCCTGACTCTTGCTTGCAGGTCCACCACAAACAGTTGTGGGTAGTTCCCCTGATCTTCCCAAAGGCTTGCAGGGATTACCTTGCTCTGATGTTTGAAACCTCTGAAACAAGGAAAAGGGAGGAGTCCTTGTTCTTCCTTGCAGTCCTTGTTCTTCCATTAGCAGAAATTCCATGCCAGAGCAAGTTGACCTCTGCAAACCTGCATTAGACATCAGTTTTACATGAAGGTGGTCATGTAAAAAAATTTCCACACTGAAATGTTTTGGGGTTTTTTTGACCAGTGCTGGGGGATTCTTAAAGGCACATATTTATCTCCAGTCCTTTCCAGCATGAAGACCAGAAAATCTCTTAACTCTGTGTGTCTCTATCTCTTAAACCATTTTCTTTTACTCAAATTGTGTGTGTTGGAAAAAGTGGACTTAGATCATCTCATTACTTTTACAAAGTGTGTTTTGACGATTTGAAATGAATAAACCAGATTTTTATTAGGTGTGATGACAATGAGAGATGCTTCCTTTGAGGCCCTGAAAGAAGGGAGAGAGGAGGATGATCAAGCTCTGTAACCCACAAGGTCACCTTGGTGGCCCTCCAGAAGACAGAGACACTGCCAGTTTGTATATACCTGTAGTCAGTCAGTGCAAATGTGTGTGCATGAAGCTGTGGATTTAAGTAGCATCTTCCTCAGCAGGTGCTTGAAACATTCTGTCCCTTGTGGTTTAATGAAGGAACTCGCTGCAGGCCGGTCTTGTTACTGGTTACAGTCAGAAATGTGGTCTGGTCTCTCTGGGATCACTCCTGCCACAGCCTTTGGGGTATTGCACAGCCAGCCAGTATGGTCAGGGCAGGAATTTGAACAGCCCCTTCCTCTTCCCAGGACAGACTTGCCACATAGCTGAGAGCAGTGTTGTTTCTTCACCCAGATGGTTTCTGTCAGCTACCTCCAGGGTCCTCCCTGAGTGTGTGCAGGGGTGGCAGGTGTAGGTGCCAAGGGAGGGGACAGAGCAGAGCTGCCCACACCCAGCCTTTCCTACCCTTGCTTCCACTGCATTGCCTGATTCTCCAGAATGACAGACTGCTCTCTGCAGAGTCCTGGAGATAAAAGTGATACCACTGGGCCTGGAAGAAAAGCAGGAGGAGATAGCTGAGAACATGAGACCGTGCCCTAAAGGAGCACCAAGTGCAGGGTGCTGTCCTCAGGCTCAGAGCTGCAGTCCCATCATTCCATGGATCCCACATGTCAGCCCTTGTTCCTTTGGCCATCTGAAACTTCTTCAGTAATAAAAACTGAAAATCAGAAATGTAATTAATCACACTAAATAACGTTGGTACTGGTGAGCTGAATTCACTCAGAAAATTTCATCTAAGTGTAGGCCTGTGTGCCTGGATTATTTTACTGCTGTGGATTTGGAGCTCTGCTTTGGGGTTGGCTTCTCTTGTCCCATTAACTACCTGGCCATCAGCTCTGCAACACTTCTGCAGTATCCTTATGCCAAGGAGCATCATACCTTGTTTTACTTGCTCAGTGACTTTCTTACCTCACCTTGCAGTCTGTGCCCAGAATAAACTGCCTGTGACAAGCTACAAGTCTAAGTCCTTTGAATAGTTCTAAAGGAGAAACAGATCTAAGCCTGGTGGTTAAACATAGCTGAGCTGGTGAGAAATGCTAAATCAGAATTTGGTCCTCACTTCCACTCTGCACTGTGATTTTATGGATCTCAGATGGCTGTGAGCTGTGTCTGTGCTGGCCATTCCTGTGCTGAGAGACAGCTCAGAGCCAGTCCCCACATCCCCAAGGGCAGCAGGCTGAGCACAAAGGGAGGCTGGGGCTGCCTCCAGACTTACAGGTTTGGACTCTCTGAACTGGGACCACCACTGGCCTCTGCAGTAGACTTGACTGGCCACATACATCTCAGCTAAACAGCCCATTAGTTGCTACCATTATATAAATGTGGCAAAATATTTGGCCCCCCTGCTTTTCTGCTCACTTCTATTTAGGGCAGGGTGCAAATATGCACTTTGTTGAAACCAATCTGCTGATTTTTTTAACTGCCTGGAGCTACAATTCACAATGGGTAGCAGATGCTTGTGGTAGCAGGCCCTGAGCATCTGGGATAAGCTCTGTATTCCCCTGACACAGGAACCTACATTCTCTTTGAAGCAGCTCTTAACTTTTTTCTTGTTCGCTTGCTAGATAAAGCAAACCATTTGTGTCCATTCAGTTTTTACTATTTTAAATGAAATAACATAAGGATTTAGTGAATGTGTCTGGGGAGGGCACTTTATATACCCTGTGCATTAGTGGGACCTGGTGTAAATTCATGCAGGCTGGCACATGTGTGTGTCCCCATACTGTTTGTAGTATAGGAGTGTCTATCTGCATATGCACAGCTCCCTAAAGAGAGTCGCATGGTGCCTTGGAGTGATGGTATCCTGAAATTCCATCCTTAGGGGGAATTTTAAGGAATATATATTTATGGAAGTAAGGTTGTTTGCAAACCTTTAAAAATTGGTTAATTTTTAGTGCTGGCACCAACAGATCAAAGTCCTGGTGTAGTTGAAAGATTTTATATCTTTCAGTGTCACAGTCTCTTAATATGTTTAGATGCATGCAAAAGATCAGAAACTAATGTGCATCGGGGGATTAAGGCAGCTTTGCTATCCAATCTGAAAACCAGCATATTCCAAAATATTTTCAAAGTCTCAGAAGGCAGTGAAATACTTTACTGATTTTTATGTATTTGAAATTCTCCATTTAGTGTGCCTGGTGGAATTACATAAATAGATGCTGCCAGCTGTCTGACACCAGCAGATACCACCCAGAGCATTTCAGTGTGGAAGTGGTGGGTCTGCAAGGTTGGGGACACTGCTCTCCCTGAGATAGCACCCATACAAAAAGACTAAGACTCCCTCTAATTCCATGTACACTTGCTCCTTTAAGAATTCGCTGTAATTTTCTCCTCCCACCTCTCCTACCCCAGGAGTAATACCAGTGGTTATGCTGTAAGAAAAATAGTGTGTGTTTGCATTATACATCTCTAGAAGGGAGTTGCCATCATGATATGAGTCTTTCTGTGGCAAAGAGAAAAGAAGAAAAGCAGTGGTCTGATCTCTTTTGTGTCAGCCTCAGCCTATACCATTGTGCTTGGGGATCTTTTAACTAGGGAGGGGCTGAACTTACTCTAAAAGTTAAGATAAAAGCAAAATAAACCAGCAAACCCATTACTGTACTGACCTCATTGTTCTTCAGCTCTAGCCCCACATTCCTCACAGTGCTTGGGAGAACTCTGCTGTAGTCCAGAGGTCTGGGAAAGAAGTTGTTGTAGCACAGCCTGGGATGAAGAGAGGCCCTGAAGCAGGAGTTTAGGAAGTTTTATTTGTTGAATGTTTCAGGTTTTGTGTCTCACTGGTGCCAGGCTCTGCTCTATTAAACGTGATGGTTCCTGAGTCAGATGCTTTATTTGTCCCATCTGTGTGGCCCTAGACCATATCTGTGGTCCAGCTTGGTGTGTTCCCAGTGTTCCTGCCACCCACTGCTACAGGACATACATATGTGAGCCTTCCAAGGCAGGACTGCAAATTCCAGGTGCCACCTGGCACAGCACGTGCAAAAGGATGTTCAGATTTTCCTGAGCACCAAGTTGTAAGATCTAATGAGCTGATTTGGAGCTTACCCTTTCTATAACTTTTACATTTTTTCCTACTGAACCTCCTTTTCCCTTTGGTCCTTAATTGGCAGTGTAGGTTTTATAGAGTCCTGCACCTCTTGGGTGTCTTTTCTGGGACCAAACCTCACTGAGTTTTGTCAGCTTGTATGTGTTTCAGTGCCTCTGCTCTGTGCTAGCTGTGCTCATGGAGTGTCAGATGGTTTGTCATCTACTCTTTGGCATGGGCATGAGGGTTATTTGTGTTCCATTTAGCTTTGCAATTAGGAACAATCTATTTTTACTCTAGCTGCAAGGCATCTAGACTTTTTCCTGCTTGTTTCTTTGGAGTGAACTTGATGGTCTAAACTGTTTAGGTTTTGTGAGGGAATATCTGTAATGAAATGA
The DNA here is from genome assembly GCA_013389925.1 of Aegithalos caudatus. Taxonomy (NCBI): domain Eukaryota; kingdom Metazoa; phylum Chordata; class Aves; order Passeriformes; family Aegithalidae; genus Aegithalos; species Aegithalos caudatus. The sequence continues at coordinate 394,876 of WEIU01009843.1, read as the reverse complement.
AAGCTACTAAGACCAAGCAGTTAGACCAAAAAGAAAAATGAAAAAATAGCCAAAGAGATTCACTTGTCTAAACCATTTCTTTAAAAATAGATTAGATTTAGAATTCAGATTAGATTGGAAGATGTTTCAGCAAAGTCTTCTGAAAACATGGTTGTTGTTGTCTGGATGTCTCTGATGGGCTCTGTGTTTTGATACCTTCTTCATGACTGGGAGATAAATTTTCCTTTTCTTTTTTTCTTTGGATAGGAAAGAATGCATTTTCACCATCGACCCATCAACTGCCAGAGATCTTGATGATGCTTTGTCCTGTAAACAACTCCCTGACGGTATGAGATATATTTTACAAAATACTTTTAGTGTTTGTATTCAGCTGTTGACACACTTGTATCTATAATTTGTCCTGAAGTATTCTTTGCCAAATATAAGTAGAGTAATAAACCAGTTCTTCTCCTGTTGTTTTAATTGCTTGTTTTTAGAAATCTTGGAGCAGACGACTTCAAGCTGCACTCAGTCTTGGTGTTAGAAAACGCAGAGCTACAGTGTTTTGCATAATCAGAGCTGTAATTTGATTTGAGCAGATCTCAGCTGTCTCCTGTCATTATGGGAGTTACAGCTGAAAAGCTAATACACCACTCCTGCAGGCTAAAGTCGAGTGGAACTTTGACCTTGTGTACGCAGTTCGTGGGTAAAGGAATCCAGTTTTTTGAAGGTCACTGGCTGAATTGTTTCTTGGTGTTTATGGGATGCTGGGAATTGTCAGATGAGCACAGTGTGCCTTATAAGTTGTGTTTTTCTTCTCATTGCCTTTTGAGCTTTCTCTTCTGCCTTATTTGTACTTTTACTATGCTATAAGCCAACAGAACAGAAAGTAAAGCTCCAGAAGCCAAATCTTGATGACTATGACTAAAGGAACTTCTCTCTTGTAAGCTTACTTCACCATCCAAGGCTTGGCTCATTTAGTTTGATAAGATCCAGTAACAGACTTGGTTAGAAATATTGCACGATTAGATTAGCCTATCCACCCCTAATAATTAAGATAAAGGGTGTGGTGTTTTTTGCTGTGGGTTTAGTTTTTCTTCTTTAAGAGTGACCTTATCCGTGCCTGTCCTGGGCATCGTGTGCTCAGCCTCTCCTTTCAGCTTATGATCTGCTGGGGGAGTGTCTATACTCCATCAGCACCTCAGCTTTTGGCTAAAGAAATTGAAATTCACTCTCTGGAAAGGCCAGTTTTGATGCTGGTGAATCCCAGGGAACAGGATTTAAACCCGCGTGGAAAGAACCACCATGGAAATACCTTTTCATTTATTTTGAAGTCTGTGGTGTTTATTGTGAGGAGACCTGGTGGCTCAGAAGGAAGCACGGGCAGGAAATCACGTCCTGATGGTCTTTGGTGCAGTTATGATCCATTCAGGAGAGAGCTGAGGAGTGGGGTGGGAGTGACTGCATCCTTCACACAGGCATGGTGGCTGGCTGGCCAGCCCAGCCTGGGTCCCTGAGTAGGCAGAGGAAGGAAATCTCAGTGCTTCAGAAACCTGTGCATCAGTCTTAGTTTAAAACATGAAAGATCCTGAGGCAGAGATGTCCAGTCTGGTAGCTGGAATCATCTCCATTTATAAGGCTCCTGATGTCATACAAAGAGATGCCTACAGAGTCTTTGTAGTGAAAATGGGTAATAGCAGCAACTAGGAACTGTACTGATGGACTCTCATCTTTTATCCTCTCAATGTGCTGCTGTTTTAACTTGATGCAGCATTTCGTGGACCTTTTACTCAGCCTACTGTGGTTTGGTATTGAAATGCTAAAATACAAAGCTTAAAATTTTTAAGTACTTCCTGATCTGAAGAACTCAATTGTAACATTATTTTGCAAGCCTCCTATAGGGGTTATTTGTTTCATATGCAGTTGGCAATATAAGATGAATTTTGTGCCCATAAGTGTCACCTTAGAGATAGAGCTGCAGAGTTTGTCCAAGAGACCAGTTGTTGGATCCTCAGCCAGGGTTTGAGCATCACATAATCTCTGTTCCTATCAGGAAAAAGTAATAGAAATGTGTGTATTCATATTACCTGACACACGCTCATTGCAGTCCTTATTTTGCATCCTGATGGGGAATTTAGAGAGGGTTCATTCCACCAACCTGTTCCTGGCTGGGACTGGGCTCTGTCTAGCTGGGGACGTGCTTCTCTTCAGTTTCTGGCACAGGATACTTCAGCCCACAGAGCTATAGCTGGCAGAAGACACCCAGATCCATCTCATATCACAAGTTCCTGGGACATTTTCTTGCATGCAAATTGAATCTCTCTGGCCTTGTTACTTTTTTGTCCTGGTGTGAATTGAGCATCTTGCTCAGTGATTTTCAGTGTTTCAGCCTGTGGTCCACTGGCCCCTGTGGCACTATGTAGGGTACTATTTATAAACCCATAAAATGTGGCTGGTGGAAGCAGGGGTCCATCAGCATATGTAAAAAATCCTAAAATACCTGTATTTTGACTTGAATTTTTTTCAGGAATTTCTTGACTTAGGTCCAAAACCTGTGCTGGGAGTCCTTTGGGGTCACATCTTTGTGTTCACTTGCTTGCAAAGCTGTGGATGTTGCTAGCTCTTTGGTGTTTAGGAGAGCCCCTATGAGAACCTCAGTCTTGTGCCTAGTAGAGCCTTTTGACACGTTTTGGAGGTACCCTGTGAACTTTTGGCTCTAAAAGTTGCTATGATAGCTGCAATTATTAAGACAAAGAGTTGTTTTAGAAGTTAAGAGCATGTCCAGGTCTGGCAAAGCTGAATCTCTCATGAGGGCAAACTTGTGTTAAGAGTTAACACAGCTTTTATTCCAAATGTAAATGTGGTTACAAGAAATTATTGTTTTTCCATCTCTTTTGCCCATATGTAAAACACTTTAAAAAACCTCACCAAAAATCCTAACATGAGCAAACCACATATCTTGGCATCCTCATGATGTCAGGATATCTCCAAAAATCAACAGAGAATGCAGAACCCAATTCAGAATTCTCTGTTGGTGTGTAACACACTGAATTTCTACAAAAAAAACATATTCATTTCCCACACTTCTTCTATCAGACAGCTAAATCAGGGCATTTCAGAAGATTTTGGAGAATTAAATTGTCTTCAAGCATTCATTCCTAATTTATTCAAGACTGTGACAGCTTCTTTGCCTTGAAGGATCTTAGGCAGCAAGCAGAGAGATAAGGGACTGTCTTTGCACCCTTATGGAGTTTCAAACCTTCTCAGTGTGACCCTTATTCAGATCTGGTCAATGGGTGGAGGACACACCTGTGCTACATCCTCAGTAAAAGATGGAAAGGAATTTTTTAACTAAAGTAGTTCACAAATCTGTTGTGAAGAACTACCCAGTAGCAGTGTCACTAGCATGGGATCGCTGTGGGAAGAGCTGTATTTTTAATGGAGCTCACAGTAAGATATTGCAGCAGTTGGAAATGTTTCCAGGGATATATGTTTTAAGTGGGCCAGTCTGGTTTTGAGAGGATTTTATATTGGAGTCTGTTTCTGATTAACGGCCGTGCTCCTCGTTATTGTTTAATGATAGCAGTAGGGAGGTGAGCTTGCTGTTCACATTTGTGAGTGTATATTTTAAAAGAGATCAGCTCCAATAAAGAAGGAAAATAGGGTTATTTATGTAACAGCTGCAGAAATATGAACAAACTGTACTCCATTTAGATGATTCAGCATAACCTTGGAGTAAAAGATGGCTCTGGCCTGCACCTAGTTTCTACAGCCTTTGTAGAGCTTTCAGGGTAGCTTGAGGTTTTAAACAAGTTCATTTCAGTCAATGCTCTTTTGTGATCCTTTCTACACGTCTTCTAGCAAATTGCTGGAGCCAGGAAGGCACAGCAGAATGGTTCTCAGGTTGTACACATGTCACAGGAAACAGCTGTACTATTTTCAAGCCAGAATATTTTCACCCAGGGTGCAGAGGTTTAAAGATTTATTCTGATCTCAGCATGGCAGGTGATCTGTGTGTCCCAGTGATACCGGGCATGTTTCTCACACTTTCCAAACCTCTTCTGGGAATTATCTGCTAGTGGTGCTTGTATTTCTGGTAATATATACTACTGATGCAGTCGTTTTTGAAGGCTGCTTTCTGGTATGAGTAGAAATGGAATTTGGCACATTTCAAGGCAGAGTTCCTTCTACAGAAAGGTCAGTCCATGATGGGAAAAGATGCAGCAGAAATTATGGGGAAATATTTCTGAGGGTTTGCTTTTTAATGCTGATCTCAAAGCAGTGCTTTGGGCCATACTGACAGAGCATCTGTACATCTTTTATTTGTATATTAATAACTAACATGGTTCTCACTTGTGTTTTTCTTTCATTCCTGTATTCCTACAGTCTTTTACAAAGTAATTTAAGTAATTTACATCTTTTTTAGGAGGAATTGTTGTACTGCAGAATAGAAATATATTCTACAGAATGTTTGCCCTGGTTTCCGTGTCCTTAGTGACACTGGTTGCATTTTGGAGTGAGGCCATAAATAGATACAATCATTGATTCTTCCCACTGTTTGCCCAATGACCTAAACAAATGAGGCTTCTGCAGTGTGCAGCCCCCTGGTTTTTGTTTTTTTTTTTTTTTCTGTTTCCCTTAAATCCATTCAATCTGTTGGTGAATTTTAATCAAATGTACCTAAGAGAAATGGGATAAAAAAATCAAACACAGTGTTTCTAGAAGTGTCATAAAAAATGGAGTATAAGCAAAGAAGAGAACTTTTCTTTGTGACCCAAATCTGGGAAGAATGCAGCATGACCTTCCTGCTTAGCACAAAGTTCCTTGTGAGCTGTAGTTTTTGGGAACTGTTTTGCAGAGACTTAGATCTCTGTTCAAGGAGCCTATTTCACACATTTTGCTAAAGCCAACTAATGTTTTGCCAAGTGTTGATAAAATTCTCCCTGGTCCACTGCAGTCCTCCAAGCTCTGGTGCTGCTTTTCTTAGACCTGGACAGCTTAGTAGACATCTCCTGGTGTGTGAGCTCCAGAATCTTGTGCTTGAAAAACACCTGTAGGGCCCTGGTAGCCCCAAGACGTTCTCTACCATCTCAGGTGACCTCCTGGTCTTTTCCTCCTTTCACCTGCATTCTTTCCTGATGTAGTTTGCAAACACTTAGGATGTTTTAATTTTGACAAGTTCTGTGTACTTACGTTTTACTTTTGAAGATGTAAATATTCCCTCTTCTGTTCAGCTTTGTCTCCTTGGCCACTTAAGGACTGCAGGGTGAAATTTGCTGTAGCAAAACCTGGTACAGGACCTTTCTGCAAATCCCTTTGGTCCCTGCAGGACAGAGTGTCAGGAGAATTTGTAACTGGAGTCTTGCTGTGCAGACTTGCTTAAGATAAACACTGAAGATCATGCTAGTGTCAGATCAAAAGTTACTTTTGAAATGAGCATGGACTTATTTATCAAAAATAATTTTTGAAATTACTATGCTTCCTTCTTCGTAAGCTATTTAAGATGAACAGACACCAGACCTGCAGAGAAAATGACAGAAACACATTGACATACGAGTCAAATGTCAAATGATCATAAACTGCAATTTGCTTCGATTTACTACAGGAGTCAAATATGGGAAAAATAAGATCTACAAGGAGTGGTATTGTGTGTAACATTTGGTCATGTTTTACTTTAGTATCAGACATAATTAGCTTGTCTCTTCTGTTACCTGCTGGTTAATCTGGGGATGTTTTGTTGTGTCACTAGGAGAGTGGAAAAGACATATTGCAGTGATTAGAAAGAGGTACATATTCTTTCTTCCTACTGATGGCTTGTGGTTGCAGATTCATTAAAATAGGCAAAATGCTCCCAGATCTCTGCCACATCCAGATCCCTGCTGTGCCCCACAGTGTGCTCCTGTGTAATGCTGGGAACTGCAGTGTGTGCAGTATATTTTGTTTCTTCCTTTGAGGTAACGTGGGGCTGTGTGCAGAAACACACATCACTTCCAATTTCCAAGTGCAGGGTTGAATGGAATCAGAGGGCTGAATTGAATCAGCTTTACTCCACCAAACATCTCTCTTGAAGTGTGTGGGACAACTTGATGACGTGGGGCTCCCCTCAGTTCCACTGGGAATAGGGGAGGTTACTCCAAACTGCTGGTGGCTGAAAGGGAGATAGACTAAGCCAAGTCCCCAGACAAGTGCATTAAACTGGGTTTTACAGTACTGGGGTGATTAAGGAAGTTTGGGTTTAGTTAGAGCATTGATTGCTAGGATGTAATTTGTTAAAACTGTTTTTGAATATGTTTGAAAGCTGCTTGTGAGAAGGTTGATTAAAAGCTTGGTTAAGCAAAATTGGGCGGGGTTTGTGATTAGTAATCCATATTTATTGTGCTGGATTTTTATGTCAGGTATAAATATTTTATAAATCCTTACCCCAAAAGGGGGGTTTTGTGTGTGGGGTTTGTGTTTGTTTGTTTGCTTTTTTATGGTATGCAAAGAAAGCTGTGTGGCAAAGAGACATGGGATTAAAACAAAATAAAAGGTATATTGTGTGAGAAGGACTAAGGTAACAAAGCCCATGGCTGCAGAACATGCAAACAGATGTGCAAATTCCAGTAGAATTACTCATTAAAGTGAGTTTACTTTTCTGCAGGGAAGAGAGATGCTCTGGGCGAAGTTGCCTTCTGGATCATTTCAATTCATGAATTCAGGACCTGGGACAATTCCCCAAAGATTTAGAGGTGCAGGATTTTGTGTCCTGGTGGATCTCACCGATATTTTTGGGTACAGACTTAAAAAAAGAGAGTGTCTGATTGTGTATTGAAGGAAAAAATACCTTTAAGTAGCTGGATAATAGAAAGAAGATCCAGAAATTCTTGTGCAAACAGATCTAAAAGCATTTTGCCTAGGATTTCCATTCATGAAAAGGGACCCATTCATGAAAAAGGACTAGGAGAGTCTTTGGAGAAGAACCACAAATGATAGGGGATGACCAGACAGACCTAGAGAGAACAGCAATTTTCAGTCAATGTAGCAAATGAAAGTCAGAAGATATGTGAGGAAGATAAACTTTGAAAGGGTACAGATATCTGGCAGGATGTTCCCACATCGTTATTTTCAGTCACATGTTCTGTTACATGTAGGCAGCAAAGGAGTTACTGCTGTATATTGTCTTTATTATCAACTTTATGAAATGACAGGATCCCTCAGAATCACTGTGTTATTGTTTTAACTTGTTATTTATTGCAGTGCAGGGTTTCAGAACCCAGATGAACAGAAAAAACATCTTACACTGTTATTCGCTACATTATTTCTTGATAGTCCACTATTATGCTAGATTCACAGAAAGAGTAAAACCAGGTGCAGATGGAAATGTTTTGGAAATCTTTCCAAAAACAAACAAAGCTGTTGTATGGCTAACAGTGAAATCCCAGCGACTTCCTTCTATTTCTAAAGAAGTTGAAGGAATGTCAAGGCTGGTCTGTGGAAGTACATTGTATGTGTTTGGCCTAGCACTACATCCCAAGGTCTCTTTGAATGCCTAAGAATGCTCACTCAGCCTTGGACTATTGCATACAGTAGAGATATCACAAAAGGGACTGACCTAGCAGTAGAGAGAGGCTGGTCCCTCCCCACTCTGAACCTTCATTTCGGGAACAGGATGATATCCTACACCCAGAAATACTGTAATTCATCTTGAAAGCTGCTGGGTGTCACTTCCCATCTCTTTAAATTCAAAGACTGCTGATTTCCTGATAGAGTCTCTTGAATCAGTCTTGGAATACAAACAATTGATGACGTGAATACCATAAATTGTCCTTTTACCTTCATCATGTTGGCTGCAAACCTTGCTGCTAAGAGGCTGCTGAGAGAGCTCAGGGCAGTCTGCCTTGGTAACTCTTCCCCAGCAGCAGAGATTGCTTTCTGAGCCAGGAATCAGAGTCACAGCAGCACGGCCATTGCCTCTCTGTCCTGCTTGACATCTTGTCTTGATGAAGGGTGGAAGACCCATGCACCAAGTGTTGAATTTGAGTCTGCATGACAAAGATTCATGGGTCTAAGCTGTAAGTAGTCACCTAGAGGTTCTCCCAGATGTGACCATATAATAAGTAATGGCACTCAGCGGATAAAGCTGATGTGTTTGGGGTTTCTAGCTCCTCTTAAGTTGCTCATTACTTGAGTCTTGCAAACAAATCAATACAATACCTCCAAGTGGAACTTTCTGTTTTGTCACCTCACAAGGTCTGTTAAGCACTCATACAGGCACAGAGGAAACCAGCTGTGCTGTGAAGCTCTGCAGTGTAAGCAGCAGCACAGGAACAGGGACAAAACCTGGGTGGGCAGAAGGTGGGACACAGGCATTGCCACATAAGGAACCACTGTGTCTGGTCTCAGTCTTCCAATGGACACCTTTGATATATCAAAGAAATGTCACATTCCCTTTATTTTCTGTCATTATACTGTCTCTCCTGAATTGTTCTGTGCTCCTTCCTGATTTTTACAATTGCAATACTTGTGCCCCACTTGTATCTGTATTTTTCTGCTTGTATCTTGCTCAGCAGTGTATAAAAATCCTTATTCAGTGTGCTTATTCTGTTGGGTATCATTGCCTGTGTCCTTCAGTCTGCAATTAAATGTTTTATCTTGTACATGCTGTGTGAATTCTGTCCTGAGGATTTAGTGTTTTTCCCTCAGGAGAATTCCTTCCCTGTGTAAGTATCCAACTTAATGGTGCAGTAGTAGCACTTGCACAGAAAAGCTCTTTCATTCTTCTTCAGAGTCATTGCATCAAGTTTTAAGGTAGTTTTCAGGACAGGTGTAGGTAGTAGGTGCCTTCTGGGTGGCAGCATCTTCTGTCACAAGGTGATAAGGAGCTGATGTGGGTTTGCTTAAGGACAGGAAGCTCATTATGTTACTCTGCCTCAGTGATGTGATATCATCTGTGAGGTCTGGAGGCCTGATTGATACCAGCATAGTTGTCTGCAGCTCATGGGAGTTTGGAAGTTGGGAGAACACCACCAGCACAAATATCTGCCCTGTGTTCCCATGGGAGGATTGACCTTCCTGCTCTCCTGAAACCCTGAAAGAGCCTCATGCTGACCAAACCCCTGAGCATCCCCTTCAGATGTCAGGGGGTCACCTTTCCTGCAGGGCCTTGTGCTGGTTTGTGTGTAAAACCCAGGGCTCTCTAATGCACAGTGCATGAAGTGTCACCTTATGAAGGTGTCCTGACTTTGTTTTGAGGTATAAAAGGTGGCTTTTAAATTCTATTAAGTGGTTTTAGGACATAGCTGAATTTATTAGCTGCTGCAGACAAAAATTTTATGCAATTCACATTAAAGACCTGCTTCCAGAATTTAATTTAATAATAGAGGTAGTCTCCTCATAATTCTGAAACTGCTAAGATTGCTGACGGCTCATGGAAAACTCTAGAAAATATTTCTGCTTTTCATCTTCACTTGTCCTTTACTGCACTTAATGAGCAGATGAGTTTTGTTTTAGACCTCACCTAGAGCCAGTCATAGGCTGGGTGGTAAAATTGTAGTTGTCTCTGTAACGTTCAGTTGATGCAAGGCACAAAATGGCCAAAGGTCAGGGTAGCTGACCAGAGTAAAACAATACTTTAAGAATCATCTTATTCTGGATTTTAGACTTATTGATGTCCAACATTGACCTTTTAACTTAAAGGAGAAAGGAAGAAAGTAACAAAACACCTGTTATGGTTTATTTTTGTGAAAAACTCTGAATATTTCTTTTATTCTCTTAGAATGCTAAAAGCATTACTGCAATGTCACCATTCCTGTCAGTAGTTTCTCAGATTCTTGAGCAAGTTGGGAAGTGCCTAGACTTTCAAGATGGGGAGAGTTAACATGTAAAGATATTTTGGGTTTTTCTTCTCCTTTGCAATCTCATGCTGTTTCTCAGTTTGGAATAATTGGATCCAATCTCGGTTCTGCTCGTGTGGGAGATTTGGTCCATCTTCCAGCTCCTTAGTTTGAGTAGTTAAATGGGAAAAGTCACAGCTTTTATTATCTTTACATCAGCCTGGCTCTTCAAGGAAAGGATGAAGACCGAAGGTTTTAACTGTGGTTTAAGAAGCAAAGCAAAAGCCCAGAGCCAGCCAGTACTTCTGCAGTCGGATGCTGACACAGTGCATGTGCCACTGCCATGTGAATGTTAAAGGCCTGACCTTGGCCACCTCTCCAGGTGCTACAGATCCCAAAAAGGTGACCAAGCATACTTCAAAGAAGAGTTGAAATTTCTTGAAACCTTGGCCAGGCTGTTCCTGATGGTCAGAGTCTCTCTGTTACTAGTAGGTGAGGTGGGTTGTTTCTGTGGGACATTTTTCACGCAAACCAGTGGCAGAAGGGTTTGGTAGTATACAGCATTTTTTTGACTGTTACCCTTTAGAGGTGTTTGTTGTTTGTTTGGGCACACAGTTTTTCCTTTTTGAAGTTGTTGCTACATTTACTAAGTGGATGGAAGTGTTTGGATGGAAAAGTTCTGCTCTGTGCCCTGTGGACTGGTCCTGCTCTCAAGATACAGGATCTGATCCTTTTGCCAGAGTCTTCTTGTGAGGTTATGTCAAGGAAGAGACCTTTAGAGGAGGGAAAAGCTATTACTTGCTCAAAAAAAAGGTCCAATTAGTTGCATTTCAGTTGGCTAAAGGGTTGTGATGATTTATGTGATGATTTAAAGAATTTGGTTTCTTAGTAAACAAGTTAATGGATTTATGCTCAGTTGCACTGTGTCTTCAAAAAGCAAAATGGCCCGAGGGCACACAAGTAACACTTAAGCACTTTCCTTGTTATTTTAAAATAAGTAAAATACACTGTCTGATTTTGTGAACAGCTTGGTTTCCTTTGTTGGAAATGTAACCTCAGCTGAGAATTAAAGCCACCCACCTCTGTCTTCCAGAGCAGACAAAAAACTTGCTCTTTCCATGGTTCCACTTATATTTTTATTAAACTTTTCTCCTTCACTTCTCCATCTTGCACTTTCTTTGCTTTCCTACTTGCTCTTCTCTCCTAATCAGTCATTCTCTTTTCTCTTTTCTTCTCTCCCTGACCCAAGATTTTTACCTTGAGCTATATGTGTTCATACACATGCCAAAGAGAAGCAGAAATATTTGGGTCATGTCCTTCATTTAAAGGTGTGTGTTAAAGGTCTGTGATGGCCCCTACCTGGTTCCAGCAGCTTCCTCAAGTCTTGGTGCCAATTTCTGTTTCAGTGCAACTTATATTGGGGTTGTGTCCACCCCATTATGGTCTGCAGCCCCTCTGGCTGTCCCTTCTGTAACTGTGGCCCTCTGTGGCAGACACTGTCCTCCCCCTTGATGAAGTCTCCTGATCTTCTGCAGCACTGCCAATAGCACCAAAACATGCATTTCTCTCTCTTTATGCGAGTTTTTCATACTTTTGCAAGGTGCTAAATATTGCTTAGCAGATAAGAGCAACAGCATGATACCCCCAGGGCTGTGGAATGAGAAAGTGCTGTAATTATTTGCTGCAAGAGTTTGCTCTAACCAGGGAACAGCTTGGGACTGCCTTGAACTGCAGGCAGCAGGTGAGTAGTTGGCTGTTTTCTGGATAGAGCAAGCACTTTGCAATTTGCTTTGAACTCTTCTGTATCTCACTGAAGGGTGAAGGCAGTGTGGGAAACAGAGGTTAATACAAAAACCCTGGTATTTGATTTTAAGTTGACTTAACACGTTTGCTCATGTTTGACTTCTCTCCTAAGAATGATGATGCTTGAAGGAGATGGAAATAAATGAGAGTGTGTCTGCATGGTAGAGAAATACTTTCTGGTGTTTTATCTGTGAAGAGCTGCACTTGTAAGTTATATGGCCCTAAAATTCACATATGCTAGAGTGTGAAGTGAAATTGCTTCATCTCTGTATTCGTGCTGTGACTGAGTAGGGTTGCTGAAGATAGGGAGGAGGGATTTGCTTCCAGCGTGTTCCCTCACATACTGTTCAAGTGCATTCAACTCAACTTTATCATTCCAGGGGCAAATGTTTGATGTGACCTGCTCAGTTGACAGTTCTTATGAAGCATTTACAGGCTGAAAATGCCTTTTCCTTCTCTTCCAGCTCCTTCTTACTAATCCCTTTTTGTTTCTCATTTTTTCAATAAGGAAGGAAAGAAGTTCTCTGGACCTTTTTGTCACAGAGAATGAGATCATCAGAAAAAAAAAAAAAGGAACAGCCTGTTCTTTGTTCTTCTGCAAGGTGCCACTGCTCTCTTTTGATTTTAGCATCATATTGACGCACAGGAGATTTTGGGGTGGGTTCAAACAAGCCAGATCCTCAGCTCGAGGAGCTGAACTTTCTCCAAAACAACTGTGTGCCCATTGTGCTGGGGGAGATCTGCCTTTCATGGCTGTCACTTGGTGAGCTCCAAGAGGGGGTCCAGGCCTCCAGAAAGTTGGCGAGACACAGGTCCATTCTGCACTGCCATTCTCACAGCCACATGATGCTAAATAAAAGGGAAATTGTCCTCTCTGCTTGTGGCATCACAACTGTGTTGTTTGCAGTAAGATGACAACAAATCCTTTCCTGCTGGCACAGAGTATTGGCCCAAGGGGAGTTTGGGTGGCTGAGTGCCCAGCCCTTTCCCTTTCTACTTGCAGACCTCAGGAGAGCTCCTCTTTGCAAAGGGCCTCTTTACTGGTTTTGCAATGCTGTGGTGTAATTTCAGACAATGCTCCTGTCTCCCATCCATCTCTGTCTCTGCATCTCTATAGTTGCAGAGAGGAACTAACAGGGTTCAGCTGGTTAATAAAACATGCCTTGCTTGATTCTAAACTGCATTCCCTGTTGCTAAACATCTCCCAAGAGCAGCTTTGCAGTGGTTGAGTTTGAATGGCACAACAGTTTTGCATCCACTTTCAGATGAAATGATTGTAAATGAAAGAGTCCCAGAGATCCTGAGTGAAAGAAGCCATCCAAGTGCCTTCAGCATTTTTCATTGCAATAGATGCTCCCTGCAGCTCTTGCTTTAATAACAATATTTGAAGTGTCTGGCTTAATCTCCTGTACATTTTTATGTAAATTCCTTTTAAGAAACCCTAACCTTAAACTGGTAGTGTATACCTAGCCTAAGGGGCTTTTGTATAGCTTTAAGTTCCATGTTAGAGAATTTGGGATGAAACAAATCTGTAGTTTGTAAAAGTACTTGTTTCTCTAAGAAATTTAGGATGTAAAAAGTTTGTCACAAAGGAGAGCTACATAGCAAGGTTTAAAGCCTCTCTTTGCTGGAAAAGTAGATTTTTTCAACAAAATGGAGTCAAGTAGACCATGTATAGTAGTCTATGGTCTGTGGTCCATGTGGTATCCACCCTCCTCTCCTTTCCTCTGATCTCTTTGACAAGACTTTTTTACCCCATGACTGCTGCTTAATTTCTCTTTCCCTTTCAGGCCACTTTTTTGGTTTTTTTTTCCTTGGGAAATAACATGAGACTTACAATGTGAAATGTTCCTTTTGTGACTTTGTCATAAAAATTAATGAGACTAGAAAAACAGTTTGTGGACCTGGAACAGAATTCTAGTGAATAATATTTTGCTATCCACAACACTCTTTCACTTTAATTAGCAAATAAACCAGGAGAGAGCAGCAGGCAGATAGGTATTTCTGTGCAGGCTTAGGATGGTATTTTGTCTAGCACATTCAAAAGCAATGATTTGAGAGAAATCAGATTGGTTGATCACTGTGCTGTATCTTGAAGTTCTCTTGGTCTGAATATTTTGGAGGTGAGGGAGATGGGGTGATTCATACATGAGCAAGACAAACCCAAGGGCTGCCAGTTTGCATTATGTCAATGTATGTAAGAAAATATTTAGGTAGAATTTCCATTAAAAGTTCAAAAGCAAGGGGTTCATGCTGACCCCGGCTTTTAGAAGCTCTGGTGGGAAACCTGAATGAAATTTAACTCTGCTCAGTGTGTTTTCGTTGGCTGACTCCATGTTTTATTATCTCATGCAATGAGATCTTTCTTAGTTTGTCGATTTTCTATCGAGGACAAAAAGTTCATGTATGTAACAGTGCACATATTGAATTAAAGTGCGATTAAAGGCATGATGTAATGACCCCCTCTCCTTTTCCTTTAGTCAATATTTGCCTGCCGGGTCAATACATTACGATATTGACTTCAAAGTACTCAATATTTTTTTATCTTCTGAGTGTGTTGGCTTGGAGTGTGTGTAATATTAAACCTGTTGGTTGAACTGTTGGTCTAAGACTTACTGTCTAAGTAGTTTCAGGCTTGGATGCCTAATCCATGTAGAGCAGCTTTCAAGGCATGTGATAATATCACAACACAGCTGTAGGCAGCTTTCTGAGGTGAACCATTTAATCTGCAGTCTTTGCTCCCAGCTTCCTGACAAGTGGTGAAATTTGTCCCTTGGTGTGCAATGGGATTATTGCCCTCTCTCCCTGCTGCCATCATATTTAGTCTCTGCAGGCCTTTCAAGTGACTGGAGGTTACGTGGGCACCTAAACCCCATCGCTCCCACCTTCCGTGCGTGTTTCTGCCACCTTTACATCTGTGCTCTGTCGAGTGCACAAAAGCTGCTCAAAAAGCAAGATTGCCCTTTATGTACTCACAGTGCTGTGCAAACATGGCTTAATGAAGTTAAATCGTTATGAAGTCAGGCAGCTCTGCAGGTTGGGCTGGTACCCATTTCCCTGAGTTCCCAGCTGGGGCACAGTGGGCTGGGCATCTCCCACTAATAGGAGGCTGAACCTTCTCATGCTTCCTCTTGATCTCTTTCCACTCCTACTCTGCTGAAATCGTGTGCTGTTTTCCACCAGAAGGGCACACAGGCACAGGTACTGCTTAATGACAACAACTACAAACCATTTATCCTTCAAAAACGTGACACTCAAGGGAAGGGCTTTGATAATGTTCTTTGCAAGGTGTATAAATAAACAGGATTGTCACCAGTGTGATCTTATTACTTTGTCTCTTTAAAAAAAAATCAAGGAAAGAAAAAATATTTATAGATACCAAAAGGTTAGTGAATTCCTCTAAAGAACCAAGTGTTATAATTAGGAACCCGCTGCACTTAGAACTATTCTACAAATAAGCACCTCAAATCCAGCCTAGTCCTTCCAGAGAAAACAAAGGTCAATAGGCTGCTTTGAGGATTAGCAAACCAGAATTTCCTGGACCCAGGTACTAATTATTTCCAAAGCTGAGGATGATCACGACTTCCAAATCTGAATTACTGCCAAAACCTCATGATATACCTCAGTAGTACTCCTCTCTAGTCTAACTTTTGACTTAAGATGCTTTTAAACTGGACTCTAATTAAAGGATAAAAAGCCAAATCTAAAGGAAAAGCAGGGTAAGAGTGGAAATATTCTCCTAGTGGAAAGTTGCACTTCTACATAGCCTGATTCAAAGTAATTGAAGACTTCCCACATCCCCGGCAGCAAATTTGGCTCAACCAGGTTGGTGCAGTTCTGAAAACCCAAAAACATGTGTGAGCAATGTGCTCCATACCAGGGAAAGGGGATCCTACATTGCCTGTGTGCTTGTGAGGTGGAGCTCCATCTTTCTTTCATGCTGTTGTCTGGCAGCAAAGGGATAAGGACTGGGCTCACTATTACAAGCTCCTGATTGGAAAGATTTATCCACATGATTTTGAAGGGTTTTCACATTTCCACCTTTGTACTTGAGGGTTCACTTCTATGAATATTGACTCGTATGTTGTAGCTGCAGTGATGTGAATTTGAGTGTCCTGAGAGACCATGGTTTTCATCCCAGGTGGAAAAAGTTGAAAGAAATACTGGTTTTTGAGACTTCAGCATAAAGCAAGAAGATTGGGGTAGCACTGAGGGAGGGGGAGAGGAGTCGGAGTTAAACATGTCAGCAGTTCATTTCTACTCACAGCTTACTGACTTCCTTGTGCAATTCCAGGGAACTTGGAAGTGGGAGTCCACATCGCAGATGTGAGCTACTTCGTACTGGAAGAAACAGCACTGGATAAAGTAGCAAGCGAAAGGGCCACCAGTGTCTATCTGGTGCAGAAGGTGAGCACAGCTTTTCCTTTGTCTGTCTGATGACTGTGCCTTCCATTTACCATAAATTCATTTTCAAGGTTTGTTTTCAGAAGCTCACAATCAAAGTCTGGCTGCTATTGCAAGACACTTAGAAAAATGAGTAAGTTGATGGAAACATGGAACCTGATGTAACTGCTCACTACCTTGGAGCTTATGGAGAGATGATGGGCTGGAGCAGCAGCTTGTGATCCTCTTGTCTGTGGTCAGGAGTGCCCCTCACATGCCAGGGCTCACCAGCTCAGTGCTGACCTGAGCCAAGCCCAACACACCCAAGATGGCTCGTCTGCTTTACTCTTGGGGGCTTCAGATTGCCAGATGTGGAGGATTTTGTTTTGCCTTTGGTGCAGTAGTCCAGCTAATCCCTCCCAGAAATGGATTTGTGTCAGACTAGGGTGTAAAGCACCCTAATGAACAAACAAACCAACATCTTGAGGTAAAACAAAAGGTTCACACTCTTACTTTATCTGGATATCCCAAATAATGGAGGAATAGTGTTCCTTCATCATGCAATGATAAGATGCTTGAAATTATGCATATATTAGCTTATCAGAATCAAATGTTAAGATAAAATTTAAAGTTGACTTCTAAACTCTACAAATGAACAGGTTCAGGTTTAACACTGTTTGAGAGGAAACATCTAGGCTTTGTCTATGGCTGCCTCATTTTCAGTTGATACCACTGGCACTGCATGTAGGGAAGCTGGAAAACTTGGCTGTCAGTGTCCTGTGTAGGCTTGAGGCATCAGCTACATGAAGAGGAGTGTCATGGAGCAGATTAATCTTCCTCTCCCCACACTCCCAATTCAGTCAGGCAGAAGTCCTTGTCTCCACAGCCCCTTTTGGAATGACAGGACATCTTTTCTATAATAAATAAATGTATCCTGCTTGCTACTTAGGATTAGGAGTAATTCTTCCCATCCCTTCCCTTCCTGCATGTTTTCAGGGTTGTTATCCAGGGAGGTTTTTGTAATGATGCTTGTTCCAGTAACTTCCTGTGTCCAGTCTACACTTTATGGATGATAAAATGATTCATGTTACACTACTGGAATCAAATTGATGGTTTGATATCAAGCTGTTTACATTTAGCAGCTGTTCCATAGCTTTCTTTGGGTAGAAGCAGCAAGGCACAGCTTTGAGGGTCTCAGGGTGTCTGGTGGGTTCCAGCTCCCTGTGGAACCACTGTGAGAGCAATGCCAAAGTGTCCCCAGCGGGTCAGTGGTAGTGACACCAACAGCACACAGCTGCTGTGTGCTGGGACACCCCAGTTCCCTGTACTTGCTGTTCTCCACGAGTGGGAAGCAATGTGTATCTCATATAGACAGCAGTTCTGGCACCAGTCTTCCCAATCCTACAGCGTTTCCAGTGCCCTTGGCTTCTGCAGTGCTCTGCTTCCACCTCTGATGGATGACCCGATGGTGGGAGGTGTAGGCTGGCCTAGGGTGGATGTCACTGGGGGCAGCAAAGCTGTACTCCAGGAGATGTTGTGGCAGTATTTCCAAGTCAAAATACTGTGGTTTGAGGCCATGTGATTCTTTTAGCCAAGGGAGAAGGAAGATTTTTATAGAGAAAGGAGACATTTTTCATGAAAATCTAGTTGGATGCAGAAGCTAATTGTATTTTCTTTCAAAGTGCCTTTTCCCCTCAGCACTGCCAGTCCTGTGCAGTGCCAACATAAGTTACCTGCTGCCCCTAATCTTCAATTCATCTTCAACTACCGTGGCCCAGCAGTCAGGATTAGTGTTTTGCCTATGCTTCTGCCCTGCAGAAAACAACATTTTAAAACAACAAACTAGGTTAGATGATGAAACTTTCAATATTTTAATTGCAGGAGATGAAAAGAATCGAGGGGATGGGCAAAGGAACACAGCCAGGCTGTCTGAAACAAGATGGTAGCATGACTCTTGTAGAAAATATGCTTTCCTTTGATGAAACTGTTCCTAAGACAGCTGTGATTCTGTGAGAGGTTAGCACCATACTAATCCTCCCAAAGAAGTTAAATAAAGCCACATATTTAATTTTCCTGAACCAGAAGGGGAGTTATTGTGTAATTGCTAGTGGTCTATTTAATACAAGTCAAAAGTTTTTGAAATAAGAATGTATCAGGTTTTAAGAAGCAAGAAAACCTAAACAGTTTCCTCTTTTTTGGCACATCTCACAGTGTTATTTTAGGTGTGAAACAGCTCAAGTGCGAGTTCAGCCATAAATCCCTATAATATTTTACAGGTCCTATTTTACGCTGGAGATCAAAGATCAGAACTGTAAGCCTGTCTTCATGTTGAGTCCAAGGACTTCAAGACATTCACTTTTGATACCAGCAGGCTGTCAGGTGTTGATATTTTGATAATTTCAGGCTGAGTAACAAAGAGTTGCTTGAAATCTGAATAAATTGAAGTATTGATACAACTCCTGACGAGAAATCTTGGCTCATAAACAAATTGCCTATTTCCTTTGAATGTCTTTTAGTGTACAAGCAAGAGATTTGCTGAGCCTACTCTATTGTTGGACTTCAGTGTCCTCCTACCAGCTCTAGTGGAAATTCTTGGTTAATGCAATCCTCCCCACTGGATTGATTGTGGGAGAAGGATCACCCTGGGAGTCAGTGGTGGTCATAACCAACCTGAACCAAGAATTAAGGGGCAGCCAAAGCAGGATGCCAGCAGAATGAAGTTGTTTGAAGGGAGCAAAACTGCTCATGTAACTTTGTGAAAATGAGGGATTATGCTTGATCAGGTTTTGTTCCTTTTTCCCTTTGGTTGGCTGACCGGTTTTCCCCTTCTGTTCCTTGAAAAGCAGCTTCAGTGAGTCCATTGATCAGAGCTGCTCTGGGCTAACCTGCTCTGAATCTGGCCAGTGAGTTTTTCCTGGCTGCAGCAGATGTTTCTGATTTTATGGGGAATAAGAAGTTTTATCATCCCAGCATGCATGTGCTCCCTCCCACTGCCCAGCTCGCTAGGAATGAGTCCCAGACTGGAAGCACACATTTGGTTTCTGGAAGTACTTTATTAGTTGAAGAGGCAAAACCAAACAAAACCCAGGGCTCTCACAAGCAGGGATTTAGATCTTCCCATGCAGAGGAGCCAGCTGCTAAGCAGTGTGACCAGCCATGATCACAGGTCCATCTGTTTTATGATGCCAGCATGATGGTGTATAGGACCCTCAATGCCCTCTCTCACTTTGGTTTTCCAGTGGTGCCTTTGCTTTGGCTTTCTGGGATGTGTGGCTGCCTGCAGCGACAATCAATAGCATGGAGTAGGCTGTCAGGCAGTGCTGGACAGCTGAGTCTTGAGGAGAGTGCTGAAGATTTTCATTTAGGACTTGGAAATAGGGAGCGAGAAATCCTGTGTCTGTGGTTTGATTTGAAATGCAGACCCACAGCTGCCAGCGTTGTGGATATCAACCTTTCACTCAAAGAAGTGCCCTTTCCAATATCTCTTGGGTGCTGCTAGGCTTCTGGAGAGAGATGATGCCTTTTATTAGCCTGACTGATAGAGGGGGATTAAAACCAGACAAGCTCTCACCACCCAAGCCCCAATTTTTTGACACATTCATTAGAAAGGATTTCCTGGGGGGGTGTAGCTCCTTTTTTACATTGTAAATTTTTTTTGCCTAGCCCTGCTGGGCGTTTCCAACTGCATTTCTAGATTCGGCTACATTTATAAACCCCTTATTCCAGGTTTATGACCCCTGTATAAGTCCAGGTGACTTTATTTCCATCTGCAGTAAAATCAAGCTGAGTGATGTGATCCCCAGCATAGGCACATCCGTAGCAATTGGCCAAGGAAACCGCTTCCCACTGGAGGTGCTATTCCTCGGCAGCATTTCAGCTCGCTGGATTCCTGCATGCCCTGGCACTCCACAGGACAGCTGGCAGGCACTGCTGGCTCTTGGCAGACAGTCACAGGAAGGGCAAAGCATTTAAAAGGTGCCGGGCAACCTCTGGATTATTCGAGGCAAATCTACACAACTCTGATACTTAGCAAATCTGGGCATTAAAGATGTGCTTAGGGAAATCTCCTCTCATCCCATGTCTCTGTCAGAAAGAGATGGAGATAATCCTGTTGCCAGAGTTCCTCTGGGCTGCCCTTGGGATCGCTCCTGGAACATCTCGCTCTCTCAGTGTGACACAATTGTGACATCTTTGTATGTTAAATGCTGGGCTTGCAATTACTAGGAATCCTTTCAGGCTGCGACCGTATCATGTTAAGGAAAAAGGAAATGTGTATTTATAACTTGAACTCCTGTGCCTTGTGACAGTTGGTTTATTCTCCATGCAGAGGGTGAAGAGGAATCGTGATGTTAAAGCAGGAGGCAGTCAGCCAAAACTGTTGTGGTGTTGGAAACAGGTTTCTTTTAATTCAGTAAGGTAGAATAAATTGAAATACCTTCAGTGCAAGGTCCTGTTATGTTATGTATGTGTTTGCTGAGCTAGGAAAAGGTTGATTGTGTTCTTACTCTACCATGAGACTTCCTCCATGGCTTAGGTTAAGTTACTTCACCTAAAGTTTCTCTCCTGTAAAACAAAGGTAACACAGGCTGATTCTTCCCTAACAGTAAATTTGTTACAGCTAATTGCTTGGTGAGTGTTTAGTGCTGTAATTATGATCTGAGTTAAAGCTTTGCTTGTGTTTCACATCATTGAAAGCCCTTTCATTGAATTACAGCCTCTTGAATCGGATATTAATCCTGCTCAAGTACACTTAAAGCAACCATGGGCCTTCATGTTCCATGTAGGCGTTTTTTTAGCAAACTGGTATTGCTCCAGCAGATGTGAAGGGAAAGAGGATGTGCAAAGGCACACAGATATTCAGTAAGTACAGACTATTACCAGATGATCAGAGTTGGGGAGGGAGAGAAAAGCAGTTTTTAATTCAGGTGGGAAAGGGCATGGGAGGTTTTTATTAAATTACTAGCACTTTGTACACTGTGACCTGAACTTCGGGGTCTTAAGGTGGTCATGGGTGACCTTAGGCAGGCAGGGATTTCCGAGCAGCTATTTTCTCTCTTTTCTCATATGGGTTAGCATCACTTACACTAAATTTATACCCTTGTGGTGTGGGTCCTTCCAGGCAGCATGGCCAAGCTCACGTACTGTGTCAGTGAGTTATGAATGTAGCAGTATTGTTAACATTCTGTTCGCAACTGGAATAACAGAGTTGGCAGCCTTTGTGTTGTGGGAAACAGCTTATCATAAGCTGTGCCCTTGTGACCTTCCAGGCAAACCAGGGCTGCTGATTCATGGTGTGACTCCCTGACAGCCCCAGACCATACAGTTAACCTTTTGGCACTAATGTGCATTGCAGTTAAAAGGGATTTATAGCCCTTTTTTGGTGCCAAACTACAAATGTGATTAAATATTTTAAGTATTTCCTTCAAAGCAAAAGGTAAGTGTTAAGTGCACTTGAGGAGAAAATGGGCACCTGAGACTGTTTTTCTGTACTGTTTTGAAGAACACTGGTTCTCTTACCTCCAAGTAGAAAAAGTTATCTCTGAAATCACTAAATAGGTGTCAGAGTTTGGAAGAGCTGGGATTTGTATGCCAGTCAGCTTCCTGCTGGTCCTATATTTACAGACTGGCACACAGAGCAGTCAAAAGGGAAACTAAATTAAATAGCTAAATTACTTTGTGGCACACATGTAGAGCATTTCTCTGTGTTTTTCTGAAAAGCACCATTCCATGTTGCCACTCAAAATAAACTAGAGGAATAATGTGGTGGTTCTTTGAGGGCAGTTATTGCTTCTTCACAAAGGTAAACAATGAGAAGGGAAGTCAGAATTGAAACTCAAATAATGAGTCTTGCTTCATTAAGCAGCTGCTAAAGATTATCTTTAATACAGACTTCACTTAGGACATAACTCAGGGATGGTAGAAACCCTTGGAGCTACTCAGATTTGCTCTAGCATGAATATGCTCAATAGCTTTAGCTTTGTTGGTGTAGTCAGATGAGTAATTTGTGATTTGGTAATTCAATGTTCAGAAGCAAAAATATTGATTAGTTGTAAGGAATTAGAACATGGATTAAAAAATCCTGCCAGAAATTTGTGTTGGCTGACATTTTGTTAAAATTTTGAGTATAATAAAGTAATTGTTCTCCATTTGCAAACAGCATGGTCAATAGTCATAAAACAGGTACTTTTTTTTGTTTTGTTTATCTCATGTGCATCTACAAGTTCCTGTCTGTGCTGCAAAGCATGGTTCAGTCTTCATTGAAGCCAAGCATGGCTCCTGTGTTGCATGGGAGAAGTTTCATTTATGCTTTGCAGAGAGCAGACTTGCATTTACTTCTTGGTTATATGGTATTGAGAGGGAAAGCAAGAAACACGGTTCCCAAATCCAACCTCTTCAGCTCCTGTCTGCCAGGACCACATTTCTTCAGCATTAAATTTCCTGATGTGCCCAGCCTTCCTCATTCTTCTCGGTGCCAAAGCGGCAGTGGGAAAGAAGTGGAAAACAGAGCAAACTTTGTGACCTTAAAAGTTGCAGCGTGTTTGCATAACCAAGGATGCAGATTACTCCAGAATGCTTACTCCATTCTTCAGAGGGGAGCACTGGGAATGATTCCCAGGTTGGAGACTTACAACTGCCTCTGGTCTCATTGAGGGGTGGGGCTGATGTGGATGTTGGTGGCCTTAGCCATGTCTGAAATCCTCTCGTTTCAGGGGATTTGGTTTACTTCCTCATTCCATGCCAGCACGGTCTCTGCCATGTGGTACAGCCCTGGCATGGGTGATGCATCCCAGAGCTATGACGTGGCCACTCCTGCCACAGAGAACGTGATGCTGACAGTTTAAGACATTTTCTCTTTACCAGCTGGTCAGGAAAGCTTGTCCACACTAAAAGCTTGTGTCTCACCAAGGCTCTCTTCTCTTCTAGGTGATCCCAATGCTTCCCAGGCTGCTCTGTGAGGAGCTCTGCAGTCTCAATCCCATGCAAGACAGACTGACGTTCTCTGTGATTTGGAAGTTGACTCCGGAAGGCAAGGTACCTCAGGCAGTGATCCTGCTAATCAGTCCTCCCTCGGTGGCCAGCCCCTACTCTTGCAGTGGTAAAAATGTCATCCCTTAACACTCAGGTGGATAGCAAAGGTGAACAATACTGGAGGATGTAGGACTGTCCCTGTGTCTTGTCTTGCTGATAACATACTGTGGAATTTCTAACTGGAATAACCTCGCAATGTGGTTGGGAAAGGATGAATATTTGTATGAACCTCAGGAATGGAGAATGTCCTGCTCCTTGCCAGGTCACCCAACCATTTAATGTCTTACCTCCAGCAGCAATTCAGAGCTAATGCTTTGGGAGGGATGAGATGTGCCCCAACTCCAGCCCTGCCTTGTGCTCGCAGGCAGTTGTGCAATGTGATGGATGTGGCACTATGCCTCTGTGACCTCTCTGGTAAACAGACTATTTAATTCCTCTTCAGAGCTGCAAATTACATCAATCCAAATAAAGCATGATAGCCCTTCAGCAAAGGCATGGCTCCATCATCTACATGTGTTATTTCCAGTGAGCAATTGTGGAGCAATTGTCTCTTGGTGCTCTGAGCTGCCTTCAGCTGCCTGCCACCATTCCCCAGGTCTTAATTTCTCTCCCTATTCTTCTCTCAGACTCTTTGTTACCCTAAGATCTCTTCGGTAAGAACAGGGTCCCTCAAGGAGGGCTAAAGACTGGCAGTACCAGAAGTCTGTAGTCTATGTGCTTTTTGTAGTGAGATTTTTTTTTAACCATTGTTGTGCTCATATACAACTCTTTCTGTAGACAGTATTTCTTGTGCCAATTTGGTAATTTTTTACAAAGATTCACTTCCTTATTATTGTCCCAGCTGCTCTAAAGGATGCTGAATATTTTGCTTTAGCAAAATACAGTTGCAGTCCTGATTCTGTATTTCTGCAATGAGTCTCTGCTCTGGCACTGAGGTGGTTTGTATTTGTCTGCTGTGAAGTATTCCCCTTGCTATAACAACAGCATGATTGCTCTGAGGCCTCTTAAGAGTAGCTACTGGGCAGACCTTTTATTGACTCTGAGTTGTCTTTGACCAGGCTAGAAGTCAAGCATTAATTAAAATAAGCCTTTAATTACATCTTACCTCTTGTCCCATGCCATATATCCGTTGTGTTTCAAACAGTGCTCAGTCCAACCCTGTCTGACCAGTAAGAAAATAGAGGAGCTGTAGCATTCAGCTCAGAGAGCAGACCTCTGGAGTGGTCTGGGCCGTGGCCATGCTGTCCCTGGGAGAGCAGATTGCCTGTAGCCATCTCAGCAAACTGGTTTCTCCTACATGGCCTTTCAGGGTTATGGTCTTACTCAAGGTCATTTGATGTGCATGTCAGGTGAAGGCTGGAGAAGAATTTATTCTTTCCAAGAGGAAAAATGGTTGTAGGGCTTTTGCCCAGGAGGGCATTCTTCTAAAAGCTGGTATTTCTAGGTGTTTCTATATCTGTATCTCAGTGCAAACAGAATCACGTGCTCCCCCACGCTCTGCTGGGTGAAAGGGAGGTGAGTCAAAGGCCCCAGCCCTTGAACCTCAACTGTTGGTGGAGACCTGAGAGCACTGACAGTGAGGACATGGTGTTACTCAGGACTATGGGTTTTTCTCAAAAGCAGGCAGAACTTAAGGGGAAGCCTTATCATAACTTTAGAAATCCCTTAGATGCTGGTGCTCTGTGTAGACTCTGGGTACACCAGGTTTGCTGTGATGGGGGAGACCTTGCAGACTGATCTTGTGGGCTACTCACTGTAATCTCCAAGTCCCAGCTCACAACCCCCAAATGCTCCTCCACTGTGCCTTGCCCGTCCCTCAGCCATGGTGCATGGGTCAGCCCTTGGGAGCTTGGCCATTCCTTTGGTGGGGTTTCCAAAGCAGGGGCTACTGACCTGCTGGACATGCATCCCCCATTGCCACAGGAAGCTGAACCACACTGAACAGATGCAGCAGAACACAGAGCAGGTGCTGCCAGCACTGTCACAGCATCTCTGTCCAGCTTTGTGGCTTTCTCTTCCTTTCTTTCTCCACAGCACAGAGGAAGAGACACACAGAGAATAACCATGAGCTGATGGTCAGAGCACTTTATATTGCAAGATGCTACTTGCTGCATCTCTGTTACTAAAACGCTTTTGAATTAGAAATAAGCTTAAAAGCCCTGTGACTTTCAGAGCTCTGAGTTGTTGTGTCATACAGCACATATGTTCTGTGATGCATTAGTGAAGGAGGCAGCAAAGGTATTTTGGGAGTCAGTCCCTTCCTATTAAGAAGAAGGTTTGTCTCTGAAGCAGTGTCCTTGATGAGGCTGTCATAGAGAGCTCGCTCTTCTCCCTGGACACTGTCACTTGCAGAATTTACCTTGTCCTGTTGGGCTGATGAAGAGGTAAAGGTGGCACTGGCAGCTAAGGCAGAATTACAATTTTCCAGTCATCCTCTGATCACTTGTGCTTTGAATGATTTATCATAAACTCCATCTTTCTCAGGAGTCCTCATGCCAATGCTCATGACTTGTGAAGAGCCTTCTGCCCATGTCCCTCAGTGCTTTGTCAATGCCTTGATGAGCTCTTGGGTTCTCTTATATATCTCAGTTGAAAATAGTTTTTTCTGTCTGCTTTAGGAAATGATTCTAAATTCCTACTTCTGCACCAGTATTCTTTTAAGGACTTTAAAATGGGAGTGGCTTCTAGTTTAAAGTAAAATAATTTTATAAGCAATTTATTAAATATTTTCCTCTCAATTCCAAAGTTGTTTGGAAGCCCAAAAAGGTTCCTGGCTTGAGTTTGGACCTAGAACCATGGACACGATCAGAGAAGCAAGGAGTCAGTGACTGTCCATCTCTCCTCCAGACCCACCAAAGTCCTACTCAGGCACTTTCACAAGTGCCAGTCAGGCGTTGGGGTTCTTGCAGTACTCCTGAAAACAGTATTTTAAGGCCAACCCCGCATGCCCTGGTGGCCACACTTTAAGTCATTCTGCTCTGTTTTAGGCAGGAGAACCTCTCTGGCATGTGTGCATCTGCCTGTTGTCACTCCTGCACCTGGTAACCAAGAATAAAGGGGCAGCCAAAGCAGGCTGCCAGCAGAATGAAGTTGTTTGAAGGGAGCAAAACTGCTCATGTAACTTTGTGAAAATGAGGGATCTGTATGGGCAAAAGGCCTGAAGGTCTCAGTAGGACAAGGATTCAAAGATCACAGGTAGTGGGGAAGTCTGATGTCAGTCCTCCCAGTGTTTGTACAACTTCCCAAGCTTTTGTGCACTGGGAGGATGAGTCCTCAGATCGATTTACACTTTGCAATTTTGCAGATCCTTGATGAGTGGTTCGGGCGGACGGTCATCTGCTCCTGTGTGAAGCTCAGCTATGACCAAGCTCAGAGCATGATTGACAGCCCTGGGAAGGTGTTGTCACCTGAAGAGCTCCCCCCTGTCTCACCTCAGCACTCGATAGCCGAGATCCAGGAGGCTGTGCTGAACCTGCACCGAGTTGCGCAGCACCTGCGCAAGCAGCGCTTCACCGACGGTGCCCTGCACTTGGACCAGGTGAGTGAGCCCAGCCCCGTGAGGCTTCACCAAAGCAATTTCACCTTGCATTCTCTAAGAATTTCCTGGCCTGTCTAAAAACTTGAAGGGTAAAATCAAGGCTGGAATAGAAAGGCAGGTTTGAGTGCCAGTGTCTTCTTAAGAGCAGCATCAAATTATGTTCCATAAGTACTAAGTGGGATGAAAAGAAAAAATCCCTGTTTTTTAAGGAGTGATCCATTTTCCAACATTTTTCAAAATCCTAAAACCCTGTTGGACTGGGTAAGTAGTTCATATAGTGAAACAAATCATGACAATGTTCTTCATTATCATGCAGTTCAGATATTAGTGCACATTTCACTGGGAAAGGCTCATCCTCCACATTTCTTTCTGTGCTTGCAATATCCTTGTTTTCCACAGCTTTCGTAGCAGTTCTCTGTGCTGGGAAAATGGCTAAATGTTATCTAAGCTAATACTTGTAAGTGTTGGGTGTGTTTCAGAGGAAAAAATGTTACTGAGGAGGGATTCTGTCTGGGATGATTTAAATAATCTTGTATCAGTTAGTGGTATGTGTCATTTCTGCTTTACAAGGAGATCCAGATATGCTAGGCTATCACAGCAAAAAAATACTTTTTGTATGATGCTCAGCTACTCTAAGGTGGTTTCCGATATCTTTTGTGGAAAGGAGGTTCCAGTAATTTGTAGAACGCAGTGGTCTTTGTGAGCAGGAGACCAAATAATCTCTTAAAAAAGGAAGCTCTATTGTTTCATTTTGCAAAATGAGTGTGAGTCAACATAAGTATATTGCTGAGAAAGGAGATAGGAGTGATGTAAACAGGGCTACTGTATGTAAGACATATATTGTAACCCTTCCATTTTACTCAGCATTGTAGTGTTGTCTCCAGTTGCAGGAAGCTCTAATTTTGGAGAAATCATTGCAATGCAACAGGAGCAAGAAGTGTCTAATCTGTGAGCTTCCCCAACAGAGCACACACAGAGCTTATTCTGGTGAAGCTGCTGTGAAGAGGAGGCAATGTGCTTTCCCTCGTGTCTAAGATGGACAGAATGACAATTTTGTATCTTGAGTTTCAGCAGAGGAGTTTTTATTTTAGGATAAACCTTCTGCTGTGGGCAGTGTGGTGTCTGAGGCTACCTTACCTACATCTGTTGTAGGAGGTATCAGAGGACTGGTTCAGCACACCTAAGTGAGCCTGGAGCAAGGACATTTGCTTAAGGTCCCCCTAAATTAATTCCAAAATTATATTAAAATAATTTTTGGAAATCAAACTTCTACTTGAAGTTTTCTTAAACTTCTTCTGGAACAGAGACTTCCTTCTTTGAGGTTTAGCATACAATGGCTAGTAAACTGGGCCTTTATTCCCAAGCACATCCTGAATGCTAGAGAAACATAAGAAGTGAGACTTTTGCATGAGATCAGTTGCCTGAGAAGCCTTGGAGGTATCTGGCTTGGAAAAAGAGTCCACGGTGACTGGGAGCTGTGTCCCAGAAAGGTCACCAGCTGCCTTCCACAAGTCACTGTTACAGTGTAGTGCTGAGTGCTCGCTGTCTGCCCCTGAGCTGAGTTACCTGTTATCAAACGAACCTCAGGGGAAATATGTTTTAAACTAGCTGTGACATTTTCAATGGGAGGATTTGGCCAGGGAAGCATCCTGTTCCAGCGATAGCCCATAAAAGATTAGCTGTGTTTTGTTTTGCTCTGTGCTCCTACAGAGGAGCCATTAAAGAGAACATATTGGAGCATCATTTGTGAGGTTGGGATTAAAAGCCACAGCTGAGGGCACCAGAGATTGCTGCTCAGCCTAGTTCTCAACCATCATAATAAACTGAGTTATATCTCACAAGTGGCACTTTACACTGTGCAGAATCTCTCTCCCTTGGCAAGAATGTCAAAGTAATGGTCTTTGAGAAGGAAGCGTATTTTAGATCAAGGGATACTTTCACCACACTTTGTTGAGTCAAGTACTGCCCTGATAGCTTTATTTTGATAAACTACACCCTCCCCAGCCCATGGAGGAAGTGGTTGCTCTAAGGCCTGAGTGTGAAGAGTATGTGAGGGACAGGTTTGTGGACATGGCCAGTGGAATATGGCGGGACAAAGCAATCTGTGTCTTTTAATAGGAGGTGACAAATTCCTCTACTTTTACTTTGCCAGTTCCCTGAGTTCCCATGGGCTCAGCTGTGTGCCATGTCCCACTTCCAGCCCCAAGTGATCAAGCAAGGGTGGGTCCAAATGGGAAACACACCTTTCTAATCACTGGACCTCTCACTGATTTCCTGTTGAGTAATGTAAATCCTGAACAATGGAAGACAAACTCCAGCAGGAAGCTTGGGGCAGTGAATTATCGGATTCCAAATAAATATGCGAGTGAAGGAAATTATCACCTCACAGTCTTAAGGGAGGGGGTGGCTGGACATGGATGACTCCTGTGCTTTTTTTTCCCAAGGAATGTGAGGCCTCTTCCTATACATTGTGTTATGTTTGAGAGTCCTACCATGGGATAACTCCTGATTGAACAGTGATGACTTCTGCTTACTTCCACCCTGCCATTTTTCAGTGTGAAGTGTTCCTGTGCTTCCTGCTGGTGTTAAGAATATCCTGGGGGAAAGAATCTCCCACCCTCCTTTGTTTCTGGCTGTGGTGGCCTTGGGCTGGTACTCTCCCTGTGTGCCTCAGTTTTCTCTTTGGAATGATACTGATCTGTCCCATAGTATCCATGTAGTTTAGGATTTATTCCCCAAAACTAAGAACATTTCTCAGATGAAGCCATTCATGGGCATATCTTTATAACAGCAGAAATTTTGGCTGGCCAGGGAGCTCCTTGGACCTGCCACAGGCTTCAGTAGGATGCAGCAGTGTCAGGCTGGTCCTGCTGGAGTGAGAAGCATGTTTTCTCTTTGAATGTCACTGCTGAACTTTTATCACCTAATGTGAGAGCAGCATCTGCTTGCCCATAGTTTTATCTTCTAGCAACAATTTTAGAAGCAGGAATCTCCATAGTTCAATGTATGAAGAATATATATATATATTATAATAACTTAGGCATTACATATCTGGGTCACACAGAAGACCATGAGACATTACAGAGCTAGTACACAGTCTGGAAAGCTTAGGGTTTGTGGGCTCAGTGTCAGTGTATGTGTGTCTCTTGGGGCTGTGTAATTTTGAATTCCTCCTTTAGTTTAATCCTGGCCATGACTTTATCCTACATACCTGTGACCCACTCTTCCCCCCACTCTCCAGTTCCTTTCATGCCTCTGCAGAGATCTGGGAATCCTGCTGGTATTGCAGGGAATCCTGTTGCATTGGACCTTGGGTCTGAGCACCCTTTTTGCAACCAGAGCCACACATCTGTCATTCCATGGGGATCCAGCTGTCCCTATAGATCCTTTCTGGGGCTTTTTCCCTAGAATATGGTTTCCTGTGCTGCCTGCCAGCTTCCTAGTTCCAAAAAGCGTCTGAGCTGAGTTTTAAAGGTTTAAAGACTTTGCACCTTCAACAGCTAAGCAGCTTATGAAACTTTGTCCACACAGACAGAGATTAATGTATTTCTTTTCCTTCTCATTCAGAGCCGCAGCTTTTAGGTGCAAAGGCAAAAAGTCTTGTATGTGACTAAGAAAAAATGTTCAGGTATTTACAATATTGTCTTCCCCCCCCACACACCTCCTTCCTGCACAGGACCATGAAATGCCACCCCTGTGCTGTCCTCTCACAGCTCCTGGTGTAGCCAGTCTATAAATTGGAGCAGAGATCTGACCTGGTTTAAAAAGCAAAGTGAGCACAACCCACAGCTTTCCTTTTTTTTTTTTTTTTTCCTGGCCAGGTTACTTTGAAGCTGGATAACTTCCCCAGCCCACAGCTTTTAGAAACACTAGCCAGAGAATCAGATAGAAACTTGCTTTCAACAAAAACCATCAGGTTTGCAGAAAAGCTCCTTAGCTCCAGCCTGCCTAGAGGAGACATGCTGATAAATGGTTCTCTTTTGGCCTCAGCAGTTTAGAAATGAATCACAAGGACAGATGCCTATGGGAAGATAGGTTAAAAAGGATTTCTGTGCCTTTTCAAAATGAGAATACCCTGGGATGCTGATCTGTCTCTATGACAACTGTCTGCGAGCTGAGATTTCCTTTTGTCGTGCCAGTGATTCTACCTTTACCAGCACACTTACACCTGGGTGCTCAAAACATCAGCATTGACCAAAGTTCCTTATGAGAACAACCCAAAGTGCATTTGCATTGTGCCAGGTAGTGGCACTGAATTGTTTTCTAGGATAGCTTATCTCCTTGTTTTCTGCAAAACAGACATTCAGCTTTGCCAGGTGTGTGGGAAAAGGGAAGGGAAAAAAGGACAAAAATGAAAAAGATGAGAGTGTTA
This sequence comes from Aegithalos caudatus, assembly GCA_013389925.1. Taxonomy (NCBI): domain Eukaryota; kingdom Metazoa; phylum Chordata; class Aves; order Passeriformes; family Aegithalidae; genus Aegithalos; species Aegithalos caudatus. The sequence continues at coordinate 363,960 of WEIU01009843.1, read as the reverse complement.
CACAAATTTAAGTATTGAATTGATAGTGAAATGGTCTCACTTCTGCTTGCTCCCAGCTTGTGTATGATGCCATTGTCTTGTCATGTGAGCAAGGGTTGCTGTTCCCTGTGGGTCTGTATTGTTTTGAGTAACTTAGAGATAGAAGAAATTGTATTGTTGTAGCTCTGCAGCACACTGGAGACCTATGGTCTTGTCCCATGGCTGCTGGGGATAAGGAAATCAGTGACCTTTGAGAATAGCTTTGTTTATTTAAGACTGGTGGTACTGCTAAAATAAGAGCATTTAATAGAGCTTTAGAAAATATGGGGAAACAAGCACAGAGGTCCCAAACACCAAGAGGTATGCAGAATGCTGGCTCCAAACCACTCATATGGTATATGACATATGGGATTTAGTAGCCAGCTCTGGATAGTTTTTGAAGCCCTCAGAACCTAGTCTGCCTACTTCATGCAAATGGCTTTGAGGAGTTGACTCAAGCCACTCACACATGGAAAGCGAGGAGGAGGAAGGACACTGCTTATGCAGGATGTGACACTGTATGTTGGGAAACTTCTTTTTTGGTTGTGTCTAATAGGATAGGACAGAAACATTTATTTTTAGACAGATGTCCTTGCTAATGCTGTTTAATTGTAAATCTCAAGAACCACAAATTAATTACTCTCATTAAAATTTTCCAATATGAGCAACTGCTGGAAATAATGATGGGAAATTGTTTTGTCGTATTTCCTGCCTCATATCTGTATAGTAAGCATTCAGGTCTTTTATTCTTGCTTTGTGAAAGGAATAAATATTTCTACCTTGTTTAAACAGTCATTATGTGCAAAATACAGTTAATTAGTATATGAATGGAAGACTTAGGGTTGGAAGAAGTGTTTAGATAGGACAGAAGAGGGCTACAATGTTGCACAGATGTCAGTCTGAGGCATTTCCTTTAATAGCATGTTCTGAGTTTATGTCTTAAAATGCTGTTGGGGCAGAAAGGTTCATCCTGGCTTGACTATTCCCTGGAGTGATCCTTAAGTTTTCTGTCCAAGGCTGCTGTGTATGCTACCCCTGCACACTGAGAGCATGGGCTATTCAAGGGAGGAGGAAATGGCATTGACTGGAGCAGGGGCTGCATCTCTTGGTCAGTCTCAAAAAGAAAGTTGTGGTGCTCATTGCATGGCATGTGACATGGGTACTAAATCTCAGATTTGGTTCCATCAGGGTAGGTTGAGGCGTGGGTACCTGGCTGGGCACTTGGCTTTGGTGCAAGAGAAAATCCAAAAGGCCCATCTATAAAAGCCTGAAAACTGCTCTGATACCTCCCTAAAGAGGCTGTTACAGCAACAGTGCATGGCAGTATGTACAGGGCTGTGAGATAAATGGAAACTCAGACTGACAAGGAGCTTTCACTATTCACTTCCTATCACAATTCCACCATTGTCTGCTCCTTCCCTTTGATGTCTGGTTAAAGAGACATCACTGAAACCCATAATGGGGACAGCAGGTGCTATACGATCATTATGGACAGTTGCTTTAACTGTGTGATACATAAGGCAGCTGGGGGAATGTTGGATGTACTTGGAGATTAATTTCCTTTGGGGATTTTATGTCTTTTGCATAGTCCCAGTTAATACATCAAAACGAGCATCTGAGGCCACAACTTCCTCCTGGGGAATGCTGCTCTTCCCTGCAGGAATACTCAAAATGCATGTACAAAGGTGTGTCAGAAAAGTAGGGAGGATTTTCAGCACGTCTTCCCTGCAATACCATAGAGGAACATGGTGCTTGGCAGGAAAATATGAAATTTCACCACTGTGGTCCAGAGCAGCTACAGCTTAGGTCACAAAGTTTGCACGCACACCAAGGATCCACATGGGGTGGAGGTGTTATGGCATCACATTATAGGGGGGCTGTGTGTTGCCTGAGCATCTCTCTGCTTGCATGGAGATATTTGCATCTCCAGGAGGTTTTAAAATAATTTGATTAAATTAGGATTTTGAGTGGAAAGCTCTCTGAATCTAGTCTTTTGCCCTGGGATTTTAATGAAATCTTCCCAGGGGTGTGAATAGGATTGATGTCCTCGCACATGTCCCGCCGTTCCACGATCGTTCTTTTAGAGCCGAGCAGCTGTGTCCCAGCAGGAGCAGGTGGTGAAGTGGTCGAGCTGGCTCCGGCAGCAGGGGAGAGTCGGATGCTGGAGCACAGGGCTCGGCTGTGGAGCATTGTGCTGGGAGCCACTGCAGCCAGATGTCTGGGCAAACACAGCCAGGAAGGAGCTCCCCACACAGTGGTGCTCTGGCATCAATTTACCATCAGTAATGCAAGAGTAGGTTATGACTTTATTCTTCCTAGAGAAAGTATTCCAGCCACTAGCTCAGATATTCAAGACCTCTGGTGATGTACGAGTGGTTTTCATCTAAACAAACACAGCTTAACCCTTGAGTTTTATTAAATCTATCACAGATGCACAAGCTGAGAAACGTTGTAAAAAACAGGTCTTTTGCTTTAATTTTGGGATGCTTTGTGACATAGCATAAGTGTTAGTTGTTCTTTCACCTGCTAGCCTCAGAGCAACTATCAGAGGGGAGGCTGGCTCCATCCTTCCAGACGATGGGAATGGTATGAAGAGGTGAAGCAGTTGCCCAAGCTCATATGGTGTGTTGGTGGCAGAGCTGGCAGGACTTTATCTGATTCCCCTGCCAAATCCAGTGCCTTGGGCCAATGCTGACCATTCTGTTCATCTCATGTTTATTACTGACAGCTACTGAATAAGAACTGGTGCTTCTTTGTTTCTGCTGTTTATTGCTGGCCCAGTTAAGGACAGGGGTTTTTTATCCTGGTCTCTCAGCAGATAGGTCTCACAATTCAGAGCAGAAAAACAAGGAGGGCTGAACCGTGGCCAGCACATCTCTGCAGTGCAGAAGCAATTGATGTGTTTCACAAGTAGCCTCTCTCTCCTTTCTTTTCATTTCTTGGGCTTTTGCTTACGTGTGCCAGGACCAAGCCAGTGGGCTGCTATCCCATGGAAGTCCCTCCTAATTGCCTGGTTCCAGTGGGCAGTACATCATTAGACCTTCCAAATTGCTTGGCTTTTTCTGTTGATTGAATCCAGTTGGTGATCAGCCATTGTAGAAGGGGGGTGAGCTGGCAGTCATCACATGCTGACCTGCAAGCAAGGTTGAAGGTGTTTGCAAGCACTCCACATCTCTTGTTTCCATGGGTTAGCTGCTCGCAGATGGGTCTTGCCCATGCCTTGTGATAGGCAGCCTGGTGTCATCTGGTCATAGGGACCTCAGACAGTGCCAAATAGCATGTCTAGGAGAAATAGAGGGCATCTGTGTTGGCTTAGTGTGGTGGAATGTGCCCCAAGTGTGATGCTGATAGCTCAGGTGAACAGAGGATTCAATGCTTGATCCAGCTGAGCAAGCTGCTCATGGGTATTTTTGATGTTGATAGGGAGAGTAGTGGCTTCTGCTGGCTGTATTGAAAAAGGTTTGGGGTGGAAAAACTGGTTCTTAATGATGCAGAAACAATCTGATTCTCCAGTGTCTCTGATAGCAAGGCAAATAAAACCCAGGAGAACACATGTTTGTGTTGAGGTACATGTGGGGTCAGTGCTGGGAGGAAATTCTTATTTTACTGTTTTGCTGAGGAAACAATCCTTGCTCTGAGAGTCGTGCCCTCCAGTTGATGATGTTTTTCTTCCCTGGTGATGAACAGACGTCATCAGAAAGTCTCTTGTTGTTCCAGATTCTGCTTATCACGTATTTGAACAAAGACTTGACAAGGTTGTTTTTTTTTCAGGTATTAATTATAGTTGACTGCATGGCTAATCCATCATCCTCTTTAGATGGAGTCACTGGGTGTTGACTGATATAACTGCAAATGTGATCAGTCTGCCATAGGTGAAGATGTAGCAGCTCTTTGTCAGAGCCATTTCAGTTTTACCCAACAGTATATGGAAGAAAGGCTAATTGTATAGTGACAAAAGACAACGTTTGGAAGGAGATGAAAGATTCTGACATTACAGTTCTGTGATTTCTCATTTCAATTCCAAAGTGGGAAGGGAAAAAATTCATGGCCACAACTTATTTTATCAGGTGTTTCTGGGCATGATCACTCCTTCTGAGTCCTGGGATATTTTATCTTTTGTCATTCATACCATCCGGATGCTGAAGTACAAAGAAGCTCAGAAAGCACCTGTGGTTTTCATAGCCCTCTGAAATGAGACTACAGAAGCCTTAGCCAAGATCCCAGCAGCTGAGCTGAGGACAGAGCTGATCTTGTCCCACTGGAGGAAACCAGTGCCTGCTGAAGTCTACTTCTGGGTTTATCTTTAAACATTCCAAGTACAAGCTCACATCTTCTGAAATTGTATGTCCTGTTAAAGTTTGCAGTGATTCATTCAGAGTACATTTTGTTGAGCAATCACTTGGGATTGTTTTGAAAGCAAGTGCCTTTGAATCTGTCTTGAGAACCTGGATCATTTATCTTGCCCTTTTCTGCATCTTCATGTGTAACAGGGAAGTTGTTTAAGCAAACAAACATAATTCAGAGTATTGATTTCCCCTGAATAAGGAGTTGCGTAAAATGGGAGCATGAAGCATGACATCTCAGATAAGGCTCTTGGTCCAAGTTGCACTTGTTTCCTTGGTTGGGATTTGAGGAAGACCTCCTCCCTGAGTGTGCTCCTTCTTTGTGCAGCTCTGCATTTACACATGCCCTGTCATTTCCTGCTTCCATTTTGAGGCACAAACACCCATCTCTCCCCAAAGACGTGTATTCACAAGTTATTGCATTGTCAACACCTTAAACCTGCCAGCACTACTAAACTTTGCCCTCTGAGGGAAACATATTTCTTTTTTGGATCTCATATGATAGCTAGTGTCTTGCTTTTGTGCTGATTACTTAGCAACCAAGCTGGCCAGAGTCCTTGGCCCATCTGTGATGGGCTGCCATTAAATTGCTGGTCACTTGAAAACTAAGCAAGAGGCAGCAAGAAAGCAGCCTCAAGAGTTTGTTGTACTCGAGTGGCATGAGGAACTTGAGACATCTGGAAGAAACCAGCCATGCAAAATCACTGTGGAGAGGTTTTTGTGGGTAATTCCTTTAACTGGGCTTGAAAAACTTGTTTCTGTCACAGAAATGCAAACTAACCAAGCAATCACTCTTGTATGGTTTTTCTTGTAAAAAACCAGCCTAGCCTGAATACAACAAAATTTAATTTGTGCTGTCCTTGACAGTTGAAGTAAACCTGCCCTGGCACGGGTTTGATCTGTCTGATCTGCAGAACTGGGGGGTTACAGAGCTGTTGCTTACTGGGTGTCTCATGGCAATGCTGAAAAATTCACAGTCCCGTGAGTCAGCAGGAGGTTTTGCATTAAGTTTAGGGTTGTAGTTTCACCTCAATTTCAAGGTCTCTGTTTTAATCTAAAAACTACCCTTGCTTTTCTGAAGAACAAACTACTTGATCCAGCTTGCACTTTATTTCTGATTAGCATGTTAGAGTAGAACCCGACCCACAGTAGTGGGAAATAAAATGCTTAAATAGCTAAAATGGGATTTGAAAAAATGCAATTTATTGAATGATTTCTTGGTCATTGATGTGTTTAGCAGGTATCGAAGACAAAATGAACTAAAACAGGCTTTGGCATTTCAGAAAATGAGTAATTTTTTCCGTTGCATCATGTATAAACTTTTCCCTACTCATGTATGTATGGTTGAAATTACTTTGAGGTTTTGAATTCTCACTTCAGCTCTCTGTTTTTTATTATTTTCAAACTATGAAATGTAAATGCTGTGCTCACATTGCCTTGCTGTTTAGTTGTTGTTTTTTTTCTAATAAGACAATGGGGTTAAATGAGCTAGGGAATTATTGGTTTCTCATGTTTTATATAGGAGTAAAAGGTAGGTATATTGATGGATCCATAACATTGTTCCAGCAGGTGCTGCTGACAAATATCTTTTACCCAGGGCCAACCTCGAAATCCTTTGGCAGTGTGGTCATCTCTTTTCAGATTCTCAAGCATTTATAGAGGTTCCTTGAAGTCAGTTTAAAAACCATGAACATGGTGCTATTGCAACAAGCTGAGATAGTAAACAAGCATGTCTTTCCTTAAGAGAGTGCAAGAGAGTACTCTGAGGTTCACCATGCTGGATGAATGCTGTTGCTCAGAATCCCAGGAGTTCTGAGATAAAGACTGGAGCAGACAGTGAGCACTGGGAGATGCCAGATAGAAATATGGTGTCTGAATGGAGTTTCCACAGGCCAGGCCCAGCACAGAAGCCGTTGGTCTCCACAAGCCAGAGCCAACAAGATGTTGTACATTTTTCTTGGGATGAAAAAATCCAGCAGACAGATGTGTGTCAAACCTGTCCCTGTGTGCCCACTTCATAAGGAAATGGATACTCCTTAGGAGTGAGCTGGATGATCTTGGATGACCTTCTTTCTTCAGAGTTCACGGCTGCCACCTGCAGCCAAGCTCTGCAGGGGACAGAGGACTTGCCCCAACCCCAAGCACTTGGACAAAGTAACACCACCTGGGCATCATCCCTTCAGGAAAATTGTCTGTAATAACTTACTTTAGACCCAGCACTGAGGATCAGTGATTTTGCCACAAGCAGCCTTTGTTACAGTGGTAGCACAGTTATGGGTACAAAACACAGTTCAGAGGAGGAAGTTTTACTGAAAAGATCTTGAATGACTAAGAAATGGGTGCTACCACAAGCTTTTCTCCCAGCCCTCATTAATTTTCATTGTGAAAGAGGGAAAGGTTTGGAGAAGTGTTTTTTGTTTGTTTGAAATAAACCCCAAACCTTTCATGTACCTGTTGCCCCAAATGTTTTTAGAACAAGCGTGCAGCTGCATGGTCTGCCTCATCTCATTAGAAACAGGCTTGATCTTCAGTCTTGGCAGATTCCATGAGAGTCTAAGAGATCTATTAGAAGGATCAAAGGTGACCCTATGGTATGAGAGGGTAGGAACCTCCCAGATTATTGAATGTCAGCTGTGACTGCAGTGCCTGGCATGTGTTGTGTCAAGGCTCTACAGTTATGGCATGCTGGAAATGTAAAATTGGAAAGGGCTTTAGGAAATGATCCTTTCTTTTTCCTGGCAGGTAGCAGAGCTCAGCTGGTCACAGTCTTGTGCTGTGTTTGTTGGTGCCCTGTCACTGAGCCTTTGTGGCTGCTGGGACCTGTGTAGCCAGAGCAAGTTGCTCCTGGGGTTGTCTCCATGACTTTTGCCCTCCAGCCATGCAGATAGAAAGTGTGTGAAAGAAGTTGCTGTTGGACCTGACCCTCACATGTCCCCAGTTAGTCATTGCCTGGAATCTGAAATGCTAAAAACCTGCAGAAACCTTGCGGGGAACTCAGCTGAGTGTGCCAAGGTCCTCTGGGGTAGAGTTCAGCAGTCTGAAGGGCTCACCTGATTACAGCAAGGTTGTCATGCAGAGTGACTCATACGAGATTATCTTTGATGTCATGGAGTGTTTCTTCCCATTACAGTTGACAGGACAGTTGGTCAGAGCATGGTAATAATGTGGGTTTGATCCCCCTGTGGGCCATTCATTAAGAGTTGGACTTGATTGTCCTTGTGGGTCCCTTCCAACTCGGAATATTCTGTGATCCTGTGACAACCTGCTGGCTGCAGTTGTGATGGGGTTTTACTTGCTGGGGCTGAAGAGCAGTGCCAGGGTGTGAAATGCCCTCTTGTGCAGTCTGGGCAGCACAGCTGGATGCTCCTATGGCTTCTGGCATCTCTGTGGGCAAGTGGCACGGCTGAGCCCACCACTGTGGGCAAAGCCTAGCAGGGACCTCTGCTCTTCAGTTTTAAGTGAGGATTTCAGCTTTAGATTGGGTTTATGGAAAGCAGCATGAGGTTTGGTTTACAGGAGAAAAACAAAAATAGTCTTTTCAAAAAGCAATTTGTTTCTGCTTTCTGTGAGTAAGGCTTCCAAACGGACTCGGTCAGTTTTGCAGTATGATCAACAGGACTGGAAAAAAAAATCAAGCAAAGTAACACAGTGGCTGTGGTAAACATGAACTGGGGCCTTGGAAGTAGCTAATGGCATACCACAAAAGAGTCTCCTTTCACCCACCACGGACAGTGCCAGCAGCAAGCACTGCCAGCGCTGGCGTCTAGCAGAGGAAAGCATCATTTGGCTCCCCTTTGGATTTCATTACTCTTCCTGCACTCCCTCCTGCTCACAGCAAAAGCCTTTCCAGTTGTAAAGAAGTGAATTAACTGCCTTCGTGTCAGTGATGGATGAGGCGCTTTCTCCCCCTTCAAAGAGAGGAGCCGTGCCGGTGAATGCGGGACGGCGGAGTTGAAAAGTCCAAGCGGAGCAGGAGAGCCCTTGCGGTGACCCAGCTGCCAGGCAGGACACCCTGGGGACGGCTCCCGCCGCTGCCCTGTCAGTGGGGAACAAAAACCACTCTCAGCACGCTCGCCCGGCCTCGAGGCTCTTTTTTTGTCTGTGTCCTGCTTTCAGTGGACTTGGGCACATCCCTGAACACACAGCAGCCGTTTGTGTGGGTTCAGGGAGCCTCAAAGGCTTTCACAGGGAGCTCCTCCAGGCTGCACAAAGCAGGCTTACCATGCTGGTACTTGGGAGATCTCCTCTCAGGCGTCCATGGCTAATCATATTAAAGGTGACCTCGTGGGCAGCGCTCTCCATTGTTGCCATATGTTTTGTCCGGTGCTTGAGTGATGTTGTGCATTGGAATGTATTCATGCGTCGCCTAATTTAATCACCAGACTTAATCCCCTCTCCTGTTCTACACCCTTAAAATTTACTGGCTCCTTTCTACCCTCCCGTGCATTGTCTGGGTCTCCTTCACAAGCTAATACCAATGCCTGGAGATACTTTTATTTATTTATTTACTTTCAGAAAGTATTTAAAAATATAGTCTCAGTATAAGCCCAACAACCTCTCCAAAGGGAGAGCAAGAAGCACAGTGGATGCTCTAGCAGGCTGATCCTTCTTCCTTGTGATATTTTCCTTCCAGCTTTTCCATAAAGAAATTAGGGATTAGGCTCATGGGTTTAAAAAAAATAAAAATAGTACAAATGGAAAAATTACTGAGAAAGCAGTGTGTCTCCTTTTAATATTGTTGGAATAAATAACTAATTTTAAGAACTTGACTGTCTCTGTAAAATATGGTGTTGGTTTCTGCCTTTCATACTTAGCACTTTGGTATGGACAACTCCTGTTCCAGGGCTGACTGGACAAAATTAACCCAACAAAGACCCAAGTGCATCAAGCTGGGATACTGGAAAGCCTGATTTATGCAAGACTACTGCAAAACTCTGCAAGAGCTGCTATGTGCCACAGCAGACAGGCATTTCTAGGGAGTAGGCCTTTGCAGAATGTCTTACAAGGATAATTTCTAAAGATTTTGGTAAGATTTCCCAGCTCCAACTGATGCTGCCTTGTGGAGGGGTATGTTAAAAATGGGAATTTGAGATTCAATTGTGTTGTGACTTGCTTTAGGTGTAGATGGGAGCAGTTGTGGCAAGGGAAGACTGTGATGAGATTTTAGGGTGATACACAATCAGGTTGCTTGTATGCTGAACTTCCAGAAGCAGGAAGCCTTACACTTGCTGAGGCAGATTGTTAAATAAACCTCATGCTTTGGTTCATCTCTGAGGTCCTCCTGCTCTGCATACAGCATGCTGATACCCACACCTCTAAATACTGGAATACATCCTGGATGTCTTTGAAACCTTAAACATAGATTGTACCCGAATTACAGCTTTGAGTTTCCCTCTGTGTGTGGGTGTGCACAGGGATCCCTGCAGCCAAGTGCTCACACATGAGCTTGCTGGTCTTTTCTGACTGTGTGCTGTTTTAGGTTTGATGGGAGGAAGGAGGGATGACGTAAAAGGTTGCAGATTTGTGGCTGGTTTTAAAAATAGTTTTAAAATATTATGTATCTTCATTTTAAAGAAATGCAATACTGCTTGGAAACCACAGCTACTGAACATAAACCATGTTGAGCCCCTTACATATGTTTACAGTGCAGAACAGAGGGTTGTAACAGCCTGCTGTGAATTAGCACTGGAAGAAGGTTCCCTAACCTTACCCTGCCACATTACAACTCAGGGATCCACAGCAGCATCATGGGCTCTGACATAAATTTGGCCCTACAAAAATGCTATAGAATTTACACCTTTCCAGTGTGAACCTTGCCAGAGCCCTTTCTGTAGTGCCTGCATGCAGAAATTGCTTCTCCACTGAAGCGCAGCGGAGCCAGAGGACAGCTGGCCATGGGTTAGCTGGAGGTGCAGGGTGCCTGTCCCACTGCCAGCAGGTCTGGGCTTGCTGCGACAAGTCTCCTGGCCACTGTCCACTCCTGCTTCCTTCTTTTCCTGTGACAGAGGAGCCTGGAGCCTCTAGGAGAATGTGGGCAGGAGCAGGTTGCTGCCAGAATTCAACCATGCCACAACCAGTCTCCTCCCAGGGGAGCCTGGCAGTTGTGCTAACAGCAGCAATTCTTGCTGCCACGGGAATGGAGAGGGATGTCTTTGGAAAGCTTTGGGTCTCCTACTCATGCACTGAGCAGCTGTGCTCAGACATGCCACGGGGTTTTGGTGAAGTCAGGGAAAGGTGGTCATGGCACACAGCTGACCTGTGCCCAGGGAGGAGGGTGCCAGCACTGCCGTGGTGGGATGTGGAGTGGTGTTCTGTTGCATGCAGCCTTAGGAGATGATGCCCTGCAGCTCTGAGTGTGTATGGAAGGAGATGTCTTCCCATCTCCATGCTGTAACTATGTCGGGGGAAAAGGTTTGACCAAGGACACGGCGCAGCTGCCTACAGTCCTGGCAGGTTGTAACATACTGCAAGAAAGTCTGGGTTGTCCCCAGAGACTGAGCAAAGCTTGAGTCAGCAGCACTAGGCCTGGACTTCAGGACTGCCAGGTATTTCACAGCAGCATCCTAAGGGATGGGAGACAATGGTGTGTCTGAAATCCGTGTGGTGTAGTCAGGGTATTCTGCTCTTCATAGTCCCAGTTTAATGGGTTACATATGTAACAAACATAGAAATACTGTTGTGATCACTTGTTACCTGGTACAGCTCTTATCATGTCAGCACAGGGGCTGTTCCTATTTTAATGGGTTTATCTCTTGTATGGAGGGTATTACAAGCTTTCAGCTGTCTTCCAGTGAGACTCTACGGAAATCCCTCCAGGCATAAGGCAGTACCTGGGCACTGAATTAATCTGTGCTCCTGGATTCTCACAGCTCCATTAGTGGCTTAGCAGGGGAAGCAGTTTGCATTAACAAACTTAAGAAAATAGGATTTGCTGTGTTTGGTCTGCCCTCAGTTCCTTGTATCCTTCCAACAGCAATGACAAAGACTGGGCATATTACGGGAAGGCACAAAACAGTCATAGGGAAGACACAAAATAGGCTGATTTGTAAAACATGTAACAGCATCCTCCAGGGCTCATGGGGTGAGGGAAAGTTGTGCTATAGTCAGGTTCAGTACAAGACACCAAACCTTTCTTCCTGCTGCCACGTACCCAGACACGTCTGCACCCACGGCTCTTACCTTGCCTTTCCCTGTGACTTGAGCCATTTGAAGACAGTGTCACATCCTCCTGCAGGTAACCACTGCCATCTGCTCTGTTGCTGGTGTGAGGCTGAGGCAGCTCTCAGAGGCTGTGTGGTGCTTTGGGAAGGCCTGTTTTTCCCCTCGCTTTTCATCCAGTATTACTGGTGTTCTTGATCTGTTTTCCATTAAAGAAACTACCATGTTTCCCTTGTGGTGCTTGTGCCTTAGCAGAGCTGTGCATCCATCAGGGGCTGGATCTGACCTCTCTTTGGGAGCTGCTGACTTCTGCAAGGCTGTTCTCTACTGACCACGGGCTCTTGCAAAACAAGCATGAAGTTAAACTTCAGGCTGTTTAAACCTGGGGTCAGTAAGTTAAGATCTGTTTTCAGGCATGGTTGTCAGGTGTCTGGAATAATAGCAGTTTGAGATATTAACCTGTTACCTTTTAGTACCCTCTAATAACAGCATACCAAGCATTAAGTTCAGAGAGGGTTTCTACTTGGTTGTGTCACTTTTCATCTAAAGCAAATGTGGAACACACCAATTGCTTTTCTTTCAAGCTCTCATGTACCACTTTGGGACAGCAGTGCCTTAGGGATGTCTTTCAGCTCAGGCTTTGTTTTTGTCTGTCAGATCAAGGTGGCATACATATGGGCTTCCACACCACCCAACCTATGATAAAGCTGGTGTTGGTCCCACAGACCCCTCAGGTCCTGGCTGTGAGTGACCAATGGGCCACAGGTGCCATGGCTGCACAGGAATGTCCTTTCTTTGGCTGCTGGCACTGGTCAGCTTAGGGGAAATTTTATGTCAGCTGTATCCCCAAAGTTCCTCTTCTTGTTAATAGTGACAACTATTGCCTTTATTTCATGTGGGTACTTTAACTCGCTTGGTCGATCTATTTGCTCCAGGATTTTCAGAGCAGAGCATGTATTTGCTGCTCTGCCAGCTCTGGTGGATGAGCCAGGGGTCCTGAGGCCCAGGATCTGTGTCAGTACTGGGTATCAGTGGGTGCTGCTGGTGTCATTCTCACCTTCTCTAGGCTCTGCACCAACCGCAGGTGCCTGTGGGCCTCGGAACTGTGGTGTCAGCAGCTCCATTTCCTGCCTCTCTTCTCATGCAGCAGACCCAGGTCTTGCCTGTTCCTGTTCACTGTCCCTGTGCTGCTCCTCGGCCTCTGGCTGTTGGTCTCTCATCTGTCCTAGGAAATTTTAACCCTTTGATATGTACATGAGATCTGAGTGCTGCCCTCCAGCCATCAGCTTCTTCATGGACAAGGAAGCTTCACTTGCCATCAACTCTTGATTGTTTGAGAAGGGCAGTCTTACCTCCCCAGGAGTTTCTGGGGTTGTTTCAAATTCCTGATTGCAGTCTACCTTCCTCCTAGAGTCTTGATCATCTCCCTCTCCCAAATTCCTGCTTTCCCAAGTGAATTTCCATATCTCTCAAGTGAAGAAGAGACCATTTGGGCTGGGCAGGATGAAATTGCTCCCCTGTTAACTGTTTCCTGCTAAGCCTGTAGTCATCATTAGTTTTCAAAATGCAAGAATTTCCTGCAACCCAAAATCTCTTGTCTCAGTTGAGGCTGGCAAAGTCCAGCTTGTGAGGTTTTTTTTACTGCATGAGTCGAAATCGGTGAAACTGTCTTTTGTCAGAGTATGGATGGGATTGGGAGACACAGAAGAGCTGGGAATGCTTTAAAGGGAGGCTGGGAGACAAGCTCTGAGTAACAGAAAAATGAAACAGCCAAGCAGTGAAACTTAGCATGTGTCTTGTTAGTGTCACATTTTTTTAATGTGGCAATTCCTAGGGATGTTTTGCTTCTATTTTCAAGTTGGTGAATGTGTAGAAAATACTCTAACTTCACTGACAGTTCCCTAGTGGTCTAGGGCACGCAGTGCAGTGTCACAATTTGTTAGCTTCTGAAGAAGGTATTTTTAATCCACAAATTTAAACTCTTCACAATTGTATAATCTGTATTTTAGTTCTGTGGTTTCCTAATGGTGCATGTAGAGAATGAGCTCATCCAGTTTATAAAATGAACGGAAGCATTCAGCTCTTCTTTCTAAATAAATCTGATTCCATTTCTCTGTGGATTGCGTCCGAAACCTCCAAGTGCGAGTGCAAGTGTGAATGCTTAAAAATAAACTCATTTGCAGTTTATATTTTTGCCAAGTGGTGAAAGTTGTCTCATGCCTTGTCTTTCTAGAAAGGCTCTTCAGCTTTGACTTGCAGCTGTTTCATAAAAGCCAAGGCTTTGATGCCAGCTTGTCATTTTGGTGACAGCATCTGCCTGTCTTTGCAAAGGATCCAGCCACGGTTCTTCCTGGTTTTGCTGTGCTGCCCAACCACCCATAGCAGAGGTTTTGGGGGCCACTAGCCATCAACAGGTCAGCCCTCTTATGTGCCAGGGAATATGTGCTGGTGACTTCACTTCTGTGACAGGGAGACTCCTTCACTGCATCCCAGGGCTGATGTTTGCAGAGAAAGAGCTATTGCAGCCTGTGGGATAATTTAGTAATAGCTTATTGTGGCTTTGGGTCCCAGGCTGGGAACCTTTGGGTTTCCAGATTGATTTAAGGGGAAGAGCTGTCTTCTCTCTTCCATCTGCCATGTCAGGAATTCACTGGCTTTTCCCATGTTTAATGCAGATGTATAATGCAGGCAGCAGCTAAGTAAATGACAGGATTTTAAAATAAAAGTAAGCAGAGGGATTCAGACTAGAGTAATACCCCAAATGTGTTTCAGCTCCTTCCCCTAGGCTGGACTGGGGTTTGATTTGACATGGTCCTTAGCCACATGCATGGATCTTGTAGCCTGCTATGGAGGCAGTTTGCTGGCTAATGTGCTGAGAGCATGGGGCAGCAGGGACAGCTTCAGCAACCTCGTAAAGAATTTAAACCTTCACCTGGAAATTGTGCTGTTAGGGACGGGGAGAAGGAGCCTCACTGAGAAGGCAGTAAGTGTGATGTACCAGTTTAGGACCAATTCATGACTTCCAACCAGTAGCAACAGCAGCCCCATAATCCGGTGCTGAGATTGGCCAAACATTTGCTGTCTACAAAGCCAAAAGGAAAGGGCTGCTCCAACCCAGTATGAGAGGTAACTTGTTGAGCTGGTAGCAAGTCTCCTTGTCTTTCCTCTTTTTTCCACTGTAGGACTTTTGGTTTGTCCTTTTTTACCCCCATCCTGTCCTTACCACATGTTCTTCATCCACTACCCGGGGTCTTTCTCCAGCAATTTTGAGCTGCAGCACAAATAGAAAAGCTCATGGAAGAAGTGCTTTGGTCTCCAGAGCAGCTTCTTTAAGTGAAAACACAGCTGTGAGGTTTGCAGCCTGTGCTGCTGTAAGGGCTCATCCAGCCAGCACAGCCAGCACCGCTGCAGTGCTTCCAGCACGCAGGAATTGGGAAATCCATTGTGAACAAGATTGAGTTTGATGGCCTGCGTGGAGGCAGATGGATGTATTTTTAAGGGATGAGGTGCCAGAAAACTCTGTGATTACGTTACTGGAGCATGGCTCGTTTTTTGTGGTTTTAAAAGTGAGTGTCAGGACTTCAGGACTATTTCTTTTTTGGGTCAAAACCGAAGTTTGGGCGGGGCATAAAAACCTGCTTGATGACTAAGTTTATTCTTAAAAAGCTTTCTAGAGCTTGCTGGAGAGGGGAGCCTCTATTCCAACCCAGAGTAGATACCAGTCTTTTAGGCTTTCCATGCAAATGGTGTTAAAACTGATTAAATGCCCAGGGTGAAAAAGAGGCCCTGCCTTTCAGAAGACTGTTTTCAGTGTGATCTTTAGATGCAGTTCCCTGCTTTTTTTTGTCTTGGAGGCTTATATTCTGCCTTGCCTCCTTGCCCTGGGTGAACTCTTTCTGCTTGAATACCCCCCACATCAGTGGAATTACCTTGACCAATTCCAAGCAAGGCTGCTGCCCTTACATCGCCCTACAACTGGGACAGCTCAAATCTGTGACCTGGTTCCTCGGCTGAACCGATAATACCTCTCTGACACAGTGCATGTGGAGAGAAAACTTTTCATCTCATGACAAAGGCTTGATGCTCAGAGCCAAGGCTGGAACAGAGGATCCAAGCCAAGCCATTTACTCAAGGGGCATGCAAAATTTGCCCCGTCAGGTCAATATAGGGACTGGCAGCAGTTCAGCAGCCAGAAGAGTGCTCCTCATGCTCTTTCCTTGTTGGAGCTACCAGGCTTTATCGCATGACTGAGCCCCTAACCTGCTGCAGGTCTAAAACATGCATCAAAATGAGGATGGCTGCTGGCTGCACTGAAATGCAGGCAAATCTGGAGGCCCATGAAAATGTGAAGCACTGTCCACTCTTTCTGAAAATCTCTTTTTAGCCTTGGTGGAAGAAGCCCCAAGATGTAGGGAGCTTCCCCAATACCCCCACCAAGGCCTATCTGCCTGAGCAGGGCATGTGGTCTGCTCAGGGCTCAGGCAGCACAGAGCTGCCAGTGCACTGAGGGGCAGCTGCTTCTTCTGCTTCACTTCAGTCTCTGGTGTACTGGTTTAGTGTCTGCTCACCTCTGCTGAGGGTGGGGTGGGGCCTTTGGGTGCAGATGAAGTCTGTCAGTGTCTGACAGATGGGGGAACAAGGAGCATCCTGCTGTCATCCAGCTGCATCCTCTGCTGGATTTAAGGATGTAGGAATAGAGAGTGGGAGTATGTTACTAATCCAAAGAGTGGAGTAATTGTACAAACAGGTGTTGTGTGCACACAGGCCTCAGTGCTGTTGGCTCAGGAGATAACTTTCCTCGAGGTGGCTTTCCACAATGAGAGGGCATTAACTTCACCTTGAGCTTGTAGTACGTGCCACCAAACCTCACCAAGGATCTGTGAGGGCTTCTGTGTCTTGTGAGTACATTCTCTTGTTCCACTGACCAGTCACAGGATAGTGTACTCACACCTGCTTGGTGCCTTAAATGAGATACTCCCATCCATGGAGTCAGCAGCATCCTGCCCATCGAACAACCTGCCCCAGCCCCTTTGAATTTCAGTGCTGTGCTCCTCTTCTATTTGGGTGTATTGCAGTTGTGTCTGGTGCTGAGTGAGCCTATCCATCATTGTATCCAAAGAGATCCAAATTACTCCTTTTGACAGCTCTTATTCACACACCTCCCTCTGCCTCTGATGTCTCAATTATTGATGGGCCTCTCCTGGTAGGCAGCACTCTGTTCTCAGCAAGGCTGCATTCCAGCTCCCGTTCCCATTGAGTTCATGCACACACCATGCTGAACACTTCTTTATGTGCAGAGCCACTGAAGTGGAAAGGGATCTTTATTAGCATGTGAGGTCCAGGGCTACACAACCAAAGGGGGCAGTGCAAGCCAAATCACACCACAGTTCCACACTGGGAAATTTCCTCTCCCCCTCCTCTCCCAGCAGAGTCTTGTAAAGTGAGATGATTTCATATTTTTAATGGTGAAGATCCCTTGATCTGATGAACCTCTACTGTCATGGGGGTCACCCTGCACTTGCATTTCTCTAAGAAACTTCAGTTGCCCATTGCCCCTGCAGGTATAAAATGCAGAAGTTTTGGGAGCAGTGCCTTTCCCTGTGTTGTGGTATTAGCTTGTTTGCTGGCTTTACAGCAGGCTTCTTCTGACAAGGAACACTGACACACACAAAAAGGAGCTTCAAAGCAGCAATGTGGTGTTGGAGCAATGTCAAATAGGTTAAGACTGAAAGCTGTGCTGGAGGGATGATTGCAAAAGGCTGCTAGTTTTGTGTATGCAGAAGGTTCTGGATGTCTTGTGACATTGCCGCAGCAGAAGTCAGATGGAAGAATGAAGTGGTCGATCAGCTTCTGATATCTGTCCAGCCTTGCCCTGAAGCCTTCTGTGATTCAGAAGTAACCAGAGGTTTTGTGTGTAGTGAGTGAAGGCAAAAGGAAAGGGCATCAGCTGGGGAAGATAGGACCAGAGAGAAGCAGTGCTGTAGGGATGCAGAGAGCCAGGAGAGGACACTTGAGTTCTGGTCTTGGAAGTCTGTGACAGCAGGCACTTCATGGATTAACTTTAGCATGAGAGAAAAAATCTGTGCTAACCTTCGAAAGCACTGAGGTGCTGGGAAGCATGAGTGCCTTTGCAGTGAGCAGGGCAGTGCAGAAGTGACAGTCTGGTCACTGAAGCTCTCCCTAAGGCTCCAGTGGCAGAGAGGACCCAACTGCAAGATCTTGAGTGGGTGTAGACAACCTTGTTAAGCTTAGTAGGAAGCTTACAGTCCTTGCATTCCCAGTGTTTTCCCTGCACAGCTAGTCCTTCCTTAGCTGCCTTACTTCCTCTCTTTCCACCCCATGATGAGTTTTGCCTGAGGGCTTTGTGCTCTCTGAAGAGACCAAATGCCACCAAAGGAGCAAAGGCAGTCAGACTGTTGCTGGTGGCTGCACAGTCAGAGCTTGACTGTTCATTTGGGGTCTGTAAGGACTCCTGGCAACAAGCACAGTCCCCTCTTCCCCCTCCTGGCTGACCATGACAGTGCATAAGCAGGGCAGATCTGCAGAAGTGCTTGGGTTGTGAATCAGTGACAGCATGGCTGCCTTGAGCTTTGGTTGCTGGACAGACCTTTAGTTACACATCTCTCTGTGTGACAGCCTGACCCTGACCTTTCTCTGAGTGTGATCCTTTTGTCACTGTGGGTGATGGCAATAGCCTCTTGCCTGACAGCATTGACCCAGATGGTCAGGCCATGTATAGTCCCCATTATCCAGGCCTTGCTGGCACTGGTAGATGATGCAGAGATGGCTGAGCCTGCCAAGCAGGGTGTGTTTTATTTGTCTGGACTACCATGAGTGAAGAAGGATTAAAATAACAGAAAGTTGAAAACCTGTTATCTTTGGGAACTGTGATCTTTCCTTTTGAGGTAGGCAGGTTCCATGGGACCTCATCCCCCCAGATAGTTGAAAGGTCACCTTCCCACACCTGATTGCCCCAAGGCTTTCCCTAGCAGCCTGCCAAAACAAGGCTGTTTTCCTTCCCAGCCTTTTTCCTTCCTTCTTTTTTCCCTCCCCCTGGACTTCTGTCCTTGCACAGAGGTGGTTCCATCCTTAAGCTGTGCTGGGCACCCAGAGCCCAGGTGAGCGGAGGTAACCGGAGATGCTCAGTTAGTGAAACCCCAAAGCCCACTTAGCTGAGAGCTGCAAACAAGAGGTTCAGACACTCCTGAGTTTCTCCTAATCAAAATTATTGTTGAAAGTTGCTAAAACCACAATTTTGCCAAAATTTGCACTGTCTTTTGTGCTTTGTTTCCACTGATTCTGTGGTGCAGTGCCTTTTCCGCAAAGAAAAGGATCTGGTGGATCTGTGTCTGCGATAATTGCTGTCCCTTTGGGCTCAGAGGTGCTTCCTAATATTCTAGCAGGAAAGCTTTGGAAAAGCTGGCCCAGAAAAAAATGGCTTTAAGCAGTTCCCAGTTCCTCCTTCAGTTCCCCAAACCAGGGCAGCTCATGTAGGAGAACTCTGCTTATGGAGCACATATGGCCAGCAGGGTGATGGCTTGTGTCCCTTGGGGAGGTTCCTTAGTTTCTTGCTGACCTCCTGCTCCCATATGGTTGTTGCCATGTGCCATCATGACATCTGGAGAGGCTGGATCCACATCCAGGCTTCATGGATCTTGGCCAGAGGATACATCCCCAGCCAGCCCTGCTCTCTAAAGTGGATCTGAGTGATCTGCTAAGCTGGTGCCAGGTCAGGGCTTGCAAGAAGGGGAGCTGTGGAGAGTGTTAAGAGGTCACTGTCTTGACAGTGACATGAACTGTGATATGTGTACCATGGACACTCATGTTATGTGATGTTGCATGAGCTTGTGTTTCAGAATGGCTTACACTGGTAGGGGTGTAGAAGTCAAGAGAGCTCAGCTGAATTTGGCTTCAGCCTAGTACTTGGTTCTTAACTCGGTATTCAAGGTGGTGAATTTTTCAATGATTTCATGGCATGCAGTTTTATTTGGGTCAGTGAGAGCACAGTGTATGACTTTGCTACTCTTTAGAGAGGGAAAAATCAGTGCATCATCTAGTGATTCAGCACACAGGGTTTCTTTACAGCCTACAGGAGAAGGATGTTTTAATTCTGTGTTTGTTCCCAACTAAGCCATTAATTTGAGCTAGCAATTTTCTTGGTGCCCAGAGGAGAGGAGTCTGTGATCAAATGCAGTGGCTCATCACTGCTCTCTCCTCCTTTCCTTGCTTAAAAAGGTCAGGCTCATCATAACAAACCTCCTTTGACTTTTAGCCCTTGTGGTGATCTTCCCAGATCATTTCAAGAGTCCTGCACAATCCAGCACCTGCAACAGCCCTGCTGATCTGTGACCCCAAAAAATGCTTGAAGACAGACTGGCAGCTACCTCCTCTAAAGGGTGCTGCCCCTCTTACCCTCCTGCAGCCTCCTGGTCAGGGTCTGCAGTTCTTTAGCTGAGCCCAGGGGCTGCACCTCATGTCTGTGAGAGCTGGTGGGACATAGATCTGGGGGCCAGCAGCCTTCTCCAAGGCAATGAGGAGCTGCTTGATGTGCAGGGCTGTTGCTGAACTCAGTTCTGTCCTGTTTTCTAGGCAGTTCAGTGTATAAAATCACTGAAAACATTTCCAGCAAAAAAGTCTCCCCACAGAACCATTCTTGCTTGTTGAAAGAGGATTAATTTTTCCCCCTTAATAAAACAAGCCATGTTTGAAATCCAAAAACCCTTGCTGAATGCCTTCCTGGAGCTGCAACGAAAGCAGCTTCCAGGTCCCATCATAGCCTGCTGCCGAAGGCAGATCCAAACTGCAAACCCTTCTAACAGCTCTTTAATAACTCTGCACAGAAGGAAAAATCTGTCACCTTTCCCTCTGTGGTTTCTCCTCTGTTCTAATGCACTGGAGGAACGAGATGGAGCCGGGAAAGCTTTCAGAGAAAGACTCGTGGGAACTCCAGCTGCCGATGGAGGAACTCATTTCTTTAGTGTCTGAGGGGAACCGCAATCGCTTTGGTGAAGGGTGGTGTGTGTGGGTGGGTTTGGAGGGGTGAGCTGTTACGACCCGTGCATTTCAGAGGAACCACGAACACTTTATAGTAACAAAGGGTGGAAAAAGCAAGAGGTTTTTGCAATGCATGTGACTTTTCCCTGAGGTTTGGAACCCCACAGTATATTCCAGGCCATGGTGTTTGCGTGTCAGCCTCGGTGAGTTAAGCTTTCTCCCACAAGCCTTGCTTGAAGTTGCTGTAATGACTGAGACCCTAAAATGTTGCTTCTCTCTCTCTCTCTCTCTCTCTCCCTCTCTCTCTCTCTCTCTCTTCATTGTCCCACACCCCTTCTCCTCTGTGCAGATGAAGCTCTCGTTTGCCTTGGACCAGGAGAGTGGGATGCCTCAGGGCTGTTATATCTATCAGTACCAGGACAGCAACAGGTAAGTCCTGTGGGAGATTACACGCAGCAAACACTGGAGGGTGCAGTGAAAGGAGACTGCCCTGCCTTCTGAAAAATGGATCACAACTGCTCTTACCACTTAAAAGTAGATTAAAGAAGGCCTCAGGCTTGACCTGAAACTGGGAACAGCTCCTGTAAAGGCCAGATTCTTTAAAATGCACAAGGCCCTGCAGGCCCCCTTTTTTTTTTTCCTCTAGCTTTTAAAAGCTGCTTGTATTTGTCTAAAAGGCCTGCTCTTGGGCACCTCAGGCTCTGACAGAGCTCACCTGGGCTTTGCCCAGGGGTGTTTGCAACTCACACCTTGCACAGTTGGTGCTAGGGTGACTCTGGGAGCATGGCCTGGGGGAAAGCACCCAAAAGCTGCAGAGCACTTGAAAGCAGAGCCCTCACCTGTGCTTAGCTAGACCCACACAGCAGCCCATTCTCTCTGCTAAAGCTCATGCATGGGTTCACTGAGTAGCCTTTATGGTACTGTAGCCCCAGTGCAGCCACGTGCTCTGTTTTTGTAAGATACCATATGATATTCAAGCTTTGGATGTGTTTGGAGCACAGAGTCCTCTATTTCTAGGTATTCTGCCTATTTTTACTAGTTGCTGAAGTGAATTGGCACCCAAGCTGTTTTTATTTCAAATCACATTCTCATTATCAAATTGACAGCAGCAGCAGAGTTCAGGATATTTCTGTGTTCGCCCTGAATACCAGCATGTCATAAATCCATGGCCTGTTACTCCACCCATGTAGTTCTGCTTCTTGCCAGTTATTCAAGTTAACCTAAAAAACCAGAGTATATGAAATTGTCAATGAACAGAATAGTCTGTAATTAGATCTGCTCAGACACGCCAACAAGAGCAGTCTGAGCAAGGAAGAGGGACATCTGCAAGTGCACAGAGCAGTGGCTGAGCTGAGAAATCTTAATATTTAAACAAGAAGGGAGATCATTTGTAGCAGACCCCTTCCTGCCCATGGGTGGGTGACTAGCACGTGTTATGTGGTCCCATCCCAAGTATCCCTGCCCCAAAGCCTTGTTAGAGCAGAATTGGTACCTCCAGCACCACCAAGCTCACAGGGCAACGTGCAGTTCAGCACCAAAGCATAAAATCAACAAGGGAAGAGCATTTGTTTTTGAGGGTTTTAAAAGCAGTGGCACACAATGGACAGTGAGGAAAATAAAACCCCACAGACCTGCTGGGCTTTGTTAAGGATGTTTATAGACCAGTGTTTCTAATTGTGTGGTGTATATCTCAAAAATCAGCAGCTGTGGTTTTTCTGCCACAGACCCTCCTCTCCCCAGGCTCCAGTGGGTGTTTTCTGCCATTGTTTGAGGAAACTCCAGGGACATAAGTAGAGCTATTTTGTTTAAGTGCTAAGTCCAGTAGCAGTTCCTCTTGGAAACCTTGCTGTTAGCTGTGAGAAGCCCAGTGTGTGACAAAGTAGCTGTGTCATGTTAACAGCTGTTGACTGAGAGATGTATGGCTGTGTCCTGAGTTTCTGGCAAGCATGGGAGCTGGCCCACCCTGGGCCATGCCAGCCAGGATCACGGCTTGAAAAAATACATTGTGGGAAGGATGTGTGCAATTGCAAGTAAATCCAGATTTTGCATATGCCTGACAGATCCAAACTGCAATTACACCTCCATGCAGTCCCCTCTACTTTGTATTTCATAGTTTGCTTGGCCAGCCTGGGGAGAGCAGGATCCCATTTCCCAGGGAGAGCCTTGCTAGGTTTGCACACATGCTTATCCCCCAAACCCTTTGTGTGCAGCCCAGCGCTTCCGACAGTCCTTGGCTGCTGAACTGAAGCGTGAAGGTCTGTGCTGTGGCTGACTCATTCTTGCAGGTAAAATGCCCTTGAGCAGAACATGTGCTTGGTTCTGGTTGTACCCTGGGTGATTTTGGAGGAGGTCATATGTGCTGCAGCTTTGTTAGCAACAAGAACTTTAAATTTGAATAGTGTTGGAAAGCACCAGACATGGCTGCTGCTCAGCCAAGCAGAGACTGTTCTTCTCAAGCACTGTGCCTGTCATAGGGTTAATCTGATGTCCATACAGTAACATGGCACTTGTCACATAATTACAGTAATTTTCCAGGGTAACTTTTAGGGCTTGTGTTCTCCCAAGTGTAGTCAGGCTTTGACAGTATCCATCAGGACTCAGGGGGTAACAGCTCTTCTGCCTCCTAAAGATGTAGCCAGAAGTTAAAGCAACATAACCTTGGTGTCTGCAGTGTATTTTGGAACTATTTATAGCCCAGACAAGAAATACTGGTGGCACACTGCAAGCTTATGTATGGGAAAGGCTGGAAATGTGCACCCCAGAGCCCAGTGCCCTCAGAAAAACATCAAACCTGGCACCTGCTCCAGAGAGAGACTTAGAGCTGGTGTGCAGGTGTGTGAAGCTCTTGGGCAGCAGCTTTAACAGGAGGAAGCTAAGGTGATTCTGGCTGGCAGAAACCCATTCCGATCTGGGGAATGTACTTGGTGCTCCAGAGATGTCTGTGAGCCAGGCTGTGCATGTCAAGGCTTGGTGTCACCCTGGTCACTAAGGAATGTCCCTTCCCCTCCAAGTGGCAAATGCTGTTCCAAGCTGCAGCCAGACGGGGCCACCGGAGAACAGCAGATACTGGTCTCCCACTTGGAGAACAAAGGACTGCAGCATTCCTGAAAGTGTAATTACTAGAGCAATTAAAATTTCTATTGCTTAGGCTAGAAGTGCAAGTACCATGCAGGTTCTTACAAGGGCAATCAATTGGAATTTGTTCCCTTTAAAATGATAAAACCCTTCCAAGGAAATGTTGCTGCTCCTGTCAGCTTTCTGTTGCCTGCCTGCCTGTCTGCAGGAACATCCACTCTTGCACCCTGGGTACCAAGCACCTTGGGTGGATTGGACTCAGTGGAATCTTGGAAGTCTTGGAAGCCTTGGACTGAGAGCAAAAGAGGTGACGAGCAGTCAGCTGCTTGCCCTGCCCTTCCAACCCTTGCTGTAATAGATAGGCTATCCAGTGGCACTTGATAGTTCCAGTGGCAACTTGGAGCTGTATGGAGGAGCGGGGCTGTCACTGCCCCTGTGGTCACAGAGTGAGACCAGAGGATCACTTCTCCTCTTCCTGCTACTCAGACCTAGGCATTTTCATTCCCTGGGCTACCAGTCCTTCCCAGCCTGTCAGTCCTTCCTGGCCCCAGAGGAAATGGCTTGACCTGACAGAAGCAAGCAGTGTGCTTTCTCATTTTTAAGCCATGTTGCTTAAATTCTCCCTAATGGAGATGAGTCAGTGTAATGGACAGGCTGGTGCTCTGAGCTCTGTGGGACGCCGTCCTGCGAGGGGAGCGCTGTGCTGTGACACAGACAGACAGTGATGGTTGCTGGGTGGCACTTGGAACAGGAGCATACTGTCAACCTTCAGATGGCCCTAGAGCAGTGACATCAAGGAGGGGACAGCCGTGCCAGATGTCCTATCAGGTGTTGACACAGCACATGTCAGGTGTTGACAGTGGGACTGGCTTTCTTTCACTGCCACTTGACACAGGCTGGATTTCTCTGATCTTGCACAGGATCTAATTGCAAAACCCAGCCAGGCAGTAAAAGAACCATCAAGTTCATTCACATCCACCATGGCTCATGAATCCTGTCTTACAGCATGCTCTCACCAAGTCCCTGCTCCAGGAATGTGGTACAGCCTGTGCTGAGGAAGCGCCGGATTGCCCACTCTGAAGCCTGGCATAACTGGTCCTGCTCCTGTGGGCTACCAGGCAGCAGAAAGGATGAGATCCATAAAGGTTATGGCTCAGCATGAAAGACTTCTTCCAGCCTGTGTGCAAGAAGACCCAAAGCCAATTTGAGATCCCCATGGAAGAAATTAATTGCAAGAAGTCCAGTGTCTTTTGGCTGTATCCAAGAAATAGAAAATGCAATCTGTTCCCTGCACTCACCATCACTATCGAGATGCTTCTCTGGAAACCTCCTAGGCTCTGCCCAGCTACCCACAGCAAGTCTAACCCTTCAAATGCCTCTGTCTCCCCTCCCAAGACTCTGATTACTGTCACATTTTACAGATGATACAGTGCTCAGGGTCTCTGCCATCCCAGATCCATTGGGGAGGTGTAAATCCCTGTCAAGCATGACGCATTCTTGTCCCCAGCTGATACTTCTCTAATGTGGTTTTCCTGCTCCCTCAATGTCCAGGTTTTGGTCTGTTTTTGAGGTCCCTTCCCCACATCCCAGATTCCACCTTTGCCGATAGACCAGCTTACAGCTCGCCAATGAATTTCATTTTAATTCTGTGCTGCGGCTGCACTTTGTGTCAGGATTATGAATTTGCACTGGGTGCTTTCATGTTCTCTTCAGAGTAATTTCGAAACCCAGAGGAGCACATCTTGCATGGAAGCACTTAGAGACCTCTTACAAAAGCAGTGTTGGAGTATTGATCACTTTTTCTCTCTGGGGACCCAGAGTGCTGCAGATCAAGCTGCTGTGCAGTGTAGCCACTTGCGGGCAGCACCACACAACTCTTCAGAATGAGAAGTGAAAAACAGCTCCAGTTGAAAGGAAAAGTGGTGCCCCTTTTTATACAGAGATCAGTGATGTCTGGTACATTGGATTATCACTTAAAACACCAGGACTTCAAATGTCAGGGTGCATGCACTCCTGATGCTGACAGGCTCATGATACATAATGCTGTTTGGGTTACCAACTGAGCTCCTCTGTGCAATCTTTTCATATGGTGAATGTAATATCTGCAGTGATGTATCCAATGTTACATCAAGACAGCCAACCTATAATTATGCTGGAATTGTTTGAATGGGTTGTCACTAACACATTAGCTCACTCCATTTATTGCTCCCGTTCAGGACTGCAGCAGTTTTGGTGTAAACAGAATTTGGGTGGAGGTTTGGGAGGGTTTGTTTTTCTGAAAAAGAGCAAAGCAGAATTGTTTGGAGTTTATTCTTTTTTGCTAGAAGAGCTGTTGACTGGCAATGCTAGGAAGAAAATATGTAAAGCAGCTGACACAGCTGCTGATTTGCTTTCAGAGATACTTCCCAGGTGTACAGCTCATGTGTTGGACTTTAGCATGGACTGGTTGTTCTGCAATGAGCTGGCAGGTTTACCATAAGATGTTTTGTTCCTTTTGGGAAATTGAGGCTTGCAGAGTGGGTTGTTTGCACAAGGAGCTGCTGCACAGCTCACACAGTCCCTGAGTGCCTGACCTGCCTTATTACATGGTCGTTTCATGGTACATCCCAGTGAAGCAGCACTGCTTCTGTTGGTGTAAAGGAACTCCCCTGATGGCATCTGATTTCCCAGTTAGTGATCATGCTCTGCCCCACTCCCCACTCAGCAGACTTCCCCAGCAAGGCTAGGGAAGTCTCTGAAGGTGGCATCTTCTCCTGTTTGTCTTGTCTGTTAGACTGGAATTTCATGGGGGAAGTCCATGTACATGTCCCTTGACATCACAGGCTTGGACAGATGCTTTCTTGCTGCAGTTACTCGTCTGAAACTTGTGAAATGCTTTGTTTAGATTTCAGAACAAAATAAAATTAATGCAATTACCGGTAAAAAAAAAAAAAAAAAGAGAGCACATTAGAATTTTTCTTTGGATATCATGTGTTGTTTTTTGTTTTACTGTTGACAGTAAACTTCACACAAATACTCTTTACCTGCCAAGTTCACCCTTATTCTGCAAAAGGGTAAACGTTGGAGTTGGCCAGCAAGGCTGGTGAATTATTCTGTCACTGTACATGGAGATAAACCAGTCCTCCTGGTTTTGGCATTGGTTCAGTGAAGGGTAAATTGTCCAGGAGAATAAGTCTGGAGGATGACCTTTAAAACTTTGAAAGATATGTAATCCTTCCTGCCTAAGGCAGGAGCTCAGTTGTCCATCTTGCACCTCCAAAGGCTGTTGGGACATATGCTGCAAAACAGCCTTTGTCACTTGAGACTCTGAGGAGCAGAGAGTTGTTCTTTTCTTCCTGAGGAGCCCCTATGGCCATTCCTAGCTGGGGTTAAACGACTATTGCAAAAAGCTCTGCCCAGGTACTGCATAGCTGCTTTTCTTGACACAGACCTGTCTCCTCCTGCCACCCTGCTGCATAATAGGTTTCCAGTTCCAGAGCTGTAGAAATAGTAATTGCCAAATCCTTGGGCTGTCAGAGGGGGATGCAGTTGGGAAAGGTGATCAAGGAAACCCACTTTATCCTTGAACAGGCAGGCGGGATTTGAACATAACCATATCCCTTCCAAACAAATGTTTAAAGCTTTCTGTGGTGACTTACACAGTATTCCACAGTGATCAGTAGCTCTCTTCAAATCCTCAACACTGTTCAGAGCAGTCAGTGTGTGCTCCCACACACAAGAGGTAAGAAGGACTGGGTTCTTAAATCCCAGTGAGTGTGGGGCCTCTCTTCACTCCCTAGACTGAATCAAAGGAGTTCATTGCCTTACTTTTTTCAGAGTTTGCTTGGGAAGGAGCTGTAAAACCTTGTATCAGTGTTAGGTGTCTGGGTATTTGGTGGCAGTCAAGTAGGTGAGAAAATCAGCTGCAGTTGTAATTGAGTCAGAGATGCTGTCTCCATGTGTCATCCTAGAGGTCTGTTTACATATCCATTTGTTTAACAATAAGTTTGAAAGCCCTCAGCAGCATTTCAGCACCATTTCCCTGGCCTATATGTGTCTGACTAATGCTCAAGGCAGTGAGCTATATCTAGACTAGAATTGCTAACCTGTAGATATGGGTTTCTTAGCAGCCCTGAATTAGATGAGTCTGTGATTAGCCCCTGCAAATAGGGAAAGGACAGATCTGACGTGAGAAAGAATGATTAATCATCCCTCCACAAGAAGCACCTCTCAATTTCATCCTGAAGCCAAAGATGCTGAATTGATTTTGTGTCGAGGAAAGCCCTCTTCTGAGCTGGGATCTGGCTAGAAAAATCACCAGACCCCCTAGCTATTCCTCTCCCAGCAGGATTTCTAGGCATATCTTTTTCTTAACAATTAGGGAAAAGGAGTCCTTGTTGTGGCCTAGTCTCTGTGTCGTTGAATGTATAGGCATAGTGCAGAGTGACTTCTCTGCCAGTAACAGATGTTGCTGGCCACCCTGGGATGTTACAAGCAGGGAATGCTGGGACAGTGGGTGAGAGGATGTGCTGCCTTCTTTTGCCTTGTCAGTAGGTGCTTTGGGAACAAACTAAGGATGAAGAGTTGCTTGCAGGGACAGACAGTGGGGTAAGACCAAAGGTGATGAAGGGAATCCTGAGTACTTGGAGCTGGCTGTGATGAGGGATGCTCTGCTTGGGGATAAACCTGCCATTCCTGCTCGACATCCTGCTGTTGGATCTGTGCTGTCTGCCCAGAGGGAGTGAGGGTTTCAGGTTGCCACAGGCAGGACCTCTGTGGTCTGTGCAGCACTGAATACCTCGGTTCCCCAGGGCACCCAGTGTGAGCTGGAGTAAGCGGGTGGATTGTCAGCCAGCTGGGATTGCTCTCTCATAAAGAGCTACTGGCTGAAAGCTGAAGCGTTCAGATTAGAAATAAAGCACACATTTGAAAGGCAAGAGAGATTAACTGGGAAATGGGGCCAAGAGAAGAACAGGGAATTCTCTTTCAAGGACAAATGCATTTCTGGAATGTGTTTTAGACCCGGCAAGTCTTTTTTAACAGGGTAATAGCTACCTGAAGGCCTCCAGGCACAGGGCATCAGCTGGTGAAATAATCTTTGCCATCTTAAATCCCTGACACATTGCTCTGTGTTAATGTGAAAGACCAGTTTTGCACTGGCACCACTCCTGTGTCTGTATATTCTGCTGAGTTGGGCATTCCACGGACCTTATTGAAATTATGTCCTCACAACTTGGAGGATGAGAGTGGAACTATCTCTTCTTACCCTCTCCTGAGCAACTAAGGTCCCAGTTCTATTTTTCCAGCTACTGCTGTGCGTTGTTCTTGGTCCTGCTGCTTTTTCAATGTTTTTTTTTTCCACAGTTCAGAGCAGCTACATCAGTCTGGCAATGGATTCCACTCTCTCCACACCTCCCTACTTCATCTCCATTGAAAAAAAGGAACTCCAAGTCACATGCATGTTTTGTGTGCTCAGCTCCTCACTCAAGGTCACCCTGAATGGGGTTCCTCTTACAGCTTAGCACTTTCACCTCTTTCAATTGGGCATGCATTAGTCAATCTGGAGCCTAATGGATTTGTAACCTGACTTTGCCTGTCTCAGGCATTCCCAGCGATGTAACAGGATTTGGGCACAACTTCCTTTCAAGTTAATGGAAAGATCTTGCTTGGAAAGAACCTGCTTGAGGATCTGAGTGTACTTTGCATTAATGTTCCATTAATTTTAATGGAAGCTGGTTTGAAATTTCTCAGATCAGCTTTGAACATCTTAAATTTTGTGTCCTTCACGTGTCTCATCTTAAATGAGCAGCCTCATTACTGGCCAAGATATTCTGCAAGCTTTTTCTGCCTCTGGGAATGTCCTGTTCTCTGTTGATCCCACTGGACCCCTCACCAGCTAGCCACACATGGGGTAGGAGCTCCATGGCCAGATCCCAACTGAGAGGCTGTTCTTTACATGGTCTCTGGCAAGTCACATCGTGTTTCTACTCCACCACCATCTGTAGAGCAAAAAAGAGAAGAATCCTCAGGGACTTTTTTATTAGCATTTATAAAGCATTTTGCCATCATCAAACAGAAGGTAATAGAGAAGAGTGAACTTTGATCATTGCCACTCAACTCTTAGTTTCTGCAAAGCTCTGCTGCTGTGGGCACAATTACCTGCACACGGTGTTTGTCTGGTACAGGCAGGTGCAGAGCCAAGCCTGGGTTTTAGCCTGGCTCAGGTCTTGTCTGACTTCCCTGCTTCTGCAGAGCCACACTACTCTGGGCACTGGCCTGGTGAGCTGAGCAGTCTGGGATCCCCCACTTCCTCTGCTGCTATCCTTGCTCTCTTCCCTTCAACTCCTCCAGTAACTTTGACACTTGAACACAGCAGTAATTAACTGTTCCTGTACATCTTTTGCTGATCAGATCACTGCTCACTCCTGCCTTGTACAGCAGAGCTCTTGCCTGCCTCTGGGCTGCTTGTAGATATTTCTTTCCATCTCCACTGCGCTGAGCAGAGACTGACATCTTGACTGCTCATCACACCATCCTTGTGGTGAAAACCAGCCCTGGCAGAGCTCTTGTACATGTTGCATCTCTGTCATAATCTCATTTTGCTGAGACAGTCCAGATTAAACAGTCTAATGTAGCAGAAGAGTTGATGCAAACCCTGCTCATCTCACCATAATCAATTTAGTGATCAGCTACACATGCAGTTGTCCGGACTTTCAAGAAAGACCACACTGGCTTAGCTCCTCTGGAAGTACTCCTGGGAAGGACTTTGTGGTAAAATAGGACCTAAAGTGAGGTGAGGAGAAGTCATCTTATTGTTAATGAGTTTTTCATGCTTTATTTAATCTCAGTGCTTATTTGCAATCTTGCTGACAGACAGGCACTGCCTGGTGACATGTGGCTGTGCACAAGTGTCCAGATAACAGGAGCAGACAGGGTCCACCATGCACAAAGAAGCCTGGTGTGACTTGTTTGCAGCATAAAGCAGGAGAAATGGAGCAGGCTGCCTGTGCTCACATGCTCACTCCCAGCTGGGCCATCCCCAGGTCAGTTCCAGCCTCCAACAATTAGTGAGACAGATTGAATCTAGATTGATCTGTCTACTTTCACAGAGTGAGCCAATTCCAGCAAGAAATTCTCCTTTCCCTGTATTTCCATGTTAAAAGGAAGGAGACCTTGTCAAATTTCTGGATAAATGGGAAGAACAGGACAAGATAGAAATAAATGTTGTGCTAATGCATAGGAAGAGTCATTAGGACAGAAAGATGTGACCGGGCTGGGGCTGATCCATGTTGCTGTGTTGAAACTCTGCCTCTGGTAAGGCTACTGCAAAAGGCAGGATTCAATAGGACTGTGCTATTTATTGCACATTTGCAGCATTTTGCAGAAAGTCAGAATCTGGTCCAGAGCAGGAGTTTTTGGCACCAGTAACAGCCTGGACCAGAGCAGTAATGTTTGCTGCAGGGAATTCAGAGGAATTGCCTCTTGGTGCTGTTCTTTGACAGATGCACTCAGGTCACTCAGATATTTTTAGTCAGGTAACTCAGATATTTACAGTCACTGAGAAGAAACGGAAGTGGGAAAGCAGAGGAGAAGGGACATGTTGCTCCAGTGAATGTACAGGAGCAGGAATATGGTGCTGAGCTAAGCTGGAGTTTGTGAGTCTCTTTGAGGATGAGGCTTTGGGAGGGCAAATGGGAAGTGCAGAGCAGGGGATTAGACCCTGGTCAAAGCCAGTGGAAGAAGATCAAGCATCTGTTGAGCACTGTGTGTCACACCACCTATTCAGGGCTCCAGAGCCCAGCTGTGATGACACAAACAGGGACACTTATCTGAGCTGGTTCTGTTCTGCCTTCTCTCTCAGCTACATCTTCTTGCTGCAGTGTAATCAACAAGTACAGCAAAGAAAATTGGTCAGGGCATTTTCAAGGAGCATGGTGAACCCTGAGGGGTGCAGTGCTCTGATCACAGCATGGCTACACAAGCTGTTCTGCCCACGCAGCCAAGGCAGGACCTTTGCCACAAAGGAATCTCTCTGTTGCACCCAGTATGCTCAATTTTTAAGAACACCATAAAAAGCAGTCAGAGAAGTACAACAGAGCACACCACAGCCAAACCAGTTTGGCTTTGCATCACTGCGGAGAGCAGCAGGCAGGCCTGGAGAAAACAGCTTGCAAGCTGACTGACCAGAGAGCTGAGCGAGACAAAGGATGCTTGTCCTGAGATCCGTCATGGGTGTAGCCATTTCCAGGCTCCCAAAAGTGCAAAGGGATGATCTCCTAGCTGGCAGAGCAGTGAGGCTTTGTGCATGTTTATCCAGGGCTTTCGCCTGCATGGTGCCAGTGCAAGAGCTGAGAGCCGCTGCTTGTCGTTGACAGCTCAGCTATTGTTGCAAAGTATGATTTAATAGCAAGACTTGATTACAACATGCAAATGTAGCTGCTGGGGGACTATCTCAGAGGTTTGTGGAGATTAGCTGTTAAATTGGCCAGTGCAAAAACATTATTAAGCAGAGAACATAATTACTCATCTTGTGCTTCTGTAGTGTATAGAAGAGACAGATTCGTTTAAAAGCCAGCAAGTCCTGTATGGAGAAAAGACTTGTGTAAATGCCACATCATGTACTGCTGTATGTTGCAGCATATTTTATTAGAGAAGCAACACTTAATAATAACATTTGAGAACTTGTGGAAGAAATCCATTATATTATTCTGTATCATAAAAGCAATCCTAATGCCTAGTGCGTGAAGGCTGTGCAGATATTGAAACATTTTCTTTTGGTGGTGGTTGATTGCTTTTATGGAGATTGCATCATATGTATATAAACAAATCCAGCACTTGATATGAAATCTGGGAGCCAGGTTTTAGACTCACGCATCTGTCTTCTATCTGTGCATGTTTCCTCTGAAATGCATCAGGGTTCCCATTAACACCTTGAACGTAGAAAGTAGAGTCAAAATGAGACTGTCAGCACATACAAAATGAACAACTGGGCATGTGCTTGCTGTAATGTAATTCTCTTTCAGTCCTAGTCTGTGAGGTTTCTGGAATAAAAAGCTCATCTGTGTGTGAGGATGCAGGGAAGAGGATTGAAGTGTGGGGAGCTGATTGGTGCTGCAGACCTGATTTGGGAGCAGGCTGTGGTTTGGGGATGTCCTCTTGACTTGTGGCTCTCAGTAGCCCAGGCTGGGCTTGCAACGGGTGATGCACTGGCAGCTTGAGGACTGAGATCAAAGTATATTTGGCAAGTCAAAGCTCTACACAGTTTCAGGAAAATCTTTTAACAGAGGAGTCAGGAGGACTGAATTCGGAGAACAGCTTGTTCTTTATGGAGTGTAGTTCCTGCAGTCCCAAGTGCTGGCTTTGGAGTGGGGTGATGTTGTCAGGGCTGTCATTGCTGCTGTGCTGCAGTGGCTGCTGCTCACCCCTGATTCACGTCACTGGGCATTTCCTCTCCAGCATCCCAAATGCTCTGCTGAGGCTTCATTTGTCTTAGCAGAAGGAAGTATCCTCCCAAGCCTAAGTGGGCAAGATAGAGATTTCAAGGGGTTTTGATGAGAAACTCCTTGCAATTCTTTTGTGGTAGCTCAAGAGCTTTTGTGCACCAGTAATTGCTCCCCAGGCTGGTTCCTGTGTGATTCAGAGCTGAGTGTGGAGCTGCTGTGTGAACCTCAGCATCCAGGCACAGTACATCCATCACTCCAAATATGAATTCATAGTCAGTCCTCCTTTCTCCTTTTGGATGTGTCCATGCAGACACAGACTTGCTCCTCACCTGCTCCAGACTGGTAAATTTGCCACAGCTGGAGGCATCAGATGTTCCAGATGGTGCGGGCAGGGAAACAGTGGTTGTGGCTGGGCTCCTTTTCCATTCAGAGCCATGAAACACCTGAATCCCAAGACAGCTCACCAGCATCTGCTGGGGTGACTGTGGGGTACCTGGGAAGCAGGTCTGTCTGCATCCAGCAGTAGCAGCATCTCCCTACTTTCATTACTCAGGGCCAAAAATACCTGTGAGTGGTTTGCAAGCCATGAGTGTCAGAGGGGGAAGTTCTGGAAAGATCTGGTATCAACTGGGAAGGGAGAATGGCACACCTTGTCATCAGGAAGGGATGGTACCTACAGCTAGGTGCTGGGAGTGGGTCTGGGTCTCAGCAGGGAAGATCAACTGAGGGTGAGTCAGCCCTGCTGGCAGAGGAGCAGGAAGGGACATGGGGCAGCATGGGCTGAAATGCTGAGCTAGGGCATCTTAGTCCCTGCACAGCTATTTTTAAATAATGTTCATTGATAGTTTGAAATGAAGCCAAAAAGTGGGAGAAACCACATAGCAATATTTCATAGTAGTTTTCCTCCAGCTGTGTGAGGGCTGTGTTTGAGCTGTCTGCATCTCCCTAAACACCACGTTCACACTTTGAAGCTGCAAATCCAGGGATCAGTAGTGATAAATGCTGTAAACTTCACGTGGTGGTAGAGTTACAATAGGAGTTTCTGATTACCAGGGAGGAGACAGAAGTAATGTACTCCTCTGTTAATCTCCTTTTTTTCTGTGTGTGAAACTTGAGTGCAAGAGATCCATCTGTTAAATGGCTGTTAACCTGTTCTCAGAGTCTGGATGCAAGAAGTTGTTAGTGTGATCCTCTTTGACAGAACTGGTGCTGCCTACAGGAGATGCCTTTAGCTGCAAACTGAGGTAGTCTAGGAAGAATTGCAGTAGCTCTTGGTTCCATGAATTACAGTTTTACTGTACTGAGCAGAGTAGCACAATTTGAGGCAGAACCTGCTCCTAACAGGTCCTAGGAGTTTGCTGCTGCTGCTTTGAAACCCTGGGCTGGAATAAGACTGTGATAATTAATGGAAGTTAAAGTGCTCCTTCTGCCTGTGAGCTGGTTGGAAATGGAAAAGAAGAACCTGTCACAATTGTGACTGGCTCTAAACTACTGTTAGGCTTTCCTCCTTCCCTTCCCCTGCCCCAAGTGGAAAATTGTATTGGAAAGCAGCAGTTAGAGCACTTAAATCTTTCCACAGTTCATTTCAAGCTCCCTTTCTTCTTCCCAGCCATACCCAGGCCAGTTTGGGGCGCAGACGGGAGTCTCTGGCTGAAACCTGCAGGATGTTAAATAACAATGGGAGAGTGAGTTTCAAAGAGGGTAAAATGTGCCTGCATTGCACGTACCCTAAGCTGTATTTCCCATGCTTTGACATTTAGCCCATCCATGCTTCACTCCTGAACTGTTTCCTTTCCTTATGGGATCTGTCTGCGTGTGATATGGAGCAAGCCCAGGCTGAAATGGGGTTGGTGTCTCTCTTGCTGTGGAGGGACACACTCCCACAAGCATCCACAGAAACTGCTGGTGTCTGTCATGTCCAGACAGCAGTAAGTGAGCACATGAAGTGTGGGCAGTAACAGAAGCTGTTGTATCCCCTATGGTGGGTTACCAGGTTCTTGTAATCCCCACCCTTCTCCAGGTACATGGATTGTCTGTTTTAACTACTCTGCGTCCCCTTTCTCTTAACACCTCTTGGCACGGTCACGTTGCTGCTGCAGGCAGTGGTTCTGAGTGGGTTTGTCCCCTGCTGAAACTGGTCAGTGAAGGGCATCTGATGGAGCCTCACTGTCCTTCTCAGATGTCCAGATTCAACAGGTTGACCAGCTGGAGGAAGCTCCCAAAGCTTTTACTTGGATGTTACTGAGTAACCCTTGGTAACCCTTGGTAGAGAGCCGAAGGCCCAATACATAGGTTGGACCCGCTCCTTAGAGAAGTCCGCTGCCTCCCTCGGGCCAAGTTATAAAAGTGAAAACTTCCCACCCTGGTATGGCACTCAGATATTATCCATTATTGATTTTTCAGGTAGGTAGCAATGATGTTACAACAAGAAGTCCAAGAATATTCAAGAGATACTTCAACACTTTGGGATGAGGACGACTAAGGGATCAGGCAATGTCCTCCCTATTCTTCCAGTTACAGGAAATTATAAGGGAAGAAACAGTACAGACCAGCTGGTCAATACCTGGTTCCAGACCTGGGGTCATTGAAGAATTTGGGGTTTTTTTGCTCATAGGTTGCTTTACACAACACTAGGCCTGCTGGTGACAGACAGGGAACACGTGTCTCAAAAGGGAAAAAGGATTTTTTCCCAAGAGATAGTAGGGCTCATTGGAAGAGCTTTAAGCTAGATTTGAAAGGGGAAAGGGATAAAATCAGGCTTCTTCTAAATGTACATTTCCTCTGTTTATTCAAGGGTTAAGCAGTCTGAGAGATGCAGCACTCATAGCCAGGTATCTGTCAGGCTTGGACTGGAGGCTCACCAAAGCATGAGGATATATGGTTTTATTTCTGTTTTGTCATTTGGAGATTGCTACTCCATGTCTGTAGGGTAAGAAAGCTCCAGGGCATCTTAGGATATGCCCTGTGCTCCAAGAGACGTTGTTGTTTTGGCTTTACAACATTTAAATGCAAAGTCAAGAACTGATGCCTGAAGTGCTCCTTTTCCAAGGATTAAAAGCACTGACTGCCAAGGCTTTGCAAGATGACAGTGTTGCAAATCTTACCATGATCCAGTGCTGAGATCTGTCAGTTTCAGCAGCACAAATGTGCTGACAGATCCGTGTCTGCTTTCTGGCGATGGTAGATTTTTTTCAGGAGGTTGATCTGTGCTGCTGAAGTCTGGAAGAGTTGGGAGGTAACATTGCAAGAGTTCTTCATCACACCTGGATCTTAATTTTGACCAAGCTTCCCTTCATCTAGTAAAACACTGGCCCAAAGGAGCAGTTTCAGGATATTGTCATAGATACAGCTTTGGTTTCTCTGTTCTTAGATGGAACTGAGGGGTCCATAAAAGTCAGTGGAGGAACTAGCTGGAGTCACTAGGTTATGACTGTGACAATCAGGGATGGAGATACTTGCTAAATTCACCCAGCAGCATATGAGGTTTTGCAAACCTTGGCATCAAGAGAGCTTGTTCTCACTTCTGTACAATCTCAATAGAGGAACTAGGACATGAAACAAAGTCCTTCCTTACTGTGGAGCTCTGGAGAGTCATCATATCCATCTCTGGACTCGAAGGATACAATTGTCCCTTGCTCTTCCTTGATAGGTTCCATGCCACTCATCCTCACCTGTTATGGTCTCATTGGAACTGCCTCATCTAGCCTCCTCTGCCATCTGGCTGGCAGTAGCTCCATCTGGAGACAGCTCTGTCACCCACAGCCACACACCCTCCAAGGTGCTGTTCAGGACCAGCTCCCATGCCACTCAGCTTTCTCCATGGGGTGTCCAACTCCAGTGGGATGTTTATCTGTTTTTCCTCATTCCCATTGTGTAAATGAGGCTAATTTCAGCCTGCAGAGATGTGTGGGCTTGCTGGAACGTGACTGTAAATCCAGATCTGAACATTTTTTTGTAATGGACTAGGTGGTGAAATTGCATTGCTGCTTTTAACCTCAGGCTGTCCTTAGACCAAACTAGACTCTTCACAGCCCCTGCATCAGTAAATCAAACAGCTTTCGAATCGATGCACATAAAAGTCAAGGGCGAGAAGTTACAGATAGAAAAGACCCATTGTACCTTGAGCCTGTCCTGCTGCAGAGGGGGTAAAGCTCTCTTAGGAATTCAAGGCAAAGCTCCAAACCTGCTGGCTGAGGCCATGCAGGGTGAGAGTCCTGCCTGGGGAAATATGTGGAGTTGGGGGGAGACTGCCTAAATTTCCTGCAGCTTTTCCATTCTGCTCATCTCTGCATTTTATTCCCTTGGCTTTATTTTTTGGACAAGAAAACTGATGTTGGTTGTATATTCAACAAACCCAATACGTTCGTTCTCCTGATCATTGTTTTTCACTCAGGGCTATGTTTGACTTTTCCTTAGAAGCATGTTTTTCTCACCTAATATTTAGTTTAAGATCGTAGGAGCTGGATATAAAACTTTCTGGGACATTTTAATCTGCCAAGAGGCTGCTTGAAAGCAGAAGTTATCCAGAGTATTTTAGTAGCATATTTAGAAAACGTCACCCCCAAATTCTCTGTTGCCCATTTCCCTGACAAATTTTATTGGTTGTTTTAACCCTGATCTGCTGGTGGTGTCCCCCGTACCTTGCTTCCCTCCCCCTCGGGTTTCCATGTCTTTGAAAGTCCTGGTAACCAGAAGGTTCATGATTGCTTTGCAATAATTTCAGACCAAGAATAATACAGCCAGAGCCAGCTGGATCCCTCGCTCTGTATTGATACAACTGTTCCCCTTAACCTGCCCACACTCAGTGCTACAACTGCAAACCTGCGGTTGAACCAGAGCAGTGCTGGGCAGTGCTGTGAGCCCTGATCCATGGCCCTGCCTGGAAAGCAGCACCCCCAGCAGAGCATCCCATGGCCAGGGAGCAGCTGCCTTTGGGTGTTGTCTGCTGGGGACCTTGGGAACTTGATAAGTTACATGTGTTTTTCTGACACAGATCTTCTCAGAACTGGTGGTCCCAGTGGTCATTCTGATTCCCTTTACCTGCAGCCAGTTTCTCCTGAGCAGTCCTTCTCTGGCAAGGGCCTTGCTGAAGGCTGGCCAGCCTGGGTGATTGCTTCTCCTGGAGGTCTCTTCCCATGAGCCCAAACAACACTTGGGAACATGGTTGAGAACCAGAAGAGGCACCCAGAGAGGCTGTGAGAAAGCTGGAGATTGCTAGAACTCAACTGGAAAAGGCCAGCCTAATCCAGCTTTGAAGTTACTCTGCATTGCTTGGACCAGAGACTTGCAGCAGAAGTAGCAAGTCACTGCCTGACTTCCACTTCATGAACATCAGGGATGTATGTTGAGTTGTCATGCCACTGCTGCCTTTGGCTGCCAGATTATGTAGACTACTTTCCATGGTTTTGGTATTTTAAACTTTTGTTGTTGTTGTCTTTGTTATCTTTTGTTGTTCATCTCCTCATGAGTTTCTGCAGAATCCTTCTTGTTTGTCCCTGGGACACATCCTGGTTGGTAGAGGTATGCTCTCCCAGTCATTGACCATCTCTATGCTTCTAGTCTGGAATGTTCATCCAGCATTCTTTATTTCCTCTTTGTCCATCAGATTGTCTCCTACTTTGGAAGTAATCAACTCTTTAATGCCAGGTAAACTGGGAAAAAGCAAATCCAAAGGCTGAAGGGTGTAATACACACAGGGTGTGAATGTCTCCTCAGCAGGAATGTCTGGGAGAACATTAGCTGATGGGGAATGTGAAACAGGAAGGCTGTGACTCCCTTGGCACTATCAGTTCTCCAGGTGATTAACTGTTTGTTTCTCCCTTAATGAAAACTTGTCTCAGGTGAAACCACCATAATAGAAAGCTGATGTTCTGGAGCATTCCCAAGTGTAGGTTAATATTTACAAGCTATCAGGTTCAGGTTTTATCTTCATCCCTCGTTGGCACAGAGATAAAGTCCTTTTAAAAATCCCTTTTGATCTTTCTGGTTCATGACATCACTTTAGTAAGACATTTTCCATATGGAATGGGTAAATGTCTTAATGGAAATGTAAGTTTTTCTCATCATTTCAGGGACAAGTAACAGATGAAGAGCCCCCCATGTACCAGGGGCCATGGCTTATAATGGAGCATAAGTGATGGACAGTATTTCTGCAGGATATTTGTGCTAGGAAATGTCAGAATATTATTTCTGCCTCAATGGCTTAAGATCATGTTTACCTAATGGACTTGCATTTTGCAGGTGTTGTGTTAATATTAATGTGTTGTCTGAATTGTTTATATTTCTTCACTTCAACATTACATTAATGAGGGCTGCAGGGGATGAAGAAAAGACCTGGCTAATTAATTAAATGGGCAAAAAGCATCTTTAACTTTCCATCATGCTGCCCTTTGCTTCCACCTAATGGGCCTTGGCATTTCTGGTCAGCAGCCACGTTACATACGCTGCTGTATGTAGCACTCAGCAACGTGCTTGCTAATTTTTCTGACCCATAAATCACTTGCATAAACTTCTAATGGCAAGGAAAAGTGCCTTTCATTCCTGCTTCCTCCTTCCAGTGGGAAAGGCAGTCTGATAGCAGACAGAGCTGGCCTGATGTGTAGGTCTGGAGACTTTCCCGTCAGCAGAGGGGCTGTCTGCATTCATTCAGGAATTCTTTCCATTCTCCTCTTAGGCAGACTCTGGTTGACATTAATATTATGTGTCTTGTCATAAGCTGTGCTTTTGGAGCCAGTGGCATATTAGACTGCAGGTCTCAGGAATGTGGACTGCCAGTCCAGCTTGGACACTGGCTGTGAAGTATCTCCCCTCTTGTCTGCTCCATCCCGGCCCCAGCCTGAGGGGGATCTAAGCTCATTCACCCACCAAGAATTATCATGGGCTCAGGTCCCTGTTCTAGCCCCAGGTGGCTCAGCAGCATCCTTGCTTGGAGCATCCTAGTGCATTCCCAGACATAAGGCTTGCCAGCCCAGGTGGTCATCATTCTCGTGAGACCCGTTAGTTGAGCACAGCGTTGTGCACTAGTGATCCATCCTAACCCTTACCCTGTGGCTCTGCAGATTGGGAGCAGGGTCCTTTCCATCACAGCTGCCTCTGAGAGCTGAGATCTTGGTGAGCTGGTGGCTCCTTGGAAAGACAAACTGGATCTGACACAGATCTGTGGGAAGCAGGACTGGGATTCCCAACCGGCTCCTGGAGATGCAAGGATTCCAAACTCTTTCCCATTATCTTCCCCATAAAGGTGAAGGGGTTGTGTGTTCAGGGAGGGTTTTTAACATTGCTGTCACGTGGGTGCTGACACCCAGCACAAGTGGGGGCTCAGTGTGGCAGTGCCAGGCAGCCTGGGGACTGAAGACATTCCTAGAAGGGGATGTATATGAGGCTATGTGCCCACTCTGAGCGAGCAGCACTCCATGGGCTTCTTTGGGGCCCATGAAAAAAGGGATGTCTTGATCTAGGAAGGCCATACCTGGATGGAGATCTTCCTCTGTGTGTGATGCTGAGAGTAAAGTCCTCTGCCCCGGGCTCAAAAATGTGATAGTCCTGAGAAAATTGTGGAGAACAGTGGAGCTAAGACTGAGGGAGCCTGCTGAAGTTGTGCCTCCACATCCTGTGTGGCCCAGCATGTGCGTGCAGGTCTAAGCTTTCATCCGTGGCTCACAGCAGCTGAAGACTGTTTTGGCACAGAGGGACACTTCTGCACCATGCCAGGAGTCTGAAGGTTGTCACCAGTTTGCATGAAAAGCAGCAGACTGCAGTTATATTAACCTTTAATGAAAAGGCACGGCCTGCAGTGACTGCATCTTCTGCAAAACTGACACTTCAGTCCAGTGATGCCTCCTTTGCCATTTGAATCAAGACAGGAGGGAGGGTGGTAGAACAGGCAGATGTTGACTTTATCCCTTCTATATGAACCACAGATGAGGGTGAGGAGCTCCAGTCTGGGCAGGATACATTTCCCACCCACACAGCTGAGTGCCAAGAGGTCCCAAAGGCACCGTGGCCGCTTGTGCTGTCCAGCGCTGCGACGTCTGGCCTGACGTTGTGCTGCCAGATGTAGTCAGCAATTTCATTTAACAGGGCTGCAAAGTGGCATTGATAATTTCAAAGGAATTCGGTCAAATGGCTGAGGTTTTTCTAGCGGTCTAAATCCCTGTGTGCAAACCAGTACATCAGGCTTTAAGCAATTAATTCCTAATCATGCCAAATGCCTTCAGGAGCCCAGCGTCAGCATTGAGAACTTAAAATGGTTTTCCACTGTACCACAGATAATTTGGATAAAGCAAAGGGAGCAGCCTTGTGGCATTTCCAGCCTCAAGGTGTGAGAGTGGTCTGTAAGTGACATTTGTATTCAGAGAACCCTCCCATGCATTTGTGTTGTAGGCATCTATTACTGGGAAGGCACCATAGCTAATATAAAGGGCATTCTTTATACCCCGGAAAAGGAGTTCATTATAGGGAAAAGCCATTCTAGCTTAGCAAGAAATGAATCTAAAACTGCCTCAGAGCTGCTATTCTCATCAAGTTTCAATGCTAGCAGTTTTAACCAAGAGCTAATTGAGCAATCTCAGAAAGTGGAGTAATTCCATTATTCAGCTATGCTTTGTACAAGGCTACTGCTGGCTGTGAGAGGAGCACAAATGACTTTCATCAAGCCAGGAACCGCCAGCATTCTTGCCTTTTACTACTTTTTCTTTCAAAAAAAAAGTAGGTCTTTTGGTCTTTTGGCAACTGTCATTGGCAATAAGAGCTCCACACCAACATTGCAAGGCTCGTATGTAACACTGCAATCCAATTTTTTGGATAATAGGGGATTTAATTTTCATGGCTCTTCAGGCAGCCGTGCTGTTCCAAAGTGGATGGCTGAAGATTCTCCTGTTTGTCGGATAGGCAGAGTGTCACC
The DNA here is from genome assembly GCA_013389925.1 of Aegithalos caudatus. NCBI lineage: Eukaryota > Metazoa > Chordata > Aves > Passeriformes > Aegithalidae > Aegithalos > Aegithalos caudatus. The sequence goes on along the minus strand of WEIU01009843.1, from coordinate 322,048 downwards.
AAGAAAACAGCACACTGTTCTTCCATGATTTTGTATGGAAAAAAGCCATTGCAAGTGCCGGCCCAGCTACTCACCAAAGAGCACGATTCCGTCATTGGCTGCACTCTCAGGAGATGTGGGATTAGCTAATGTTGGTTTTAGAAGAGCTTTTGTGGAAACCTCTGAAGTTGCTCTGCTTCATGGAAGAGCTGTAATCAAAAATAAACGAACATGATTTAAAGAAGAAAAAGTCATACCACATCCAGCATCTTTGGACTTAACACCTTGGAGAGAATTTGCTGGCTGAGCCATGGTGCTGTTTCTTTACTGTTTTCCTTCAGCTGATGCTGCTCCTGTTGGATGCAAACAGGACTATTTGCAGCCTTTTGTGGAAGGTGACTTTGTGGGTGAATGCTGCAGGATTTAGCATCCTATTTGCAGGAGATGGCTGTAGATCTCCTGTTTGGTGTGAGATTGTGCTGTAGCAATAATCCCTTCCAAGCCAGCAGAGAGCTCTTAGAAGTGTACTGCCCTTAGCAAGGGGACATAAATCCATCAGTCTTTAGAGCTCTCTCAGACACACACAGACACATCAGGGCTGCCTTTCTCAGCACCAGACTTTCATGACGCTGTTTGGGTCAATAGCTGTCAAAGTTATACTGTCCTAACCATGCTTGGACCCAGCATGGAGCTGGGCACACCTGAGGCAGGCACATAGATATGGGCTGAGAAACCAGCAGCCTTTCACTGCAGATGGAAGCACTAACACATGCTGATTTGGGATGGTAAATCTATCCATAGATAGGAAGGAATTTGAACAGCAGGAGTCTTGTTCCTTATGTAGGAGGGATTAAGTGCTATGAGGGAGAGACAAGACAGAGAGGAGCAGATGAGATATTGTAATGGGTTAAGGAGAAAGAAGTTTGGTCACCCTTGTAGAAGAGTGTGATTACGTTTAGCTCTAGTCTGAGTTGCTGGGAAAATGGTGGGGATTTATTTGGTGGCAGCTCACCCAGACAGAGGGATTGCCATTGGAAGGAGGTCTCAGACTCCAGCTCAGAACAGTTCAGCTCCATCCTTTTGGGAGCAGGTTTCTACAATGAGCTATATGCGAGGAAAAGACTTCTGTAGCCTGTCAAAAGTAAAGAACCCTGCCATGGAAGAACTGTGTGGTGTTTTGGGTTTATCTCTCACACCTCAGCTGTGATAACTCTTCCAACACCTGGATGTACCCATCAGCTACCTCTTGTAGGAGGGGATGGAGGTGTAGAAGGCGCTATGGGGGAGCAGCTGTGCTCATCTGTCCAGCCCCACCTCACTGCCATTTGCTCTGGAGCCCCTGGGTCTGTTACTGTGCTGGAACAGCAGGTGTTTTAGTGTCCTTTTGCTTTAAGGAAGCTGCCTGCCTCCTTCCTGCACTTACTGGATCGCACACAAAGTACTCCTTGTCTCTCCCTTTCAGCAAACCCCTCTTAGCTAATGTCATTTGTCAAGTTAATCAAGGGAGAGTGGGCACTTCGATGGCTGCTGTGCAGCCTAGCTGCATTGCCATGGAGACAAGCAGCCAAACAGGCATTTTATTTGCCCTGCCTCTCTGCAGATTTGCCATGAGAAACCACTATTTTATTTGCCATCAACCAACCAACTTGCTGAGGGCATCAGTAGTTTTTCAAGGTTGCTATCCAGAGATTGGGAAGGGTCTACCTGACATTTAATGGAGCAAATAGTAATGCTGATACTAAAGCAGGTCAACGGTCTGAATGTGTAGCTCCTCTTCCCACATCCCATGGATGTTTGGCACTGGCAGGAGCTGTCTGAGAGGAATTACAGCCCACTAGCTTGAGTTTGGGGCTATAACTGAGATGTCATCAGTCCTCTTCAGCTGGATGGTTTCATAGGTGACTGTTTCACTACATAACCTGTGACTATCAAAGATACCTAGAAAAGCACCAAGACTTGTGTTTAAGAGCATTTCAGGAGCTTGAAATCTCCCCAGAAGTTGGTGAGATTAAGGCACTGGCATGCCTTGGTCACATTTGAAACTCAGAGGTGAATGTAAGCCATACACTCCAGCTGACCTCTTGCATAAGGCAGGCTGAGTATGAGTTTCATCCACATAACTCATAAGCAAAATCTGGGTATTGAAAGAGCTGACAGGAGACATACATGTTACAGAGCTCTAAAGCCATCCCATCACTCCCTCTCCTTCCCCTCACATGTGCACGTTAGGTGATGCGTGGAAAAGGTTTGGAAATGCTCTCTCCTGCAGCGTGGTTAGCAGGACAGCTGGGATCTGCAGGCACCTACAGGAGGGACAGCCACCTGCTGACCTCCTAACCCTGTCTGTGGGACAACAGAGGAAATCTCACATCAGCACAGAAAGGGCAAAAGTTCAGATCAGATTGTTTATGGGATTTTATGGAGCCAGGAGCCAAGGATAGCTCAGCTAATCCAGAGGAAACTGTAGCGATGGCGTTAGAATGCATTTCACATGGGATTCATTCAGCGCGCATTCAGATGGACCAGTCTTTCTGTCTCCGTTTTTTTAGCCATGAAATATTTTTCTTTGTACTCCTGTCTGCCAGCTGCACTGAGCCAGACTCCAAGCTAGGCTGTTTTAAGAAAAAAAACCCACAGAAACCCCAAAACCTCTTGTAGTTTGACCTGCCGACAAGTTAGCAGGGCTTCAGCACAGCTCCCAGCAACATCAGCCACTGGGCTGGGTCCATGCTCTGCCAACCTCTGCTCCCACTGGCCTCAGCATCCATTGCTTCTCTCCAAGCCACAGTGTAGTGCTTGCTTAGTTGAAGCCCTGGTGAGAACATGAGCTGAAAGTGCAACTGAAAGGCCACGTGGGGAGGGCAGGAAGGCAGCAGCTTTTTTGTGCCCTCCAGCTCCTCAGCACCTGAAGCCTTGCTGGCTTCATGGGCAGTGCTAGGCCTGGCTTATCCTCCTGAGTCACCAGCACCCCATGCATTCTCAGCCTGAATTCCTCTGGGGAATAAGGTTTTCCTTTCAGGTGCAGTGAGGTCACCACATTAAGCTGTTTCATGCAGATCTTGTCTCCTTCCTTGTGTCCTGAGCCCCAGACCATTGCTCTGCTGGAAGAGGTAGCGTGGCTTAACTCCAGGCACAGGTGCCAGCTCCTTCACCATCCCCAGCCTGTTCCCTCTGACCCTGGCAAGCTCTCACATGCTCTGGATTACCCCAGCTGTGACTTGTGCCTTCTGGAAGCTGCTTTTCTCTCCCTGAACTCCTGATGTTTAGAACAAACCTGACTAGGAGTTACAGAGCAGCCCTACACTCTTCTTCCCTTTCAAGCTTGCAGGATTGCTGCAGTGGGGTGGATTTGGGGAGCAGCTCTATGACTCCCCATGATCCAGAGCTGGGAAGGACCCCCTGTCCCTGCAGGGAGTTTTGGCATCAGCCCACAGGGCATTGCAGCCTTCCCAGGGCACTCTGGTTTGTTACTCTGGTTTGTTTTGAGCTGACACAAACCAACCCATCAGATCCTGGGGTTTATTTTCCCCCCAGATACAGGACAGTGTCCAGCCTTATCTGTGTTATCTGATCCTTGAAAGCCTAAACTGCAGATGCATCTCCCAGAGCCTTCCTCTGCTTTTGGGTGAGAGAACAAGAGTAGCTTTTCAATTCTGAATATCCATGATCATATCCTGCACACCCTGTCATGGGTGCAAAGCTCCTGGGTGCTTCCCAGGGTGGGATTTTGCAGAGCAAAGTGGATAGTATGTGCTGTTAGTTTTACTTCAAGAATAAAAGTATCCCTGGCAGGAGGGTGCTTAGGTATGAGCTTCCATTCAGTACCTACAACATCAGAACAAGGATATCTTCAGGAAATATCTCAAGGATATCTCCAAAAGCTCAAGCCACAGAATGGTAAAACAAAATGCAGAACTTAATAATCAGGTGGAAATTGCATCCAGCCAAAAGCATCACTGTAGATGAGAGATGAAGGTTTTACACTCCAGTGCTCAACAGGAACAGGAATGGCAGGGTCTGCTGCAGCATTTGCTCATAGTGTTCATCTCTGGGACATGCAATGAGCACATGTTGCCTATGACAAAGAGGAGATTTTGTTCACAGGTGTTTATTTCTTTGTCCCTAAAAATGGGCTAGCATCTCCTTCTGTAGAGGCCGCAGTTCATGGGAGATGCAGGGTGGACTCCATGGCCAACCTTTGCCCAAGCATGCATCTGTGCAGCTGAGGATAATGCTGGAAATGCCTCCCTCTTCCCTTGCACCAAAGCCCATGGGAAGGAGAAGTGCTGCCTTTTGCAGTCTGCCCTGTTTTCTGTACCTCACTGTGCCCTGGCTGGGGCAGAAAGGGCTGGCACAGCCTCACACCTGTCCTCAGGCCACTGTTCCCCACGTGCCGCTCGCTCGGTCAGAGTGCTGTGTCACCCACGCTCAGGACATGGGGATGGCAGTGCCACTGGCTGTCCCACAGCTGGGGTGTCCAGTGCTCCCAGCCACGCTGTCCCACACCCTGGGCCACACTGTCCCACACCCCCTGGAGCCAGTGGCCGTAGAGGGACCGAGGTTGCCATCTGCCGGTTCTGCTGCACAGAAACAGCAAGAGCCTGGCTCAGCCCTCTTGGAAGTGTCCCCTCAGGAGTGTGTGCTGATCCTCCTCGGGTCACAGGGCATTGCCCACCTGCTACCCAGCCCTTGGCCTTTGGTAGCATGTCCCCATGGGCAGGTGTTCTAGGGGATGGGGCAGGCAGCCCATTCCCATTTAGTGCTGCTCCTGCCCTGCCCCCCCCCACACTGCCCCTGGGCCAGGATGTCCCTCCTGCCCTCTCTGTGGGCCTGAAGTGTTGGCCTCTGGCACAAAACCCTTTGTGAGAATCCACAGGGCTCTTAACGAGGGAGCTTCTTCCCATTAAAGACTAATATTTCTTCTGCTGATGATCACTGTCAGGTGCTTATTCCTCCTCCAGGCTTTTCTTCATTTCCTTTCCCTTTCGAGTTCTTGGCAAGTACTCCCAGGCTGGAAATGTATCACTGCTGTAGGGGTACCCCAGGAGTGCAGCACCCTGCACATCTCGCCTGGCCAGTCTCCCCAGCAGTGGCCAGGGTTGGGAGCTGCAGGAGCACTGGCTGCAGCCCTGGTCCCCCAGCCAGCCCTGCAACATCACTGCTTTGCCTGTAGGAGTAACAAGGCTGGGCTGGCATAGTCAGCAATAGCTCACTCAGGCTTTGCTGAGAGGATGAGGTTACTTCTGTAAATCTATTATCTTTTTTGGCAATTAGCACCAGTTAGGAGCCTTGGGAATACATGCAGGAAATAGCAGGAAGCCCAGTTAAGCACGTCTTGCTTATCAGGCCCAGTTAAAAAAGTCCCCTGTGGCACAGCCCTGCTGCTGGTAGCACACCAAAGGTGATCTCTAGTCCTGGGATTGCTTTCCTGAGCACTGTGTAACCCCAGAGGTTTCCATTCAATGAATGTACATTCAGAGATGGAAACCTAGGGGCTCACCCTAGCCTGGAATACCCCAGACTCTGCAGGTTGTGTGGAGGAGCCTGTGGAGCCCCTGCATCTCCTGGATGCCAAAGGCAGCCTTACTGGAGCAGTGCTGGTGGCTTGTCCTGCCCGGGAGCAGGGCTGTGTTGTGCCGTGGGTGGGAGCCTGGCATGGGGCAGGGCTCGGTGTCCGGGCCTGACCACACATGTGGAGCTCGGGATGGGGGAGCGAGCGAGCGAGACGCTGTTTGCTCTGGCCCAGGAAGACAGAGATGTGTGTTTGTTTTCCGTGCTATCTTTCTCATGGTGTTTGTTTTGCTTGTCAAGCGTTTCAGGAGATAAAATGACCTAAAGGGAGATTATTTTATCCTAATTTAAGCTGTCAATTTATCACTGACTTCTGCTTGTCTGCGCCAGCAGGACAGCTTACTCTTGAGTCCCTGGGGAAACCTTCTTTAGAAAGTGAGAATTTGGGGGGGATTTGCTGCAGTCTCACAGCTAATCTGTGCTTACAACAGCAACTACAAGCTGCTCCCCTGATCCCCTGTGTCGTATTAGTCCCCATCACTGTGGACTGGCTTGGCTTCCCAGGGGCCTCCCCTGTCTAACCGGGGCCTGGGGTTGTTCCTCTCGTGCCGCAGGCTGGTCGAAGAGTTCATGCTGCTGGCGAACATGGCCGTGGCCCATCGGATCTACCGCTCCTTCCCCGAGCAGGCCTTCCTCCGCCGCCACCCCCGGCCCCAGACCAAGCTGCTGAAAGACCTCATGGACTTCTGCAACCAAGTCGGCCTCGACATCGACTTCAGCAGCGCGGGGACCCTGCACGTGAGTGCGCTGGCCTGGCAGGGCCGTGGGGGCCGAGGGGGGACAGCTATGTGATGGCGTGTTTGTGGCAGCCTCTGCTTCATCCCCTGTCCCTCTCTGCCCGAGCAAAGCTGACAGCTGTGCCATGCCAAAACAAAACACCTCCCTCACTCACCATTGATCCCATTAGTGCTGGGCAGGGGTGGCCCAACCTGTCCTGGTCAGCCATGTTGTGCACAAAGGTTAGAGCAGGGTGGGAAGGACCCCTGCACTGCCCTCCCTGAAATGGGAAGGATGTTTCAGTGCAGGAGTACTCACTGAGACACCCAGATTTCCTCCTCTGGGCTGGGAATTTGCTCCATACCACAAAGAAAGCTCTGCAAGGGGGTGTTTCTGTCCGGGTTGCTGCAGGTCTCAGGGAGGGCAGGGTGAGAAGTGGGGTGATTGGGAAGGACTGGAGAGCAATGCTGGGAAAGGTCAGATGCAGCCCGTGCAAGAAGTATCCAACCACTCCTCTTCTGAGCATGTCCTGATGCTGAACTCCAGCTGAACAGCACAGCCCAGGTTCCAGGATTTTCTTTACTCACCACAACTGGACTGTGGGTAATCCTCTGTTAATCCCATCCCAGCTGGCCTCCTGCACGCCCCTCCATCAGCTGGGACTGCTTTCCCCCTCTTGCTGGCTGTGCCCAGCCTATGTCAGCAGATGCAGGGCTGCTCACTCAGCTCCTCTCCTGCACTTTGAACCCTGCAGCCCTTCCTCACTCCTACCCCCAGGCAGTGACCTCCTATATCCATATCTCCCCAGAGTCCCATTAGTCCATGTGCTGAAGCTCTCAGGAGCTGGATGGGAGCCAGGCACAGGTCGGGAGAGGGTTTACAGGCTCTCTGTCACACTGCACAACTGAGAACAGAGGCAGCAGTCCCCATGCACTGGGTGCCCCCTTCCACTGACCCCAGGAGGAGACCTGGTGCTCAGGACTGTGTATGAAGTCCTACTGGGTCTGCTGGGACCACAGCAAAGCCCAGTTTCATGTACACCTTTTGGCTTACAAGGGGATTTCCAGGAAAAGGGGGAATTTGGCTTTGACAAGCTGCTGTTAGCACCAGTAAGGTCTGTCTGAGTCCCTTTACCACCATAACATGCCAACACTGAATGTTCTCTCTTTTCTCCTCCAGAAAAGCTTAAGTGAAACATTTGGTGCTGACAAATATTCCAGAGCAAGGAAAGAAGTGCTGACCTACATGTTCTCCAGGCCCATGCAGGTGAGAACAACTCTGTGCTGTCGGGCATGTCTGCTTGTAGCTTTCTGCTGTGGCTGCATCTTCAATCCTCACCCCTTCTGCATTACCAAGCTGATTGTTGTACACAGAGGGAGTGAATGAATACTGAACATGGTGTTCCAGGGATGCCAGCAGAGTAGCTGGTAGTAGGAGTATCCCTTGAGGAACAAAGCTTCACTGGATGGCAAGGTCAGGCTGAGTCTTTCCTCACTGTCCTGTGTCCCTGTTACTACTGGTTGGAATATTTCACCATTGAAGTTCATGAGGGCTGTTAGCAGACTCACAAGGACCCAGCCCTGTGAACAGCTGGTGGTGGTGGGCTCCATGGTTCATGTTTGTGCCATTTCTTCACATTGTGGTATCCCAGCTGGTCCAAAGAATTAATTAAAAGTAGGGGTGTGCAACTGGCCATAAGCACAGTCTGGTACCTGCTCTTGGAAGAAGGAAAGTTTTGCAAACCCTTCAGTCTCCCTCCAGCCCGGGTGGCTTTCTTTGACTGTCTCTGCAATGGGGCTTGTGCTGCTCACACCAGTTATCATGTTGTTGCATCTGTAGCTCGGACATTTATTTGGGTGTTTATCACCATCATAAAAAGTTTTTGTGAGGTATCAGCTGCATTTGCAGCTGGGCGTGGCACAGCCTCTTCAGAGGAAAGTCCTATCCCATGGGGAGAAGGGGCACATTCCTGAAATGATCTCTCTGCCTAAATGATCCCTCCTGCTTATCACTGCAGGAATGAATCATCTTCCCAACATCACTCATTTGACTGTCACTCTTCTAATTAGCTTATTTGCTTCATTTACTCATTAGCACTTGCCTGAAGTCCTGCTGTGTTTCCAGAACTTAATGCTTGCTTGCAACTGGGACTGGGGTATGAGGCCGTTTAGTAAATGACCCCCTCATGGGTGTCCAGCTCAAGGAGGGCTGCTTTATGAAGAGCAGGGAGTGTCCTCTGGAGCTGGATGTGTTGTCCCAGATCTCATGTCCTGCTTTGGGTTATCCTGGTCCCTTCTGTCATATCCTCCTTTTCTGTTGGAAGGTGCATTGGTGACATGAATTCCTTCAAGTCCCTCTGGTTCTGCTGACTGTGGCACAAACCTGGGCTTTGCCAGTGGCAGCACACAGAGCAAGCCTGGCTGCTGGCCTGGATGCATGAGGAAGGAGAAAGTTCTGCAGTGGCACCAAGGAGGAGATGGGCTTTTCGGGACCCACTGACTTGCTAAGATCTCGCTATTGTGGATTCCTGAGACTGTGGTTGGAGAAGTGGTGTGACTGCTTTCAGATACCACACAGTGGCTCTCATCAAGATTTAGCCTTGTGAATATGTTAGATCATTCCACAAAAGAGTTACCAAGGTTTTGGGGATGAAATCTTCTGCAGAGTAGATACCAGACAGAGAAAGAGGCACTTTTAAAGGGGATACTCCACGAGACATGATTTTGTCAGGAACTATTCTCATTCCGTCATCAGAAGACAAAGGTGCCTGTGGGTTCAGGTGTGCTGTGCAGTCCACTCGTATGTGACAAACCTGCTGCCTGGCACACCTCCATTATAAGCAAAACACCTTGGAAAGGGGCAAACAGCTTCCAGGAGGAAGGAGCTTTCCCTGCAAGGAGTATTTTTTTTTCTGTCTGCCACCAGCAGACATGAGAGCAGATGGAAGAATCAGCCCCATCCACCCAATGGATGTCATTGTTCCTCCTGGGGGAGAGGACAGATTTGAGTGTTGGCAGCTGCAGAGCACAGCCACTGAGGGGCCCAGGCTGCTGGTGAGGTCTGGGACATTGCTGTGACAGATGGTGCAGCGAGACCGACTGGTCAGGGCACTGAGAAGTCACCTGTATCCCTGTGCACATCACAGCTCCCAGTGATAAAGCTGATGTTTCAGGGACAAGGCTACAGCTAAATCAGCCTAAACAACCTGTCCACAGGTTTAACCCCTGGTCGTGCCAAGCCTATGTCTTCCCTCTTCACTGTGTGCTGGTGGTCAAGACATCAGCCTCTTGGAGGAGGAGGGAGATGGGAAGCAACTGGTAATGTGTGTGCCTGAGGGAATGCCTGGATTGGCATGCCAGGAGCCTTGTAACAGATGAAGGAGCAGTGACACACCATTTTTCAGGGGCTCAGTCGCTCGGGGATTCAATCTGTCCATGAAAGCAAAGCTGCCCCTGGTTGGCTGGGGCCGATTTATTTCCAGGCTCCTCAGTTCTCCGGGGATTGCAGCAAACTCTGGGGATTTGAGACATCTTGTGAGTCAAATCTGTTAACGAGGAAACATCTGCTTCATGCCAGCTGATATCACTGAGTTGTGCTATCACAGTGGTGAGAATGGGTGTCAGATGCATATTAGACTGGGCTCCCTGCAGGGTGTAACCCTACTGTGGCCTAGGGGAGTATTTTTGCCATGATACTCAAGCTGCTGCGAATGTCAATGAGGGTCATGGGCTGCCAAAAGGGTGTCCAAAACGGTGCTGGACCCCACAGTGGCCAGCATATCAATCAAGACAAAGTGACCCAGACAATAGCAGGCAGCACAGGATCGTCAGCATCTTTTTTAACTTTAAACAAGGTGGGGTATAGCTTGAAACACTGCTGGGCACACATAGGGCAGGGATGGGCCCTTCCCAGTGTCGTTCTCAGAACAGGGATTTTGACTGGTGCTCTGCTTTCTGCCTGCCTGGCATTGTAGGGACCTCCTGCCCTCTGCCCAGAAGCCTGGCACAAGTGCCTGGAAGCTCCCTGTGGTTCCATGCTGTCTGTCAGCACAAGGGCACTCATCCACTGCCGCAGCAGCCTCTGGAGCTCAGCGTGTCTCCCTGCCCAGCCTCTGGAGCTGGGAGCTGAGCTAATTGAGTGGAGACCATACTTCATGGAGTCCATCAGAAACAATTTAATTCTGGGTTGTGGAAATTGGCAGCCTCCACAGCTCCTATCCCAGCTCTTGGGTCTCATAATAAGGCTGGGACTGATGCTGCTTTTTTTAACCTGCTCTATTTATTTGCCCGGATCAGTGCATTGCTGCTCAGCAGGAGCTGGCTGCACCACTGGCCTGGAGAGCAGAGGATACAGCTGCCCAAACCATGGATCCCAGGACAGCTCTGTAATCAGAGCTGGCTACTCCTGTTTTTTTTAAATCACTTGCTCTTATTTTTAAATGGGTTCATTCAATCGCCACTGTGCTGTGACCCCGCCGCCACCCCCCTGACCTGCACAGCCTCCCCTCCCCGCCTGGGCCCAGCCCCCAGTGTTTTCCCAGCCCCATTTACATTTCACAGATGTAAAAATAAAAGCTGTAGCCTGTGGGATAACAGGGGTGACACAGGAGAGGTTCCTGATGAAGAGGCTGCTTCCTGAAGAAGCCACTCATTCCTGCACACAGTGTTCTCCAAGCGTGCACAATGAGTGTGTAAAGCCTGCACCCAGACCCAGAACCAAAGACCCAGCATGGGAGCTGCTCTGCAAAGCCCTTTGGTGGGAGAGCATCTGAGGTGGGCACAGAACAAGCTGGGCTCTCCTCTGGAAGATGGGAGGATGGCAAATGAGCCCCAGGGCATGAGCAGAAACAGGGACCTGCTTAGAGCCATAGGTAGTGTGAAAGTTGATATAGTCCTTGGGGCCAGGCAGGGACAGCTGGCAGCCATCAGCTCCATGCAGTGGTTTTGCTCCTTTTATTCTGTGCTCAGTTTCTGCAGTGCCTGTGCAGCCCAAACTGAGCAGCAGGTGAAGGACCACCAGGACATCTTCAGAAGGGCCCTTGGCTGCTGGCGTTGTGTCTCACAGAGCCAGACCACTCCAGCCTCATGGCACCACCCTTGCTCACACCCTTCCCTCGTTTCTCTCCCCTTTCAGATGGCTCTCTACTTCTGCACCGGTGTCCTGGATGATGAGACCCTCTTTCACCACTACGCCCTGAACGTGCCGTTCTACACCCACTTCACCTCTCCCATCCGCCGCTACGCCGACATCGTCGTGCACCGCCTGCTCTCCGCCTCGCTCGGTGCGTGCTGCTCACCTGCACGGGCTGGGCACTGCGGGGCAGGGGCCACCGCATGGCTCTGTAGCAGGAGGGAGCATGGGCATGTCATTGTCACTTGTCCCCTTTGCAGGTGCCAGTTCCCCCATCAAGATGGAGAAAGAGGCCATCCAGAAACAGGCAGAGCACTGCAATGACCGGAAGATGGCTTCCAAGAGGGTGCAGGAGCTCAGCACTGACCTCTTCTTCTCCATCTTTGTCAGGGTAAGACCCAAGGCAATCTTCTCCCAAGGTATCTCTGGATTTCCTTGTGAAAGCCCAGCCTAGATACTACTGGGCAGGGAGCTGTGTCTGCCTACTTAGCTTTAGGAAAGGCAAACAGTGAGAGGACACACACAGCAACCACCACTGCTGTATTCCAGGACCTGGAGACACTGTTTCTCCTTGGGGATTGCTGAATGAAATCTGCTGTGTAGTGACAGCCCAGTCTCTTGACAGGAATGTGGTCCTCTGGAGTCAGAAGCCATGGTGATGGGTGTCCTGAGCAAGGCCTTTGATGTCCTGGTGCTGAAGTTTGGAGTCCAGAAGCGCATCTACTGCAATGTGAGTACCTCACCAGTGTGAGACGGAGCCAACGCTGCCTCGCCAGAGCAGCCTGGCATCACTGCAGGCAGTGGCTGCTTCTGGTGCCCTTTTGTGCCAGCTCTGTAACAGGCAGAGCTGTGCCCAAGCTGGGCCAGCCAGTGGGGAGGGAACCTTCCTGGAGTTTGCCTTCCACCCCTCAGCCCAGGCAGGCACAAGGGGCTGGGGGCTCTGGATCAGCTCAGTCTCTGAGGACCAGCTTCTCCCTGTGACATGCTGGGGTTGATCTAGCCTAGGTAAAAGGGAATAAAGCCAGGAGAACAGAGATAAGTGTGGAAATGAAGCGAGGACAGGGAGTGAGGCTGGTTTTCATTTCATTTAATCAGATGGTTTATCTGTGACAGCAGCACTGTGGGCCAGCACCTGCAGTTGGTGACAGCATCCTCTCTTAATAACCTGGTTATATGGCTGGCAATGACATCTTTAAACAGGACATAGAGCATGATATATGGGCTGGTGGTGTATCACAGCAGCTCCTGATTTATGTGCTAGGCTCAGGCTCACGGGCTGCTGCATCCCAGTTGTTAAAGAACTGCAGAGACAGCGTGCTGAGCAAAAGCAGCCTCAGCCCCATCCACAGGCAAAGTGGAGGAGAGCTGGGGGGGACATGTTCCCAACACTCTCCCTGCCTGCAGGCGCTGCCCTTGGTGGACTTCCGCTTCCAGAAGGCAGGGAAGAAGCCAGAGCTGACACTCCTGTGGCAACCAGAGGACCTGGAGGAGGAATCTGTGCCCCAGGTAAGACCCCCACAGTGTGGGACAGGCTCATAACACCATGGGGCTAGCATGGAGGCTGTGGGCAACATGTAGATCCTGTGATGTCTGCAGGGATAGGTCTGGGAGGCAGGGTGTCGGGTCCTGCTGTCCCTCTGTGTCCCTTTCCCAGTGAGCGCAACTTCAGCCTCAGCCTCCTCTGCCATCCAGCCCAATCCCATCACTGCCCTCACAATCTGACCCCTCCACAGCCTTCAGTCTCTGCCCTGCCTACTGTGTGCACTGCCTCCCAATTCAGTTTCCTCCAGGAATTGAATTAACATGCTGCTTACTTCCTCCTTCAGATCATCAATTAAGATGTTAAGTAAGATCAGGCCTAAGGCAGCTCCTGTCTAGACCCTTCCCCCCATCCTGGCACTCTTTGCCCCTGACATGGCTTTTTCTTGGGGTTTCCATCCCTGTAACAGGGTTGAGCCTCAATTAGGAGAATTTTTTTTAAATCAGACTTCCTGGAATGCAGTGTCAAATGGTTTAACAGCATCTAGAAATCTCTCTCTTGTGTCCCTGTCATCTATTAACTTGGTAACTCAATCAAAGGGAGCAATCACATTTGTCTGTCTTGATTAAGTGGTGCTTCTTTGCCAGCTTTTGTCTGGCATGGCTGTAAAACCCCAGCTGTGTTGACTGCTGTGATCCCTGCCTGAAGGGCTGAATCCCAGCCTCTCCCTGCACCACTCCAGGGGCTCTGCACTTGAGCCCCAGCTCCATCCAAGCCCAGCATGTCCCATCCATGCCCACTTAGGGATCCTGACACGGAGTGGGCTGACCCTCCCACCTGGGGTGTTGTGTGTGCTGGAGAGTCCTTCCCTTCCCAGGGTGGATGTTGTGATCAGTGCTGGATCCAGCCCTGCAAACATTTCTGCAGGCCTCCCTCCCTTTGAAGCTGAGCTTCCTCTCTCAGCTTGGCTCAGAGAAGCCCTGCAGTTGCAGCCTGGTGTGGCCTCAGTTCCCCCTTTCCTACAGGAGCAGGGATCACTTACACCCTAGCAAATGATGAAGAGCTGATGAAAAATGATGCCCCAGTGTGAGCAGGGCCCATTTTGGTTAAGCAAACAGTTGGTAGAGGAAACTCCTCCACAAACCTTCCACACCTCCTAAGAAAACACTGGAGCTCTCCCATGGGATCAAGCTCTGAGCTATTCTTCAAGGCAGCAGATCCCTGAGTTTATAAATCTCCAGCCCTGGGATGAGCCAGATTCCTGTGAGCTGTGCTGAGCTCTGGTAGATGTCATCTGAGCGCCCCACAGCACCAAGTACCACAGCTCCCCACTTGGCCTCTGCTTCCTGGTTTAGCTGAGCCTGGCCAGGCAGTGGGAGCAGCAGGGAAGGCTGCTAGTGAGAAGCTGTGCTGGGCTCTGGGCTGTTTGTTTGGCCCTGCAGCAGAGGGGAGATGTTGCCCCCATTTCTCTCTGATCTCCAGGAGATAACCAGGGCCTTAGTGGATATCAGTCAGGGGTGGAGTAAGAAGTAGATCTAAGACTCAGGGGATTTGATTTGAAATTATGCTGTTTCATGGCAGTTCAGCAAAGAGATAAGGCAGGATTGCAAGGAAGAATCCTGATACTCTCCCTTTGACCCCCTCATATGTGTGGGGCTTTCCCTTGAACACCACTCCCTGCACTGCATCCAGCTGGGGTAGGCAGGGGCTGGTGCTCAGTAGCCCACAGCTTTCTGGCAGCCAGCTGTGGTAAGATTTTCCTGCAGGTTGCTCCTCACTGGCCACTTTGGTACATTTAAGTCACAATGAGATTTTCCTGTTCTGAATGATTAATGTGGAGCAGCCAGTGCTGGATGAGCTGGGAAGGGTTGGACAAGGTTACACTGGTAGCTCTGTGCCTGCTGCTCCTGGGGCCAGCCCTGAGCAGATGGCCCCAGCGAGCCCTGCTACAGCAAGCAAAGTCCCCAGATGCCTGCAGGTGACCCCAGGACAGCCCTTCCCAGCAGTCCCTTAACCGTGCCTCAAGGACATTCCAGATCAATACTTGCCACTTCTGATCCATACAATCACAGGAAGAGCTGGGGTCAGAGGAGCGGGGAGGTGGCAGCAGCAGCGCAGTTCCTGAACAGGAGGGATTGATTTTCTGGGGTCTTTGTTCCCTTGCATCTCTCTTACCTATTGCACTCCCTTCCTGGGTCTCCTCTCCCTGTGGGAGCAGGGGCAGGTTGTTCCCTCCTCACGGGATGCTGATTAAATGCTCACGTTGTGTGGAAAACCCTTCTCGCCGCAGCTCCGCGCTGGCTCCTGGCCAAGCTCCATTAAGGGATGACGTGGTTCTGCGGCTGGAGGGGAGAGGCACGGGTGGCCTTGAGGGGAGGTTGGGACCCAAAGCCAAGGGCACAAATGCCCACAATTCTTCCCAGACTCTGTGGAGAACAGGAGTGGGGTGTGATCAGGCTGGGATAAGTGAGGATGTTTTGGGAGGCTCATTCATGTTGGTTTGGGTGCCCTGGCTGGTGTCAGAGCCCGTGGTGTTGCCCTTGAGGATGCTGTCTCCAGCCCTAGGAGCACCCTGGACCCCAGCAGAGCTATCTGAATCCATCCTGCCCTATTCCTTGGTTCCCCATGGGTGCACTGATGGAGGCAGCAAAAGCCAGCTCAGCTCTAAGCAAATCTTGGTGTGATTCCAAGATGCCTGAAAAGCCTCTTTTCTCTCTTTGTCTCCTTTCTTGAAGGTGATCACCATTTTCACGCTGGTGGAGGTGGTGCTGACGGCGGATGGTGGCCCCCTCAAGTACAGTGCCCTGCTCAAGAGGCCAAGCTTGGACAAGTGAGAGCCCTGGCTCTGTGGGCTTCCCTCTGCTGCAGCTCCCTCATCTCCGAGGCCCTGCTCTGGCACCCACTGGAGACAGAAGGGACCCACAAGGAACTTTGGGGTTTTGAGTTTTAAAACCATCGTGGTTTTATTCCTGGTTTGGATTTTAACTCCACCTGGGAGCAGGGCTCAGGACTTGAGCCTGCCCCAGGCAGAACATTTCTACTCTTGGGTATTTTTAGCATGACGCTTTCTTAATGTGTTTTTTAAGGCAGTGGTGTCTATCTCCAGCTTCAGTGCCCATGGTGAGGGCTGAGAGGGGATCTGTGCCCCCAGGAGTGGAGAGGGGCTGGCTCCACCATCCCAGGTGGGATATGGCTGCAGTGGGATGCAGCCAAGGGGCCATGCAGGAGGGTTTCTTGTAGGGTTGTATGTCATGTAATAAAAGCCGGGTCAGCAGCTGTGTGTGGAGCTCACGCAGATTTTATTTTGTGCCCTCCATGTTCCCCCAGCTGGGGGATCCCAGCAGTAACTCATCTCTGGAGGGCTTTCTGCCTTCCCCTGCCTGCCACTTCCCAGGCATTATGAAATCCAAGTGGCCTCACTGCCTGTCCCGTGTATGCTTGGCCAGAAGATGTGAGATCAGGGCAAGTGTTCCCAGCTCCTGATCCAGCAGGTACTCCCTCAGTCCCTCTGACTTCAGCAGGAGTCCCTGTGTGTCTGCTCCAGTCCTCACACCTTGGCATCCAGCCTAACCCTGCTCAGGGACCCTGTGGCACCATGTCCTTGCATCCAGCACCTCACTGACCAACTGACCTCTGCCATCTCCAGCCACCTCTGCCTGCTCTGTCCCCATGTCCCACACACTGTGAGGATGTGTTGGGGGTATGGGCTGCTCTGGCAGCCTCCACGTCATCCGAAGCAGTGGCTGGTGAAGGGATTGATGTCTGGCAAGAAGGAATTAATCCATTGTGCCAGGCAGCGAGGGAGCCCTGCATCACCACCCCATCAGTGGTGACAGCCATGGCCACCAGCACATCAGCCCTCTGCAGGAGCTGGTTGATCCTCCACTGCCTGGGTCAGGATGGGGGATCAGGGCTGGATCAGGGTACAGTACACTTCCTAGGAGCTGGTGAAGCCATCAGGGACACCTGTAGTCCCCAGGACTTGTGTTCCTGCAGCATCCTTCCAGATGGCCTGGTGCAATCAGGGATGGATGTCACCAGACACTGGTGACATGGGGCTGTTTCCTGCCCACAGCAGGTACCCTGCTGTGCAGGTGTGCTGGCATGGGCAGCAGGACACCCAGCATGTCAGGCACCAGCTGTCCCAGGAGCTGATAGGGCAGCTTGTGACTCTGCTGGGAGAGGAGAGCAAAGGATGCTGACACCAAAGCCAAGATGTCCACCCCAACCCCTCAGCCCAGTGTCCCCCTCCTCAGGTTTGTCTCAGGGAAACCAGGCAAATCCAGCCTGGTCCAGCTCAGCCTGTCTGCAAAAACAGCCCTTTGCCCCATGCCTTCCCTCCCACTCCCCGGGATCCCAAAGGCAACCGCCCCCATGGGAGGTGGGACCCAGAGGTGCCCTGGTCCTCAGGGACAGGCTGGAAGTCCTGCCTTGCTGGTGGGGGGCAGGGATGGCCCCAGGGAGGGCGGGGGCATTGGGAGGGCTGGGAGATAGTCTGTGAATGTTATCAGCCCATCGTCTCACGGGGCAGGGAAGAGCCATAAAGGGCTGTCCCCTCTCCCTGGACTAAGGCAGCATTCCAGGAGGGAGCCGGGGTGGGCAGCATGGGGCAGCCACTTTGCCCTGGAACCTGCCTTCTCCTCTGCTTCCTCACCCAGCTCGCCGCTGCAGCCTCTGGTGACANGATGCTGGGGCTGGTGCTGTCACTTCCCTGGGATCTCCAGGGACCACGTCACCTCCCCTTGGGGTATCAGCAATCGGGAACCCTCAGAGCCACCTCAGGGTGCTCTGAGACCACAACCTTTGAATGGGTTGGTCTCAGCCCCCCCAAAACAGGCCCTGACTCCCCCCAACCTTGCTGCTCCCAACCCCCATCCCTGACTTCGGATGAAGTGGCCCAATAGCCACAGCCAGCTGTGGTTACCCAGCCACTCACTGTGGATCCTCAGGCTCCTCATCCACTCTGCCAAGAGGCACAAGGGACTTCTCTACCAAACTGTGCCTCAGTTTCCCTTCTGCAGGTGGTTTCTGAGCAATGCTGGTCTGCAAAAGACTATGCTGGTATCCAGGGGTTTCCTGGTCCTCCATGGGGGGTGCTTATAGCAGCTAAATTCATCTGGGTAGAGATGGCCACACTGGACCCCTGGGGGTGCACCTGGATGTTCCTAGCTCTGCTCTCACCTCCAGAGGCTGAGAAGACCCCGGGCTACTGGAATAAAGGTGCCAGGAGGAGGCTGGAGTTGGCCCTGGCCTTGCAGCCAGCAGCACAGAGGGCCAAAAACATCATTCTCTTTATGGGTGACGGTGAGTGCCACGGGCCCTGCAGCTCGCCAACAGCCAGGGGACGTGGCAGACGAGAAGAAACGCTGGGGCAAACCCCGGGCAGTGCCTGGGGAGGGCAGGGCTGCCCCTGGTCCTGGCCCCTGCCCCCAGTGACTCGGACGTGCCCACAGGCATGGGGCTGTCCACCGTGTCAGCAGCTCGGATCTACAAGGGGCAGCTGGCTGGTGGCTCAGGCGAGGAGAGCATCCTGGCCATGGAAACCTTTCCCCACATGGCCCTGGCCAAGGTGAGTGGGGCAGCGCTGGGGGGACGCTCCTGCTGCCCCTACAGGGGGGCACACCCTACACCCATCTTGCTTGCAGACCTACACCATCGACCGGCAGGTGCCCGACAGCGCCGGCACGGGCACCGCCTACCTCTGTGGGGTGAAGGCCAACGCCAAGACCCTGGGCCTGAGCGGGGCAGCCGTCTATGGAAAATGCCACACCACCTTTGGCAACGAGGTGGACTCCGTCCTGCACCGGGCCAGGCTGGCGGGTACGGGGCAGCAGGAAACCCTGCCAGAAAGCCGGGCATGGCCACCTTGTGCCGTGCAGGGCTGGATGGACTCCCTGTAAACCCTTGCCCACGCTGCAGGCAAGTCTGTGGGCATCGTGACCACCACGCGGGTGCAGCACGCGTCCCCCGGGGCAGCCTACGCGCACTCGGCCAGCCGGGGCTGGTACGCTGACGCCAACATGCCCGCGGAGGCGCTGCGGGACGGCTGCAAGGACATCGCCTACCAGCTGGTGCACAACACTGACATCAACGTGAGCTGGGGAGCGGGAGCGGGAGGGAGGGGCCCCCAGGAAGGCTGGGAGGGTCTGCTGAGCTCCCCGGCAGGTGATCCTGGGCGGCGGGAGGATGTACATGACCCCCAGGCGGACTCCGGACCCCGAGTACCCGGAAGACCCAGATCAAAACGGCACCCGGGAGGACGGCCGGGACTTGATAGCTGAGTGGCTGAGTGCCAAGGAGGTAGTGTGTGAGGGAAGAGGGAATGTGCCTCCAGGCACGGGGTGTGTGCCACTGCCACCGGCTCTGCTCTCGCTGGCAGGGTGCCCGCTACGTCTGGGACAAGAAAGGCCTGGATGCAGTCAAAGATGACTCCGTGAGCCACCTTATGGGTAGGAGCATCACTGCCTGCTCTAATGGCAACGCTTCCTCCTCCTCCTCCCCTCTCTGGAGGTGTCAGCAGGGGCACGAAGCAGCCCCAGCATGGACCCCTTCACCCTCCTCCCCTAGGCCTCTTCGAGCCCAAGGACATGAGATACGAGCTGAACCGCAACACGTCCACAGACCCCTCCATTGTGGAGATGACGGAAAAGGCCATCCGCATCCTGCGCAGGAACCCCAATGGCTTCTTCCTCTTTGTGGAAGATGAGTAACTCCTGGCGGGCAGTGTGGCTTGGGCTGAGGTGGGATGTGGGTCCTGGGAGCAGGTGGCCATCCAAGGGGACCAGGGAGAGGATGACAGTCACATTCCCTGTGCAGGTGGCAGAATCGACCATGGCCACCACAGTGGCCGGGCCAAGCAGGCGCTGATGGAGGCCGTGATGCTGGACCGGGCGGTGGCACGGGCGGGCGAGCTCACGTCCCCTGCTGACACCCTGACCGTGGTGACGGCCGATCACTCCCATGTCTTCACTTTTGGGGGCAGCACACCGCGTGGCAACTCCATCTTTGGTGGGTCATAGGGAGGGGGAGCGAGCGTCTCTCTTTCCACCTCACCCAGTTGCTCCCACGGGATGCTGAGCTTGCCCGGGCAGGGAGCTGGGGAGAGGTACCTAGCTGGGACAGGGGCTGACAACGTCTTTCCCTGTGCCAGGGCTGGCCCCCAAGAAAGCCAAGGACAAGCGAGCCTACACCAGCATCCTCTATGGAAATGGTCCTGGCTACAGCATCCGTGATGGGGCCCGTCCAGCTGCCAGCCTCCCTGCTGCAGGTATGAGTCTGCTAGGCGTGTGGCAGAGCCATGGGGTGGCTGGGGACAGATTGCCAGTGAGTCTGCTGGGAATTGGGTGGAGGCACAGGGTGGCTGGGGACAGCATCCCACTGGCATGACCATGGGTGCCACACAAGGTCCTGGTGCACTGTGAGGCTCAGGAGTCACTTGGGCAGAAATCACGCTGATGCAGGAGTGATGGGAGCTGTCCCCCCACCCCTGTGACACGTCAGGGAGCCAAACCCCCAGCCTTATTTCTCCTTTCCCCCCTGCAGAGGACAAGGACTACAGACAGCAGGCAGCTGTGCCCCTGGAGACAGAGACTCACAGTGGGGAAGACGTGGTGGTGCTGGCCCAAGGCCCCATGGCCCACCTCTTCCATGGGGTGCAGGAGCAGCACTACATTGCCCATGCCATTGCTTACGCTGCCTGCCTCGAGCCCTATGCCACAGAGCCTGGATGCAGGGCAACCCGCAGGGCCTCCCATGGCACACAGTGCTCCCCACAGCCCCTGCTCGCCCTCCTGGCCCTCTGCATGGCTGCCCTCACAGTGAGGGCCTGAGACTCACAGCTCTGGCTGAGTCCCACTATGGAAAGGACCAAGAGATGCAATAAAGCACAGGTTGTTTGTCTCCATCCGCCGCGCAAAGGTTCACAGTGTTGGTCACCTCCTGAGGTGCTGCCCTGTGCCTGCCTCCCCAGTTGGCTGTGGCTCCTGGTTGTCCCCTGGGACCGACAATGGAGGCACTAGGGTGAAGGAGGTGATGAACTGCAGGTGAGGGGAGGCAATGTCCTCCCCAGCTTTGCCCGGTTGTGGTACAGTACACAAGGGTTGGTATATTCCTGTCAAGGGCCAAGCAAGGAGCAGAGTTTTAGTCTGCATCCATGGATTTATCGCTCAAGAAGCCTGGGTAGAGAGCACGGTGCTCGGTGCACGAGTGACCCCAGGTGCTCCCCATACCCACCATTATCCCAGGTCCAATGCTCAGAGCTGCCCATTTGGCACTCTGGGATAGGGCAATGCCCAGCACCGTGGCCAGGGCAGGATTTCCTGCCAGCACTGCACTTCCTCTTGTCCCTGCACTTGTGTGCCCAAAGCCCATCTGTGCCCAGCAGGCACAGGGTGTTGTGCCAAGGAGATGCCCTCAGCCCAGCCCCGTGGCCTTTGCGCGAGCTGAGAGGCAGAGATTTGCTGAACCCCTCCCCTGTCCCTGCTGGAGCTGATCCCTGTCCAAAGTCCCTCCTCAGATCAGCTGGATTTACAGACACTGCCAGCAGCGTTGGCCTGGTGTCAGATCTCAACATGCAGCTCCTGGCATCCCTCACCCTCTGCCTCTGCGCAGGGTTCAGCACCGCTGTCATTCCAGGTGGGGACAAGGATGGGAATTGGTGCCCGGCTGGCTGCAGTGGGTGTCCAGGGAAGCAGGGTGTCAGCCTGGCTGGCCACAAGGAGGGCTTGGGGAGGGGAGTTGGGGCTGCCCAGCTGAACAAGGATTAATGGGGTTCAGTTACCCCTGCTCTTCTGGGGATTTTGAACCAGTTTTCCCCCAGGTTTTCGCTTGCTTCTGTGCTGGGGGCTGGTCTGGGGGAAGTGCCTGTATCCTCTATCACCACTCCCTACCATGGATTTGGCCCCATCCCACTTGCCAGATAACTCCCCATCATGTCTGGTTTTGCTGTCCCCCCTTGCTCCCTGCCCCGGGACCCTGGGGCCAGGCAGTTGGTGCAAGCCTGCATGGTCTCTCCCCACCCCAAATAGCCCCCTGAACCACTTGGTTCATATGGGAGGAGGCCCCAGCATGGGAGTGTCCAGGAAACAAGTATCCCTGGGGTGTGGGTACCCTGCAGGGGTGCCCTGGGGATGCAAGTGCTGGTGCACTGGGACTGATGGGTGCTTGCACTGTCCCAGCTGAGGAGGAGAATCCATCCTTCTGGAACAATCAGGCAGCTGCAGCCATCGAAGCCTCCTTCAAAATCCAGCCCAGGATACGTGAGGCCAAAAACCTCATCCTTTTCCTTGGGGATGGTGAGTCCCACTGGCACCCATGACAGGCAGGCTGACATGGCCAGTACTCTGCTGAGTGGGATGTGTGGAGGGTACCTGGTCCAAAGGGTGACCAGGACCCTCTTTCTGCCCAGGATTCGGGATCCCCACCATCACAGCCACCCGCATCCTAAAGGGGCAGCAGCAGGGGAAACCGGGCCCTGAGACCCCTCTTGCCCTGGATGCTTTCCCCTATGTGGCTCTCTCTAAGGTAAATTCCAGCAAGCTGAAAAGGGGCCATGGTGATCCTGGGCATGGGGCCATAGTTATCCCAGGCACAGGGCTGCTGGCACCCCAGGGCTGCACATAGGTTGTGCATGGGGTCCCTCCCCATCCCACATGAGTCCATGGGTGAGTGAATGAGCATGGCAGGGGGTGCTGGGAGGACACCCCACTGGGGACCCTTGCCCTGAGCCCCTCTATCCTCGGCAGACCTACAATGTGGACAGGCAGGTCCCCGACAGTGCAGGGACAGCCACAGCCTATCTCTGTGGGGTGAAGGGCAACTACCAGACCGTGGGGCTGAGCGCGGCCGCCCGCCACTCGCAGTGCAACACCACGGCCGGCAACGAGGTGATCTCAGTGCTGCAGCGAGCCCGCGAAGCTGGTAACGGGGCATGCAGGGCTGGGGGGACCCTGTGGGGACATGGGGTGCCACGCTGGGGGCTTTCCCCCCATGAGCATCCCACAGCTTGGTGGTGGGGCCCCTGTGTTTCCCTTGGTGGGGGCTGATGAGCGGGGTTTGGCAGGGAAGGCAGTGGGCATCGTGACCACGACGCGGGTGCAGCACGCCTCGCCCGCGGGGACCTACGCACACGTGGTGAACCGGGACTGGTACGCGGACGCCAGCATGCCCCAGGAGGCGCGGCTGCAGGGCTGCAAGGACATCGCCTGGCAGCTGGTCCACAACGTCGACATCAGCGTGAGTACGTGTGCGTGGGAGGAGAGCAGGGACAGACCCCTCTCAGGGCGCCTCCGCTGACATTTCATCCACCTCATCCCCTCCAGGTGATCCTGGGTGGTGGTCGGAAATACATGACCCCCGTGGGGACGCCGGACCCTGAGTACCCCACCCACAGCAGCCAGAATGGGATCCGCGAGGATAAGATCAACCTCATTGACAGATGGCTGGAGACACGGACGGTGGGTGATGCCTCAGGGACAGTCCTCTCCCCACTGTTCCTGCCATAGGGCCAGGCACCCACTAATACCCTGAGGGATTTGCCCACAGGGTGCCCACTATGTCTGGAACAAGACAGAGATGCTGGCTGCTGCCGCCAACCCCAGCGTGAATTATTTGATGGGTAACAATGACCCCTGTGCCAGGACCCAACAGGCTCTGGGACACTCAGGCACTGATGCCGTGCCCGGCACATTTCCTCACAGGTCTCTTTGAACCCGGGGACACCAAGTACAACCTGGTGCGTAACACCACCCTGGACCCGTCACTCACCGAGATGATGGAGGCGGCCATCACCATCCTCAGCAGGAACCCCAAAGGCTTCTACCTCTTTGTGGAAGATAAGTTGGGGCTTGTGCCCCTGGGGCCAGTGAGAGGGGGGTGTAGGGTGGGGGTAGGAGTTGGGCATGCTGCTGTCAGTCCCCAGCCCACCGTGGGTGCCCATCTGCAGGTGGTAGAATCGACCACGGCCACCACGATGGTGCAGCCCACAAGGCCCTGACAGAGGCAGTGGAGTTTGACCGGGCCATCGAGCGGGCGGGCGACCTGACAGACGAGGCTGAGACCCTCACTGTGGTCACTGCTGACCACTCACACGTCTTCTCCTTCGGTGGCTACACCCTGCGCGGCTCCTCCATCTTCGGTGGGGCCCCGCCCTGTTCTGGGTACTGCCAGCCCTGTGGCACCCTGACTGCGGCCAGAGGGGCCATACGGGTATTCCTTGGCTGATCCTCCTCCTCCTCCATTACCCCTTCCCCAGGTCTGGCACCCAAGAGAGCCACTGACGGGAAGAACTACACATCCATCCTCTACGGGAATGGGCCAGGATACCCAATCTCTGGGCGGCCCGATGTGGACTCGGACACAGCCAGTGAGGGCACAGAGACCATGGCTGGGTGGGGCTGGGGACCATCACTGCCCCACCTCACCCCCTTCTCTCCCCTCCACAGTGCAGTTCGAGTACCTGCCACAGGCAGCTGTGCCCCTCAACTCGGAGACCCACGGCGGTGAGGATGTGGCCATCCTGGCCAAGGGCCCCATGGCCCATCTCTTCCACGGGGTGCAGGAGCAGACCTATGTGGCCCATGTCATGGCCTACGCCGCCTGCATCGAGCCCTACACTGACTGCCGCCAACGGGACTCTGCCCCTGGCATCCGTGCCACGCCCCTCGCCCTGCTCCTACCTGCCCTCCTTCTGCCCCTCTTCCACTGATTCCATGTCCCTAGCGCACCCCACAGGACATACTCCCCTTCCTCCCCACTGTGTGGCACCTGCAGGCAGATGGCACCTTTCTGAAGCATTCCTGGTCTGGGTGCAGCAGCCATGCGGACAGTGAATCCTGGGCAGTGGGGTGTTAAATAAACACGGGGTGTGACACTGGTGGGAGAGGTGTGTTCATGGAGTGGGGGTGCCTGTGCCGTGTGGGTGGGGCTGGGGGTGCTCCCCACTGCTCCCATCCCCTGGTCACAGCCCCTGGCAACCACCCAGCATATCCAGTGGTTTATTGACCAGAAACAGCAGCGAAAAATACAGCAGTGTCCATGTACCCGTGCTCACAGGCAGGCTGGCATTGCCCGGCGCCAGCTCCACCGCTGTGCCCCACCCCGGCAGGGCTGGTGCATGGACTGGATGGGGCTGGCATGGGGAATGCCAGGGGGGGCACTGTGCAGGGGAGGCTTTTCCATGGGGCAGCTCCATGGTATCTCTGGAGTCCTCCCCCTGCCTTGAGTGGCACTGGGATGGATATGGTAGGGCTTAGCAAAGGTTTTGGGGTGGGTGCACAGAAAAGGGGATACAGGGGTGCCTGGGTGTGCCCTCATTCCTCCATGGGGAAGGAGGACCCCTCAGTGCACAGGGCAGTGAGTAGGGCGTGGATGGGCAGGAGGCCCAATTCAAGTGTCTCTGCTGCCTACACACTTATGGCAGGTGGCTGCCTTTGGGGTGACCCCCTGTGACACCCAAGGGTGCCTCCTTTACCTGGAGAAAAGGAAGGGGAAGTTGGGGAGTGGGCACGGGGTGTCACTGAGGCAGGGGTGGGGATGGAGGGTCCCAGCCTGCTGGAGGGGGATCGGCCTCACCACACAGAGCACTTGTGCACCGGGTTCATGGGTGAGTTCTTGGGGCAGTGGAAGACCCGTCCAAACTCCTCAAACTGTGAGACACTGCCCAGGACCCTGCCAGGAGAGGTGTGGACCTCAGAGTTGGCCATCCCCTGCCCCCTGCACTGCTGCCTTGCAGCCCACTCAGGGCACATGCTCACCCCAGCAGCACCCCGATCCCTGTCCCAGGGATATCACCCAAAATCTGCTGGCACCAGCACTCCAAAGGGTGCTCATCCCACTTTGCACAGCACTGACATCTGTGGGGAAGGCTGGCACCCATCATGCCCCCAGCCCACCCCATTTTGGGAGCACCCAGTACCTGTAGTGCTCCGGGGCATGCTTGTCTGTCAGGACCTGCAGGTAGATGGACTGGGATCGCCGCTTGATGCACCAGTTCTGCAGGGGACAAAGGTTCCATGGACAAGGCACATGGGGCACCCTGCGTCCTGGCAACCACCAGGACACAATGGCCCTGCTGGCTACTACGGATTGAGGGCAGTGATGCCCTGGTTGGATTTGTTATTGTAGGGTCTCCCAGGAGCCTGTGTACATGGAGTAAGTGGGTTGGAAGAGCATGGAGTTATGTTTGTTATTTTAGGGTTTGCAGGGTTGTAAGCTGCCTGGCTGCAGGGTTTCCTAGAATTTTGGGATTGTATGTATTTGTTACTGTGGAGCCTCTGGAAGTCATGGGGGACACACGAATTTATTATTGTGGGGTCCACAGGAGCAACAGGACAGTGTGGGGTGCTCGTTCAGGGCTGAACTCTGCACCCTGAGCCCAGGACCTGCTGATGCAGCCAAGCCCAGCTCCTGGCCATGGGCCCTGGCTCCCCCAGGGCCCTCTCCCCATCCCTTTGGGCCACTGGCCTTGCACAAGGTGACCCTCCTGCCCCAATACCTGTTACATGTGAGGAGGACAGGGGCTCACCTGGGCAAAGGCGATGAAGAAGAGCTGGTCGTGTGTGTATTTCATGTGGTGCAGGGGGTGCTCGGGGCCGTGCTCCCTCACCCACTTCTGGTAGGCCTGGAGAAGAAGGGATGCCCTCAGCATGGCCTGAGCACTCCCCCAAACCCACACTGAACCCACCCCCAAGCCCCCAGCAACCAGCAATCAGGATCATGCCCACCCTTTGCTGCAGGGAGTAAGGAGGGGTTGGAGGGTCTCCTGCCCACTCAGTAGGGAAATAGGGATGGCATAAGCAGCTGCCCCATGGCTATGACAGCCAGGCTGGGGGGACACTTACGTAGTAGGCGAGTTTGAGCCCCCCCATGTCAGCGATGTTCTCCCCCAGTGTGTGTTTGCCATTCACCTGCCAAGAGAGGAGAAATGGCAGCATGAACTGTGTCCCCATTCTCACTCTGGCACCGAGGCTGCACCTAGTGCCCTGAGGAATTTCCAGGCTAAATTGTGATGAATTGTTGGGTCTCAGGGCTGGGCAGAGTCAGTTCTCCTGCAGGCACCCAGCCCTAAGCAGTGGAGCAGCAGGGACCCCACCCCACGGTGGGACAGTCATGCCCTGCTGAGCATTTCCCAGCAGGAGGGGGGGGGGGTCTCACCCTCTGGTTGTAGACGGTGAAGTTGTCGTAGAGGTTGACGATGCACTGTGCCTTCTTCAGGAATTTGCTGTACGACCGCTCTGTCCACCAGTGCACCAGGTTCCCGTGCCGGTCGTACTGTCCCCCTGCCAAGGCAACCAATGTTCCCAAGGGACCCAGACGTCCTGCCTGGCTGCCTCACCCCATCCTCACATCCAGGCAGGATATAGGAGGGATGCTCACCCCAGTCATCGTAGCCATGGGTCAGCTCGTGCCCAATGATGGTGCCAATCCCACCGTAGTTCAGAGACCTGTTGGGTGGGGAGCAGAGGTGAGAGGGTGGGGAGCACGGTGCTGGCAGGGATGAGGGCAACCCCCCCCCGGCCATCCCCCAGCCCCACACTCACTGTGGGAACTCGGGGTCGTAGAGGGTGGGCTGCAGGATGCCAGCAGGGAACACTGGGGACACAGAACAGTGCAGTCGGGTGTCATCCTGCCCTGTAGCCATCCACAGCACCACCCAGCACCAGGGGACCCTGGGCCTTGTCCCCATCCCAGTCCCCTCTCCCTCTCAGGGGCAGGCAGTGCTTACCCATCTGGTTCTTGTTGGGCAGGTAGTAGGCATTCAGTGCCTGGGGAGGCAGCAGCCACCTGCAAGGAGAGACAGCAGTGCTGGGCTGCACAACAACAAGGGGCATGAAGTGCCATCCCTTTGCACATCTGGGGAACAGGGGGGCATTCCTGGTATCCCTGTGCCCTTCTGCCTACACCCTGTGGGGTGGCATGGGGACAGGGAACACTGGTGACACTATGCTAGGCCCCTCCACGTTCCCCGAGGGCAAGGGGATACCCACACGGACTTGTCCACCTCCTGACGGATCTTCTTCACCGAGAGCCTGATGCCGAAGGCGATGCTGTTGAGGATGTTCTTGAAGTAGGTCTTCTCATCCACCTCAAACTGGGGGGGCACAGCCACATCAGGGGAGATGCCAGCCCCAAGAGTGTGGAGGGCAGGCCTCTAGTGTCCTCCCACCCCTGTGAGCCTTGGTGACTGTGTGGATGTGTCACGAGGGTGTTCCCATGTCCCATGCTGTGTCCCCACAGGGACAGCTCTTTCTCTGTCAGCTCCATGAGGTCCCTGGGCCCTTGCTGAGGATGGGGCTGAGTTCTGGGGGCTGCAATGTGGGGAAGGAGACACCATCTCAGGCCCCAGGGACTGTATGGCACTGCCAGTGTGGGGAACTTTGCCAGCAGTGAGCACAGTGAGCACCAGAAGCAGGCCTGTTTTGGGGTGGCATCCCCACAGACCCTGATGCAGATGTGGGGACCATCTTCCCCCTCATGTGCCCATGCCTCACATGCTCCTGGGATATCCCTTGCCTCATATTCTTTGTCGATGGCCTCTGGCTTCAGGAGGAAATCGGGGTACCCAATCATCACCATCATATACCGGAGCTGTGGGCAAAATCAGTGGTGGGTTCAGGCCCCTATCACACGTGTCCCGTGCTGGTGATGGAGCCAAGGACAGGACTGCATGCTAGGGGCCACTACCTTGGCCCTGGCTGCTCTCCGTGTCTCCTCGTCCATCCAGTCCAGCTCATCCAAGCGCTGGTCGAGGATGTATTTGATGTCCTCCACCAGCTGCTGCACCTATGGTGGGTCACCATGGTGCTGGCACATCCCACCATCCACCACTGGCCAGACAGCCCTTGGTGGGGGCAGCAGGCACTTTGGAAAGGTGATGGGTGATCATGGTGGCTTCATGGCCATAGGCAGCATCACCTACCTTGGCTTTGCTGGCAGAGGAGAAGTGCTCCTCAACGAAGAGAGCTCCCAGGGCCATGCCAAAGTGCTTGTTGGCCTGGCTCAGGCAGATCTTACCCGGCTCCAGCTGCTTCTCATTGCCCTCCATCTCCTTGGAAAGCTCGTGGATGGCATCACGGAAGGGTGTGGAGAGGTGCTCGCTCAGAACCACCACGATGCGCCACAGCATGTAGTTGTGAAGGATCCTGTGACAGGGACAGGACCTGCCCTCAGCACGTCCCCAGGCACAGGGGAGGGCTGGGGGCACGTGCCAGGATGGGACACCCCTGCTCCAGGACACCTCTGCTCAGGGACACGGGGGGGGGCATGGCTGGTGGGGGCACAGGGACAGTCTGGCACCGTGTCCCGCCCTGATGTGTGATGAGTCTGGTGACCTCTAGCATGAGTGGGTCACCAATTGTCCAGGCACGACCAGGACTCTGTGGGGCTCACAACAGTGCCTTTTCCCACGAGCTTTCCCAGATTTTCTGTGCCCAGCCTGGCCTTCCCAGGAGGAGGTTCCAGCCACAGCTGTCCTGTTCCCCCTGCCAGGTTGGGAAAGGTGCCAGGGGCACAGGGGGTGCCAGCGCCCCTCACCTGCTGGGTGTCACACGGATGAGGTCAGACACCTTGTGCATGTAGTCGGTGGCCAGCAGCACCACCTCCTCCTCCTCCGAGAAGTTGTCATGGAAGATGCGATCCAGCAGGCGCTTCCACTTGAGCTGCCAGGGCAGGCACTGTCAGGGGGGCACGGGGACCCCCAATCCATGCCACCCTGGAGGGGACCCCCACCAGGCTTTACAGCTTCCCATCAGAGGAGTGCATCACTCTCAAGGGGCTTTAACTGGGGCAGGTGGTGGGCATTGAGGGCATAGATCAGGGGGACAGGGACAAGTGTGAGGCACAGGCAGATGGGGGACAGGGGGACAGGCTGGCAGCAGGGGCACTCACCGTGGGAGTGATGCGCTGCAGCTCGGCCAGGGTCACTTTGTGGTACACGCTGCCAGCGTCCCTGCGTACGTCATCATACTCTGACACCGTGATCTGCACAGGGTGGGTGTGGCTGTCACCACCCCACTGCCCACCCTGAGGGTGACACTGGGGTAGTACATTGGGATGGGGCACAGCTCTAGGCAACAGGGCATCTCTGATGTGGGTACTGACCCATACACCTCCTACTCTCTGCCCCAGGAACCCTCTGCTGCCAGTGGGACCCTGAGGGCTGGTCAAAAGGTCCCCAAAGAATTGGGTTATCTGAGGAATGGGCACACACGTCCCTGTAAGGGGCAGACTGAGGTCCCCAAGACCTGGATATGGAGTCTACAAGGGTCTAAAGTGGCCTCACGAGGAGTAAATATGGAGCTGGAGTGGTTGTCCCAAGGGCTGGGACTGGGGGTTCTCAGGATGTGGGACTGGGTCCCTGAAGATCTGCCAAGAGATCCTCAAGAGGCTGAGATCCCCAAGCTCCAGGTATGAAGGTCCCCAAGGACTGGGAGTGGAAGTCCCCATGGAAGGATTGGAATGAGATTGCTCAGGAGCAGATATGGTCATCCCCAAGAATCTGTGATTGGGATGTCCAAGGGCTGGACAAAGGTGCCCCAAAGTTCATGGCACACATCCCCCTCACATTGGCGAGGTGCTGCTCCAGCTGCAGGATCTCCTGGGCCTTCTGCTCCACATGCTCAGCCCCCAGAAGGGTGAGCAGTCGCTCCATGAACACTCGGTATGCGGCCAGGATCTGTTCAGAGGGAAGGGATGCTCAGTGCCACCCACCACTGTCTGGTGGCACCCCAAGTCCCCAGCACTGCTGGCAGTGGGGTGCCCTCTGTCTGCCAACTATGCTGTGTGCTGGTCCCTCTCCTGGTGTCTCCAAGGCATCACTGTGCCCCCCTCACCTTCTCGCTCTCCTCATCCTGCCCCAGGTAGAGGGTCCTCTCGGGCAGGGTCAGCCCGTCCTGGTCGATCTGGGGGCGAGAGAAGGGGCAGTGGATGAACAGAGGGAGGGGAGCTGTGCTGAGCCAGGCACCCCTCGCCTTCTCCCCATCGCAGAGTGTCCCTGGTGTCCCTGGAGCTGAGGGATGGAAGTGTGCTGGAACAGCCCCAGCAATGGGCACAGGCAGCATGCAACCGGCTGGGAGTGCAGGGCAGAGAACAGGCCCCTGCTCCATGGCCTGATGGGCACATGGGCTGCCTCATAGCCTGCCCTAGGCTGCCACCACTCCTCCCCATCCCTGCTCCCTGGTGTCCCCCCATCTGCCCTGTGGCCACTCTTACTCTGCAGCCTGCACAGTGAGCTGCATGGACACCCCTGCTCTTCACACACATCCCTGCTGTGCTCTAAGCACAGGCACAGCCTCCAGCCCATCCACACACCTGAGCACCCTTGCACGTACGTGCACACTCTCACACACACAAGCACACAGGTAACTCGCTCCTCTGGATGCACCCATGGATGCTCACATCCCTACACACGCACCATCCATTTTACCCCTGCTCTATCACACACAAACACACAGAGAAACACGCGCCCTCTCCTTCTCTCTTTCTGTCTCAGCTCCCCGCAACTCACTTCACCAGCCCCCCTCCACTCACACAGCCGCAGCGCTGCCCGCACACCCACGAGACTTCCAGCCTTTCTCCCCTATCTCCCTCATCGCTCCTGCCCCCTTTGCTTTCCCAGACGCGTGCTGAACCCTGCAGCCCTCGCACACATCCCCTCATACACCCTGTCCGCTCACATCCATAGCACATCCACCCCCAATAACACCCCCCCCGACACCCCAAGCCCTGACCCCCAGCCCTGGCTCTCACACGCATCTTCCCCCCACGCCCACGGTATCCCACCCCGCGCACTACCGGTCCCCGCTCAGACTGCCCAGCCTTTCCCTGGGACAGACGCTCCCTCTAGTGTTACACACGCGCGGCCCGGAGCCGGCAGCGCGCTGCCCCGGCCCCGCACACCCGCTCACACTCATATCCCACAGTCCCACCACCTCACAGGGAACGGGGCGGCTCGTCCCCACCTCTGTGTCCCCCCAGTGCCCTCGCCCTCACCACCACCTCGTCCCCACCACGCGCACCGTGCCCACCCTGTCCCTGCTATGCCCACCGCCCATCACCGAGCCCACCACGGCATCCCCTGCTGTGCTCCCACCATGCCCACCACTGCACCCCCACACCCACCAAGGGACTTGGCCAGCCGGATAAAGCCCACCTGTACCCTGGTGTCACCACAGGGTGAGGGACATGGTCTGGCAGGGGTGGGAAAGACTGAGAAAGCCATGGGAAAATACCCTGGCACAGTGCTGGGGGCTTGGTGGGCACCTCCCTGCCCCTGCCTGGGGCTTGTCCCCTGTGTACAGGTGGCAGCCACAATGCCAGGGTGAGGGGCTTGGCTGCCAGCACCCTGGAGGCCCCGGTGCCCCGTGAGCTGTCCTCAGCACCCAGGCAGGCGGCACTGCCTCACTCTGTACATCCCCCTGCCCGTGCCCCCGGCCCTGTTCTGGAGGTGCCACCCACACCCCAGGGTAGCCTGACACAGGGGTGCCATGCCGGGAAGGCAGAAGGGTCCCTAGGGACAGGAGGGGTCCCCACCACAGCCGTCTGCTATAGCCAAGCCCACACACTGCGGAGGCACCCAGAGCCACCGCATCAAGGACAGTGACATCAGGCAGGTGTCAGCGGCACTGGGGGGTGGCTGGGGCAGGGGCAGCCGCAGGGACACGGTGCCCTCACCCGGATGACGTAGCGGGAAGTGTTCCTCTCGTCCAGGCTGACGGTGAGGGAGAAGAGCACGGCAGCACTGTAGACCCCCTGTGTCTTGTAGAGCAGCTCGTTGAAGTCCCTGCGGTCCGGAGGGGCGTCCCAGCCACCGCACTCCCCAATGACCTCCAGCATGGGCCGGGGGCCGAGCCGATCGATCTCAGCCCGGTCCAGGCAGGAGCGGAAAAACTCCTTGACCTTCCTCTCTGCCGAGGCGCGGGCTCGGCGCCGCACGGGGCGGCTCAGCAGCGCCCGCAGCTTGGCCTCGTTCTGCTCGGCGATGGCCCCGATGGTGCCGTACACCAGCTTGTCCTCAGGGATGCCGTGTCGCCGGAGCCAGCCGCCACAGGCGAAGGAGTAGAAGTCCTGGCAAGGGTCGATGGTAGCATCCATGTTGGCGCTTAGGAAGCGGGATGCCCGCAGGAAGGCCTTCTTCTCTTGGCACCCCTCCAGGCAGTAGCTGTCCCCTTCGGCCGCCAGGTACTTGAGGACCAACATGCACGTCAAGATGACGCAGAGCCCCGCAGCAAAGACCAGCCCTGAGAGCAGACAGACCTCCCGGCGGCTCCAGCGTGGCAGCCCCCCACGGCGCTTCTTGGCCCCCGCGCCCAGCTGGAGGGCGAAGCCGTTGGGCAGGGTCCCGCTCTGGTACTTGCTCACGTACTTCACCTCCTGAAACTCATCGTAGTGCGCTGTCAGCGAGTAGGTCTTCTCCATGGCCGGGGATGGGGCTCCCTGCCAGCGACACTGGTGCAGGGGGCTCAGGGCAGGTGGAGGGCAGGCTCAGGCAGCCCACAGTTCATGCTGGAGCCGTGCCTGCCACGGGGAAGCGGTGATGTCCGGGTGAGTCAGGAAGCTCCTGGAAAAGGCAGAGGAGATGGATGAGGGGGAGTTTGGGAGGAGCAAGGGCGGTAGAGTTGCTTCTTGTCGTCATTGCTGCCTGTATCTCCATCCCCATGTATACCCCACTGCTGGCACAGGAGCTCGGTGATACCTCTACCTGGCTGTCCCCTTTGCCAGTTCCTTTGGTGACAGGGCAGGGTCCTGCTGGCAGGTTTCAGTCCCTGGCACAGCTAATCTCACACCCCCCCACACACCCACACAACATTCCAGCCAGAGCACCCATGCTGGGTGGATGTCCAGGCTGTTCCAGTGAACCCCAACTCAGCACCATGAGAACCCTTCCCAACCAGGGGGAGCACAGGGTTGCCAGCCCCTTTCGGTGGGGTGTGGATGGGGTGAGCAGCTTGGGCAAGAGGGGATTTGTGGAGATCTGTGAAGGGATTGGGGTGATGTGGGCTGGGTCAGGTTGTGTGTCCCCTCGTTGGCTTGCATGGATGGTGCTGTGCCGTGGTGGGTGGTGTTGCACTGCGCTGCGTGGGGTGGTGGTGAGCCGTGTTGCATTGCGTTGTGTCAATTGTGGCACCGTACGTGATGTGTGAACAAAGTTAATTCCAGTCTGGGGGGAGCCCTGGACTCCGTGGACACCTCACAGCATTCCCCTACAATCACCACCACCATCCACCCAAGCCCTCTCCCTCCACCCGACAGGCAGGGGTGTCTGTCAGGGGTGACATGCTGGGGAGGAGGGCGTCTGCCCATGGGGAAAGGAGGGTGGGGACATGGATGGGTTGGGGGGGGCTTCAAAAGGAGACCCCGCTTCTTGCTTGGTGCAGAACGGTACCCGGATTTGCAGGTGAGGGAGGACGGCTTGGGGACAAAGAGCTGCTTGGGAGGTGGCCAGTATCCCCGCAGCGGGGCTGCCCCGCGCCCCCGTTCCTTCCGCAACTTGGGCGAAGTTGTGCCCCGGCGCAGCCGCCCGGCAGTGCCCGTGCCAAGGAGCTGCTGCCGTCGGAAAGTTAGTGGGGACGGCAGCCGGCACGGCAAAGCGTGGGGGGGCCAGGGGGCTGCCCGGGAAGCTCGAGGGATGCTACTCAGTACGCTGCCCAAGATGCTCAGGGGATGCTCGGGGGTTCCCGGAGGATGCTGCCCGCGATGCTCGGAGGATGCTGCCTGCCCAGGATGTTCGGGAAGGTGCTGTCGGGATGGTAGGGAAATGCCCGAGAGGTGCTAGGGACATGCCGGCCGGGATGATGCCTCTGGTGCTTGGGGGCACGCTAGAAGGTTGCTCGAGGGATGCTCGGGAAGTGCTCCCCGGGATGATGCCCGGGATATTCGGGGGATGCTCGCGGAATGCTCGCCGGCAGGCACGGGGACTGCTCCCCGGGCTGCTCGTGGGGTGCTCACCGAGGTACTCGAGGGATGCTGAGGGGATGATCTTCGTTCTGCTGCCCGGGAAGTACGCGGGTGCTCGGGGGTCGCTCGTCGTTTTCTCACCGAGATACTTGGAGGATGCTGCCGGGATGCTGGGGCGACGCTGCCGGGATGCTCGGGGGGCCCTGGGGGT